>BSUD01000002.1:118363812-118496330 GCA_033239045.1 Fagopyrum esculentum
TGTTACGCTAGAAAGTGTTACGCAATAAGTCTTAAATTTATACTTGTTATAATTATCCTAATTCTTAGCGCACCCGCAGTGTACGGGTCGAATGTAGAAAGATAAGTACTCCAAGGTCGAACGCAAAGACTAAGGTGAAATCGAACTAAGTTGTGATTGAATTTAGCAAGGTCTAATCTAGCAAGAAAGGAAGAAATCGCAATTTGGTTTTGTTGTTTTTAGATGATCAAATCAAGGATCAGAAACTCACGCAAAAAAAATCAAATCAAACTCAATCGGAAAATCGGCACAAGTAAACGAATCGAACAAAGTGTGATCAAGAGAGAAAGAAAACGGATTCTAGGGGTTGGAAATTCCGGTTATGGCATAATCTCTAGTTATCTATTCATTCTTCGGATTGATTATGATATGTTGGGATTTAGTGTTTCTAAAATGGATCAAGTACCGGGTAAGTCTCATGATCAACTAGCCCACTCCTAAGGTCTCATTACCGGTTAAGTTTCTAAGAACCTAAGGATAGGATTTTAACACAAACCGGATTTTTACCTAGAGGTCTAACCTATCCTTACCGGGTAAGTCTCGGAAAGGTAAGTTCTAAGCAACTATCCTAGCACACTAGATCCAATGGAGGCTAATTAGGCTCACCATTACCTAAGGCTTTACTATTTGAATTCTAAGGGCAAGGATTACCGGGTAAGTCTCTCCTAACACTTAGTCTCTACACTAGGACACCCTAGGGTAGGTTAAACTTAGCAAAAACTTAGGGTTTCAACAATCTTATGAACCTAAGGTGAAATCCTTCGAGTCCAGGAAAATCACGGTTCGTTCTACAGAAACCACGGCCGTGGTTCTTCAAGAACTACCCGTGATTCCTAACAGAAGCTACGTCCATAAACAAAAATCATCCAAAGGCAAATTTAAGTTCATCCTATCATAGATCTAGCCATAACCTTCCTTTCCTAACCCTAGAATCACATCAATCTAGCCTACAACATTCATATTGAGATTCAAAACAAACAAGCATAGATTCATGGTCTTCATAGCAAGAGAAATAAGAGAAAGAAGATGAACAAATAAACTCCAAATAGAATCCAAATCTGAAGATTGAATTTAGGATGACTTACAACCCTTCCAAAGGAAGGTTCAAGTGTTCAAAAACTTCTAGAAATAAATCCGAAATACAAGATATAGGTGTGTCTTCTCCTCTCCTCTTCAATGGCAATGGCTCCTTTCTTCTTCTTCTTGCACTTTCCTACCTAGAAAAATCCTTCTACTCCTTGGAATATATTTTGTTCAAGAGCAATAGAGAAAATGTGTGAGCTGCTCCCCAAAACTACCCCAAATCCCAGCTGCCTCTAACAACATTCAAGGACCACTTTTATAACCAATTTCTTCATGAGCTGGCCATGAGAGTCGTGGCACAGCTGTCACGAGAATCTGGCAAAAACCACGGCCATTTCCACGGCCGTGATTCTCCAGGAACCCGTGATTTCTAACAGAAACTTTGTTTTCGCTCAATAGGCTGTGGTTTGGTGCATGGCCTTTGTTTGCAAGGTTCCTTGAGTCATTCTTTGTGCCCTAATGAGTTGGAAATGCATCCTCTGAATGAGCGTCCCTCAAACGCGTCATTTTGGCTCGGAACTTCCCGAAATACCTACAAAACGCCCAAAAGTCCGCGTAGACGTCTATCTCGACAAAATACATGTTTTAAGTGCAAAACGTATTGGACTAGTGCTAGACAATGCATGATCGAGCGAGAATCCTCCCTAAATATGCATCTAAAACTATGCTATAAATCGTGTTATCAAAATACCCCATACTTAAGGTTTGCTCGTCCCCGAGCAAATTCCCAACTATAGACTACGAGATGACATGATTTATGTATGCAGAAAAATGGCAAAATCTTTTTGGTTTTGTGCTTCTACTATTGGATCACCTTCATAGTCATGATCAATGGCCATCGAATAAGCAATCATGTATCAAACAATAAAGTCATGGAAAGACAATTGTACTTAACTCAAAAATATGCATGAGTTGGGAGGACGGAGATGTCAAGAAGATCAAGAGTCTATCCAATCTAGACTACTAAGTCTTACAAACATGCAAGTAGGTCATAAGGGCTTGTGACATAAAAGGCCAAGAAACGTTGTAATTGGAAGGGGAATTTTCTAGGTATGTGATGCTAATCCGGGAATGGAACTAACTTCACTCCTTGTCCTCGATCAACTTCCCCCAAGTGCATATTTTTCCCTATCTTGCTTTTCTTTTCTTTTTCTTTGATTCATTTTTGAGACAATGGCATCGGTGTACAATAGCCGAAACCTCGGTGATTAGCCATCCTCGGGCTTTTTCTCTTTTTCGAGGTGCATCCACACCGGGCACACATACCAAAGCTCGTTAGGGCTATTGGTTCATTTGACTTTGGCAAGGCACCAACACCCGATCATGTGAAGTGTACCGAGTTACTTGTCATTTAAACCAACGCCCCCAAACCTATTTTGGCTACACTTCCACAATAATTTCAGCATTCTATTCACGACATTCTTTTCATTACATCTTCACCCCGCACTTGCTTTTCACACATTCAAACACACTAGCATGCTCCTATTCCCGGATGGGTTTAAAAGGAGGTCAAATTTATATCAATTGAGGTGCTCAAGCAATCATGATCAAGATGAGAAGTAGAGAAAGATGAAATGCCTTATTCATTCCTAGATGGTATGCAAGAACTATCATGTAATTTCGATTTTCAATACTCAATCCATTCTAGGCAATCATCATGCTCTCAAGTCATTCATGGAATTCAAGAAAAGTAGTTCAAGTCCACATATGCATTTATCAATTTAACACATAAGGCCATTCATAGCCAATCACAAGACAAGTTTTCATCATTAGGATCATATCCAAGCCTAGAAAGCACAAAAAATTTTTTAAATTTTCTGATTTTTATGAGATTTTCGAAATGAATATGTACAATGCAAGACATGTGCAAATATTAAACTATCCTAGATGCTCTTCATGCAAAGGATCATGCAAACCCCACCCCATACTTAGAAACACATTGTCCCCAATGTGATATTCAAGTAAAGAGAGTGAAAGAAGGTTCTCACAATGTAAAATGGTTTTCTTTGGTATTTTGGGAATTCTCAAGAGGATTGATGTTGGATGATCCTTTCAACCATGGTAGGGAGCTCTAAGCATCCTTCGAGCTTTGAAACCCGCGCTAGGCGCCGCTAGCCGTCCAAGTTCCGCGTCCGCTCCACCCATAATTGGTGAGGGTTTCATCATCATCATTTCCAAGAAAGGTTTCCAATGCCACCAATGTCCTAGCACATACAAAATAGACAAAACACACAAAGCACACAAAAACAGAAAAATCTAAACTAAAAATGAAGAAAGAAAAAAAATGTTACCGATGGGTTGCCTCCCACCAAGCGCTTCTTTAAGGTCATTAGCTTGACCAAACTCGGGAGTGTTTATGCAAGGTGAAGTGGGGCAATCATGTCCACCGGTGCTCCCGGAATGTATTTCTTCAAGCGATGCCCATTCACCTTGAAATTTCCACAATGCTCCCCTCCTATTTCAATTGCTCCATGGGGAAAGATCTTCTTCACCACATATGGTCCGGTCCATCTTGATTTGAGTTTTCCGGGAAAGAGCCTTAGCCTCGAGTTGAAGAGAAGGACAAGATCTCCTTCACTCAACTCCTTTGGAATGATTCTCTTGTCATGCCACCTTTTGGTTCTCTCCTTGTAAATCCGGGCATTCTCATAAGCTTCCAACCGGAGTTCCTCAAGTGCATTGATATCAAGCAATCTCTTTTCTCCCGCCTCCTTGAGGTCAAAGTTTAGCCACTTAATGGCCCAATAAGCTCTATGCTCCATTTCCACCGGAAGATGGCAAGACTTGCCATAGACTAACTTGTAGGGAGTGGTGCCAATAGGTGTCTTGAATGCGGTTCTATATGCCCATAGTGCATCATTGAGCTTCATAGCCCAATCCTTTCTTGTCCTAGACACCGTCTTCTCGAGAATGGCCTTGATCTCCCGGTTGGAGATCTCCACTTGGCCACTTGTTTGGGGATGGTAAGGTGTTGCCACCTTATGAGTCACCCCATACTTGGCTAAAAGTGCTCCAAAGTTCCTATTTGTGAAGTGCTTCCCTCCATCACTAATGATCACCCTTGGTGTTCCAAACCTAGGGAAGATCACTCGGTTGAAGAACCGCACCACCACCTTGGCATCATTCGTAGGGGAGGCGATTGCCTCTACCCATCTTGACACATAGTCCACCGCCAATAGGATGAATAGATTGCCACATGAAGAAGGGAATGGTCCCATGAAGTCTACACCCCACACATCAAAAATCTCAACTTCTTGGATGTTGTTCAAGGGCATTTCATTCCTCCTTGAGATGTTCCCCGTTCTTTGGCAAGCATCACATGCCGCTACAAAACCTTGCACATCTCTAAACAAGTTAGGCCAATAAAAACCGGATTGCAATACCTTGGCACACGTTTTGTGTGAGCTAGCATGGCCTCCACATGGTAAGGAGTGGCAATGCCGGATCACACTCTCCATTTCATCTTCGGGTATGCATCTCCTAAGCACCCCATCCGGGCCTCTCTTGAATAGAAGTGGCTCGCTCCAATAGTAATGCCTTACATCGTTGAAGAACTTCTTCCTTTGTGCATACGTTAGTCCGGGTGGCATTTCCTCACACACCAAGTAGTTCACAATGTCGGCATACCATGGCTCACTTCCCCTAGCCACTTGGAACAAACATTCTTCCACCAATTGCAATTGTTCATCCCGGAATGAATCATCTATCGGGATGTTGTCTTTCCCAAGCTCCAATGGTGGGAGTCTACTAAGGTGATCCGCTACCGAGTTCTCGGATCCCTTCTTATCTCTTATCTCCAAATCAAACTCTTGAAGGAGAAGGATCCACCGAATCAACCTTGGCTTGGCATCCTTCTTCGTAAGTAGATAACGGATCGCCGCATGATCCGTGTAAACTATGACCTTCGCTCCAACAAGGTATGAACGGAACTTCTCAAATGCATACACTACCGCTAACAACTCCTTCTCGGTAGTAGCATAATTGAGTTGGGCTTCATCTAGCGTCTTGCTAGCATAGTAAATAGCATGAGTGCGCCCTTCCTTCCTTTGCCCCAAAACGGCCCCAACGGCCACATCACTTGCATCGCACATGATCTCAAATGGTAAACTCCAATCCGGAGGTTGCATGATGGGTGCGGAGATCAAGGCGTTCTTCAACCTACAAAATGCTTCAAGACAATCTTTGGAGAAAACAAAATCAACATCTTTCATTAGTAGGTTAGTGAGAGGCTTAGAGATTTTAGAGAAATCTTGAATAAACCTCCGGTAAAAACCGGCATGCCCTAAGAAACTCCTTACCCCCTTCACCGAGGTAGGTGGTGGCAACTTCTCTATTGTTTCAATCTTGGCCCTATCAACCTCAATGCCACGGTTAGACACCAAGTGTCCTAACACAATACCTTCACTTACCATGAAGTGGCATTTCTCCCAATTTAAGACAAGATTTGTCTCCTCACATCTTTGTAATACTAATGACAAGTTAGCCAAGCAATCATCAAAAGAAGAACCATAAACAGAGAAATCATCCATGAACACCTCCATGATATTTTCTATGTATTCCGAAAAGATAGCCATCATACACCTTTGAAAGGTGGCGGGTGCATTACACAACCCAAATGGCATTCTCCTATATGCAAAGGTACCCCATGGACATGTGAAAGTTGTTTTCTCTTGGTCATCGGGGTGGATAGGGATTTGGAAGAATCCACTATACCCATCTAGATAGCAAAAATGAGAATGTTGAGCTAATCTTTCTAGCATTTGGTCAATAAAGGGGAGGGGAAAGTGATCTTTCCTAGAGGCCATGTTCAATTTCCTATAATCTATACACATTCTCCATCCCGTGACCGTCCTAGTAGGTATTAGTTCATTGTTCTCATTAGTTACTACCGTCATTCCACCTTTCTTAGGTACTACATGAATGGGACTAACCCACTTACTATCCGAGATAGGGTAGATAATTCCCGCATCTAGCAACTTAATGATTTCCTTTTTGACCACCTCTTTCATTATAGGGTTCAATCTCCTTTGATGCTCTATAGAGGGTTTGTGGTTATCTTCCATCATTATCTTATGCATGCACAAAGATGGCTTAATGCCAACCAAATCATCAATAGTATAACCAATGGCTTTCCTATGCAATCTCAATTCATGTAGCAATTTAGCAAGTTCATCATCACTCAAGCATGCATTAACAATCACCGGATATGTAGAATTATCACCAAGGAATGCATACTTTAAATGAGAGGGGAGGGGTTTGAGTTCAAGTGAGGGAGGACCTTTTTCGGTTGAAGACGATCCAAATAAGATTGGATGAGATGAATCCAAAGCAAATGAAGACTCCCCTTGGCTTCTAGAAGCTTGATCATCATTAAGAGCCGATTCAGGGGAAACCACAGTTGGAATCACGGTTGGTTCAACTTCCACGACCGTGGTTCCTTCCAGGCTTGTTTCTCGGAGTTGTCCAGAGAGTTTGACGGCCGTGGTTCTCAAATCTCGACCGTGGAACTTGCAGCTGTTCACAATTTCTTCATGGCTCCCAAATCCAACTCTTGGCTCCTCTTCCAATGCCTCCAAGGCTTTGATCTCTTCATTGCAATCCTCCTCAATGTCTTCCTCCATCATACTCAAGGTGAGAACCTTTTCCAAGGGATCCTTGATCAAAATTGAGCTCACCATTTCTCTAGATTCCTCTTGCTCGACTATGTTGAAGATATCCTCATCTAGGGTTGGCCCTTTCATCATAGTGGACAGCTTGAACTTGATGTTCTCCTCTCCAATGTTGAAGGAGAGAGTTCCGTTCTTGCAATCCACTAAGCATCCGGATGTGGCTAGGAAAGGTCTTCCTAGGATGATGGGAACCGGGTAATCCGCCGGAATGTCCAACACTACAAAGTCTATAGGCACATAGAATCCTCCCAATTGCACCGGAATGTCTTCAAGAATCCCAACCGGGTGAGTGATGGAACGGTCCGCCATATAGAGGGTCATCTTGACCGGTTTCGGCTCTCCTAGCCCGACCTTGTTACTAAGTGCAAGCGGTATGATGCTTACACTCGCCCCAAGATCACAAAGGGCTTCGTACTTCACATCCCCTACTCCAATTGGAACACAAAAAGAGCCCGGATCCCTTAGCTTGGGAGGCATCTCCTCCTTCATTGTTTGGATCAACTCCGAGGATCTCTTGGTCATCCTAATCTCCCCATACTCCTCCAACTTCCTTTTGTTGGAGAGTATTTCCTTCAAGAACTTTCCGTATGCCGGCATTCCTAAGATGGCATCCATGAACGGAATGTTAATATGTAACTTGGACATTAGTTCAAGGAACTTACCAAAGTGATTGTCCAAACGAGCTCTTGCTCTTGATTGCGGGAACGGTAGTGGTGGCTTGTATGGAGGTGGTGCCACATAAGTTGGTTCTACATCCTTGCTCTTCCCTCCATCTTCATGCTTTCTTCCCTCTTCTACCACTACTTGACTTCCCTTAGCTTGGTCCTTGGGCAAAGGATCCTTCATGCTCAACCCACTCCTTGTTGTGATAGCCAAAACTTGACCTCTTGGGTTGTCTTCGGTTCTTCCGGGAAGCTTTCCCGGATCTCTATGTGCTTCACCCGCCTTTTGAAAGACTTGTGCTTCCAAGACTTTTTGAGCCTTAGAAATTGAAGTGACGGTGCTCTCAAGTCCACTCAATCTTCCTAGCAATTGCTCAAACATGACTTCGGTTCTATCCTTTGAAGGTTGAGTAAAACCGGGTGGAGGTTCTTGTGAAGCTCTTTGTGGTGGAGTTGCACTTGTGGAGGCGGGAGGGTTCAAGGCTCCATCCGGATTAGAGTAAGAAAATCCGGGATGGTTATGGTTTGGCCGGTAATTGTTGAATTGCCGGTTGTTGTTGAAGTTCCTTGGGCCTTGGTAATTGTTGAAGTTGCCTCTTCCCATGTAGTTGACATCTACCTCCTTGGAAGACAAGTTTGCTTGTGGAGGTGCTTGAGGAGTTGCTTGGCTCTTCAAGGTTGTAGTGCATAACTCTCTTAAGGATTTCAACTCGTTGTTGATGGCGTCAAGCTTGAAATTGCTCATGGTGACTTCACTCACCTCATATGCTCCCGCCTTTCTCCCTTCACTCTTCCTATGTGAGTACTTCTCAATCACTAGAGCTTGCTTCTCCACAAACTCCCAAGCATCATCCACATGTTTCTCCATAAATGTCCCACCGGAGAGTGATTGAAGTTTGAATTGGCTATCTTCATCAAGCCCCTTGAAGTAGATTTCCAATAGCTCAATCTTTGGTATGCCATGGTGTGGACAATCTAGAAGAAGGTCTTTGAATCTCTCCCAAGACTTGAACAAGCTTTCTCTATCCCTCATCACAAAGGCATTGATCTTCCCTCTTAACTCGGTGGTTTTGGAAGGTGGGAAGAACTTGGTCAAGAACTCGGTTGTCATCTCTTCCCATGTTCCAACTCTTCCTTGTGGAATAGATTGATACCAAGCTAAGGCTTTGTCCTTAAGAGAGAAGGAAAAGGCCCTTAGCTTATGGTTGTTGCTCTCCAATCTTGGTGGTCTAAGAGTCTCCATCAAGATCTCATAATTCATCAAGTGTTGATGAGGGGACTCCCCTTCCATCCCTCCAAATTGATTGTGCCGGATCATTTGTAGAACTTGAGGGCGGAGCTCATAGTTGTGGGTTGCGGGATCTCCTAGATTCACACCCGGTCGGTGTGCTCTTTGTGCCGGATCCATACGTCTCCCTAGGGTTTGTGGCTCCTCAATAGCAATGGGAACAACCCTAACATTAGCCGCCGGTTGCGGTTGTGGTGGAGGTGGTGGAGGTTGTCGGCGATTAAGCTCTCCTTGAACAAGGGCTTGCCTAATCTCTTCAATCTCTCTTCTTGTTTCCTCTTGCCTCTCATTGGCAAGTCTCCTCTCTTCCTCTAAGAGCTCATCTCTTAGCCTTATTTGCTCTAAGGCTTCATCCAATTCAGCTTGAAGATTTCTACCGGCCATCTCTCTCTCTTTTCGGATGTTCTTAGATCTAGATCGAAGGGTTTTCTCCGGTTCGGGATCGAATGGAGCTAAATCCTTGCCACGAGATCTTCGCATACACCTAAAGAGTAATAGATGTCCTGAAAAGCAAAGACACAAACCAAAAAGAGATCAAAAGAAACAAGAAAGATCTACACTAGAAACAATCACAAAATAGACTCAATCTAGACCTAGTCCCCGGCAACGGCGCCAAAAACTTGTTACGCTAAAAAGTGTGCACGCAATAAGCCTTAAATTTATACTCGTTATAATTATCCTAATTTCTAGCGCACCCGCAGTGTACGGGACGTATGTAGAAAGATAAGTATTCCGAGGTCGAACACAAAGACTAAGGTGAAATTGATTCAAGTTGTGATTGAGTTTAGCAAAGATCTAAGTCTAAAGAAGGAAATAAAGGAAGGAAGAAAATCTCAATTGTTTTTGTCGGTTTTAGGTGATCAGATCAAAGATCACAATTCACGCAAAGCAAACAATCAAACTAAACCAAAAATCACAAATAAACAAATCAAACAAGATATTGATCAAAGGAAAGGAAAAACGGATTCTAGGGGTCGGAAGTTCCGGTTATGGCATAGAACTCAAGTTATCTATTCATTCTTCGGATTGATTATGGTATGTTGGGATTAAGTATTTCTAAATTAGGATCAATTACCGGGTAGGTCTCATGATCCAACTAGTCCACACCTAAGGTCTCATTACCGGTTAGGTCTCTAAGAACCTAAGGTTAGGAATTCTACACAAACCGGAATTGTTAATTAGGGATCTAACCTATCCTTACCGGGTAAGTCTTGGAATGGGAAGTCCTAATCAACATTCCTAGCACATCTAATCCTATGGCGACTTGTTAGGTTCACCACTACCTAAGGTTTTGCTATTTTAGATTCTAAGGGAAAGGATTACCGGGTAAGTCTCTCCTAACACTTAGTCACTACACTAGGACACCCTAGGGTAGGTTAAACTCAGCAAAAACTTAGGGTTTCAACAATTTTATGAATCTAAGGTAAGATCCTTCGAACCAGGAAGAATCACGGTTTGTTCTACAGAAACCACGACCGTGGTTCTACAAGAACTACCCGTGATTTCTAACAGAAACTACGTTCATAAGCAAAAATCATCCAAAGGTAAATCTAAGTCCGTCCTATCATAGTTCTAGCCACCTCTTTCATTATAGGGTTCAATCTCCTTTGATGCTCTATAGAGGGTTTGTGGTTATCTTCCATCATTATCTTATGCATGCACAAAGATGGCTTAATGCCAACCAAATCATCAATAGTATAACCAATGGCTTTCCTATGCAATCTCAATTCATGTAGCAATTTAGCAAGTTCATCATCACTCAAGCATGCATTAACAATCACCGGATATGTAGAATTATCACCAAGGAATGCATACTTTAAATGAGAGGGGAGGGGTTTGAGTTCAAGTGAGGGAGGACCTTTTTCGGTTGAAGACGATCCAAATAAGATTGGATGAGATGAATCCAAAGCAAATGAAGACTCCCCTTGGCTTCTAGAAGCTTGATCATCATTAAGAGCCGATTCAGGGGAAACCACGGTTGGAAAC
This sequence comes from Fagopyrum esculentum, assembly GCA_033239045.1. Lineage (NCBI taxonomy): Eukaryota > Viridiplantae > Streptophyta > Magnoliopsida > Caryophyllales > Polygonaceae > Fagopyrum > Fagopyrum esculentum. The sequence continues at coordinate 118,374,540 of BSUD01000002.1, forward strand.
ACGGGTTGCTCATCTTCCACGGCCGTGGTTCTTGCCAGGCTTGTTTCTCGGAGTTGTCCAGAGAGTTTGACGGCCGTGGTTCTCAAATCTCGACCGTGGAACTTGCAGCTGTTCACAATCTCTTCATGGCTCCCAAATCCAACTCTTGGCTCCTCTTCCAATGCCTCCAAGGCCTTGATCTCTTCATTGCAATCCTCCTCAATGTCTTCCTCCATCATACTCAAGGTGAGAACCTTTTCCAAGGGATCCTTGATCAAAATTGAGCTCACCATTTCTCTAGATTCCTCTTGCTCGACTATGTTGAAGATATCCTCATCAAGGGTTGGCCCTTTCATCATAGTGGACAGCTTGAACTTGATGTTCTCCTCTCCAATGTTGAAGGAGAGAGTTCCGTTCTTGCAATCCACTAAGCATCCGGATGTGGCTAGGAAAGGTCTTCCTAGGATGATGGGAACCGGGTAATCCGCCAGAATGTCCAACACTACAAAGTCTATAGGCACATAGAATCCTCCCAATTGCACCGGAATGTCTTCAAGAATCCCAACCGGGTGAGTGATGGATCGGTCCGCCATATAGAGGGTCATCTTGACCGGTTTTGGCTCTCCTAGCCCGACCTTGTTACTAAGTGCAAGCGGTATGATGCTTACACTCGCCCCAAGATCACAAAGGGCTTCGTACTTCACATCTCCTACTCCAATTGGAACACAAAAAGAGCCCGGATCCCTTAGCTTAGGAGGCATCTCCTCCTTCATTGTTTGGATCAACTCCGAGGATCTCTTGGTCATCCTAATCTCCCCATACTCCTCCAACTTCCTTTTGTTGGAGAGTATTTCCTTCAAGAACTTTCCGTATGCCGGCATTCCTAAGATGGCATCCATGAACGGAATGTTAATATGTAACTTGGACATTAGTTCAAGGAACTTACCAAAGTGATTGTCCAAGCGAGCTCTTGCTCTTGATTGCGGGAACGGTAGTGGTGGCTTGTATGGAGGCGGTGCCACATAGGTTGGTTCTACATCCTTGCTCTTGCCTCCATCATCTTGCTTTCTTCCCTCTTCCACCACTACTTGACTTCCCTTAGCTTGGTCCTTGGGCAAAGGATCCTTCATACTCAACCCACTCCTTGTTGTGATAGCCAAAACTTGACCTCTTGGGTTGTCCTCGGTTCTTCCGGGAAGCTTCCCCGGATCTCTATGTGCCTCACCCGCCTTTTGGAAGACTTGTGCTTCCAAGACTTTTTGAGCCTTAGAAATTGAAGTGACGGTGCTCTCAAGTCCACTCAACCTTCCTAGCAATTGCTCAAACATGATTTCGGTTCTATCCTTTGAAGGTTGAGTAAAACCGGGTGGAGGTTCTTGTGAAGCTCTTTGTGGTGGAGTTGCACTTGTGGAGGCGGGAGGGTTCAAGGCCCCATCCGGATTCGAGTAAGAAAAGCCGGGATGGTTATGGTTTGGCCGGTAATTATTGAATTGCCGGTTGTTGTTGAAGTTCCTTGGGCCTTGGTAATTGTTGAAGTTGCCTCTTCCCATGTAGTTGACATCTACCTCCTTGGAAGACAAGTTTGCTTGTGGAGGTGCTTGAGGAGTTGCTTGGCTCTTCAAGGTTGTAGTGCATAACTCTCTTAAGGATTTCAACTCGTTGTTGATGGCGTCAAGCTTGAAATTGCTCATGGTGACTTCACTCACCTCATATGCTCCCGCCTTTCTCCCTTCACTCTTCCTATGCGAGTACTTCTCAATCACTAGAGCTTGCTTCTCCACAAACTCCCAAGCATCATCCACATGTTTCTCCATAAATGTCCCACCGGAAAGAGATTGAAGCTTGAATTGGCTATCTTCATCAAGCCCCTTGAAATAGATCTCTAATAGCTCAATCTTTGGTATGCCATGGTGTGGACAATCTAGAAGAAGGTCTTTGAATCTCTCCCAAGACTTGAACAAGCTTTCTCTATCCCTCATCACAAAGGCATTGATCTTCCCTCTTAACTCGGTGGTTTTGGAAGGTGGGAAGAACTTGGTCAAGAACTCGGTTGTCATCTCTTCCCATGTTCCAACTCTTCCTTGTGGAATAGATTGATACCAAGCTAAGGCTTTGTCCTTAAGAGAGAAGGAAAAGGCCCTTAGCTTATGGTTGTTGCTCTCCAATCTTGGTGGTCTAAGAGTCTCCATCAAGATCTCATAATTCATCAAGTGTTGATGAGGGGACTCTCCTTCCATCCCTCCAAATTGATTGTGCCGGATCATTTGAAGAACTTGAGGGCGGAGCTCATAGTTGTGGGTTGCGGGATCTCCTAGGTTCACACCCGGTCGGTGTGCTCTTTGTGCTGGATCCATGCGTCTCCCTAGGGTTTGTGGCTCCTCGATAGCAATGGGAACAACCCTAACATTAGCCGCCGGTTGCGGTTGTGGTGGAGGTGGTGGAGGTTGTCGGCGATTAAGCTCTCCTTGAACAAGGGCTTGCCTAATCTCTTCAATCTCTCTTCTTGTTTCCTCTTGCCTCTCATTGGCAAGTCTCCTCTCTTCCTCTAAGAGCTCATCTCTTAGCCTTATTTGCTCTAAGGCTTCATCCAATTCATCTTGAAGATTTCTACCGGCCATCTCTCTCTCCTTTCGAATGTTCTTAGATCTAGATCGAAGGGTTTTCTCCGGTTCGGGATCGAATGGAGCTAGATCCTTGCCACGAGATCTTCGCATACACCTAAAGAGAAGTAGATGTCCTGAAAAGCAAAGACACAAACCAAAAGGAAATCAAAAGAAACAAGAAAGATCTACACTAGAATCAATCACAAAATAGACTCAATCTAGACCTAGTCCCCGGCAACGGCGCCAAAAACTTGTTACGCTAGAAAGTGTTACGCAATAAGTCTTAAATTTATACTTGTTATAATTATCCTAATTCTTAGCGCACCCGCAGTGTACGGGTCGAATGTAGAAAGATAAGTACTCCAAGGTCGAACGCAAAGACTAAGGTGAAATCGAACTAAGTTGTGATTGAATTTAGCAAGGTCTAATCTAGCAAGAAAGGAAGAAATCGCAATTTGGTTTTGTTGTTTTTAGATGATCAAATCAAGGATCAGAAACTCACGCAAAAAAAATCAAATCAAACTCAATCGGAAAATCGGCACAAGTAAACGAATCGAACAAAGTGTGATCAAGAGAGAAAGAAAACGGATTCTAGGGGTTGGAAATTCCGGTTATGGCATAATCTCTAGTTATCTATTCATTCTTCGGATTGATTATGATATGTTGGGATTTAGTGTTTCTAAAATGGATCAAGTACCGGGTAAGTCTCATGATCAACTAGCCCACTCCTAAGGTCTCATTACCGGTTAAGTTTCTAAGAACCTAAGGATAGGATTTTAACACAAACCGGATTTTTACCTAGAGGTCTAACCTATCCTTACCGGGTAAGTCTCGGAAAGGTAAGTTCTAAGCAACTATCCTAGCACACTAGATCCAATGGAGGCTAATTAGGCTCACCATTACCTAAGGCTTTACTATTTGAATTCTAAGGGCAAGGATTACCGGGTAAGTCTCTCCTAACACTTAGTCTCTACACTAGGACACCCTAGGGTAGGTTAAACTTAGCAAAAACTTAGGGTTTCAACAATCTTATGAACCTAAGGTGAAATCCTTCGAGTCCAGGAAAATCACGGTTCGTTCTACAGAAACCACGGCCGTGGTTCTTCAAGAACTACCCGTGATTCCTAACAGAAGCTACGTCCATAAACAAAAATCATCCAAAGGCAAATTTAAGTTCATCCTATCATAGATCTAGCCATAACCTTCCTTTCCTAACCCTAGAATCACATCAATCTAGCCTACAACATTCATATTGAGATTCAAAACAAACAAGCATAGATTCATGGTCTTCATAGCAAGAGAAATAAGAGAAAGAAGATGAACAAATAAACTCCAAATAGAATCCAAATCTGAAGATTGAATTTAGGATGACTTACAACCCTTCCAAAGGAAGGTTCAAGTGTTCAAAAACTTCTAGAAATAAATCCGAAATACAAGATATAGGTGTGTCTTCTCCTCTTCTCTTCAATGGCAATGGCTCCTTTCTTCTTCTTCTTGCACTTTCCTACCTAGAAAAATCCTTCTACTCCTTGGAATATATTTTGTTCAAGAGCAATAGAGAAAATGTGTGAGCTGCTCCCCAAAACTACCCCAAATCCCAGCTGCCTCTAACAACATTCAAGGACCACTTTTATAACCAATTTCTTCATGAGCTGGCCATGAGAGTCGTGGCACAGCTGTCACGAGAATCTGGCAAAAACCACGGCCATTTCCACGGCCGTGATTCTCCAGGAACCCGTGATTTCTAACAGAAACTTTGTTTTCGCTCAATAGGCTGTGGTTTGGTGCATGGCCTTTGTTTGCAAGGTTCCTTGAGTCATTCTTTGTGCCCTAATGAGTTGGAAATGCATCCTCTGAATGAGCGTCCCTCAAACGCGTCGTTTTGGCTCGGAACTTCCCGAAATACCTACAAAACGCCCAAAAGTCCGCGTAGACGTCTATCTCGACAAAATACATGTTTTAAGTGCAAAACGTATTGGACTAGTGCTAGACAATGCATGACCGAGCGAGAATCCTACCTAAATGTGCATCTAAAACTATGCTATAAATCGTGTTATCATCGGACACACCAGATGTTGGAGAGCCAGCACTATCAACGCCGGATGATGGAGATCCAGTTCCAGCACACGATGGGCTATCCTTTTGACCCATCCCAGCATCCGTACATCCCATACCCACCACCACCACCAGCAGACCAAGACTAGAGCTTGCAGGGATTTCTTTTTATTTATTGATTATGCAGCTCAACTTATGTCCGGTGAGTACACTTCTTTCAGACTTATTTTGACCCATTGGGACAATGTATCCCAAGTATGGGGTATTTGGATGTATGATTTGACATTGTGTGTATGCTTGTATGACTCTATGTGGATATTATTGTCTTATCTATGCTTCATGTGTTTATCTGCCATTACATGCATGCATACAGGTTAATTGATTGAGAAAAACGTCAAAAACTAGTTTAAGAAAAAAAATTTTATGACCTCGACCGAAGTGATTCTGACCAATCGAGGTGTAGCATTCGGTTGACTTAGAACAACTCGACCGAGGTGGTATAACTGAGATAGTTTTTTAAACGATTTTTGTGCTTCTTATCTAGATATGACCTCAGTGAACATTTTGTTTGCAGACTGGTTTTGAAATCTTTATATGTTTGAAAGGTTTTATGATATGTTCAAGTTGCTAAATGCTTTGTTTGAAATTTTGGCATGTTTAATACTTTGTTTTTATCCAAATTATGTTGAATTTGAAGGTTGACACCACATGACGAGTTCTATCACTTTCTTCCTGGGATGATTAAGGCAATTCACTATCTTCTCTTCTTCTTCTTGATCATGCTTAGCCGCTCATATACATATTTGCCTCCCTTTACCTATCCGGGAATTTGGAAGCAAGCAAATGAAAAGCAAGCAAATGAAAAGCAAGTGAAGGAAAAGTTGAGATGTCGGCTGGAAGTTAGAAAGAAACAAATAGGTTTGGGGAAGTCAATCATGATGATGAGTAACTCGGCACCATTCACATAGCCGGGTGTTTGTGTCTTGCCAAAGTCGGATTGAGCGATATTCCTAACGGGCCATGGTATGTGCATCAAGGGTTTGAGGCATCTCGAGAAATTGATGATTGCTGATTTCCTAGGCTTCGGTTATTGTGCACCTCTGTCCATTGATAGCATGAATTATAGTCTATATTTTGGGGTTTGTTTGGACGTTTTATCTTTCATAATCTGCATGTTTGTATGTACATTATGTGATTTTACTACCATTTCATCTACCTTTGCGAGAATCGAGGTCTACACCTAGTTTCGTTGTAATTGCAGGTAATATGGTACGTATTGCATCAAAAAGGAGCAAAAGGAGTCAAGAGTCATTTGGAGCTACATTCAGGAAGCACAACCATGGATTAAAGATTTACTTTGGACCAGTTTTGAGAGATTCTACACTCAGTTATGATCACCTCGGTTGACCAGAGATTCATCTCGACCGAGGCGATCCAGAGACGCCGACTCGACCGAGGCGAACACCTAGGACGCGGCGAGAATATTTTATTCTTGGCTGAGATCTTTTAAAATTGGAAAGTGATCTTATATTTTTGGGCTGAGCTTCTAGAAGGAAGGAGATATGCAGAATCATATATTTTACCTATTTTTATGGGAATATATCTTCTTAAGATTTATTATCTTTGGAGGTTTATTTTTCCTATAAAAAGGGTTGGATTTCCACAATTCGACAAGCCCGCTTACATCCGCTTACAGTTAGAACACCCGCTATCAGCGCAGCAGCCGCATCCTACTCCAATTTGGGAGATTCGAAGAACCTTTTTGAAGGTTGAAGGAAGATTGAAGACTATAGCTTTATAGCTTTTTGGAGGGTTTTGTAAGATTGTCTTCAATTCTTTTCCTTGTTGTCTTGTCTAGTTGGATTATTATCCAAGGAACGATTTTGTGTGATATTTGATTCAGTTATTGAAGTGTTTTCATTAAATTCTTCTTTATTCAAATATTCACCTTCTTCCCATATATTTAATACTTTCATTATGATGATGAGTGGCTAATTTCCTTGTGTGATTCTAGGGTGATTGGCTGAAGGTTGTGGGAAAAACAATGATAGAATAATCTTAATCCAGTAGGATCCTGAAAGTTCGAGTCTTTAACCTTAACCCTAAGCATCTCGTTCAGTCGATGAACATCTCGGCCGGGGTGGAAACTGGCTGACCGAGGTGGCTTATCCGATCCTTAACTGAGAGTTAATGTGTTAGAGTTTGCCAAATCCTATTCTTATTATACCTTTCTGGTTCAAAGCAAGCTTAGGATGAGACTTACCCGGTAATTCCTTAGTTTGTATACCAACGATCATAAGTGTAGGTAATAAAGGCTTGTCCTTTATTGGGGTTTGAGTGTGCTTCCATCCCATCTTTGTGAGTTAGCCTGAGACTTACCCGGTAAAGGTTGATTCTATTCCCTTAGATGGTGTGTTAGTTTGAGGCAATAGTTCTTTATCTTAATTCCTTGAGACTTACCCGGTGATCTACTCCACTTTAGAAACACCTTCCCCATGCAAAAATCTCAGCTTTGTCCGCTTATCTATAGATCTTGAGTTGGAACCACAACTAGATGCTTTAATCCCTAGAATTGCATGTTTGCTTTATTTGACATCTTATTCATCTTTGATTGTATACTTGCTCTTGTGGTTAGCATTAACACTAGCATACCGTACTGGACTTTGTTTCACTAAGTCCCTGTGATCGACCCCTGGAATTTTCTTGCTTTTACTACGATTGACCCGTACACTGCGGGTTCGCATCCTTGTTTTAAGCTTAAGTCTAGGGTTATAAATTTAAAGCTTGCACACACCGTTTGGAGCGAACAAGTTTTTGGCGCCGTTGCCGGGGACTTGGTCTAGACCGAGCCGGTACGGTTTGCTCTTGGGGCACTTGCCCCGTGTTGCTACTAACTACTCTTTCTATGAGTTTTGTAGTTTTCAGGATTTCTGATGGCTATGTTTGATCCAGCCTGGATAGCAAGACAAAGTGCTAGGGCGGACCATTATGAATACTTGGAGGAGAAGTACTCCTTCTATTGGTTCAACAATGAATGGGAAAGAGAAGAGGCCATTCAACATGAACTTGCGATATGGGATGAGAAGAATGTCCCTAAAAACATTTATGAGCAACCTTTCGAAGACTCTCTCGAATCAAGATTGGAGAAGTTGATGAAGAAGGTGGAGGAGCTCAAGGAAAGCACCATATCCTATGCTAAGCCGGAAGAGGAGCATAAGGAAGTGTTGCACGTTCCAAGCATTCCTCTGGTCAGACCGGAAGCTTCTCCTGAAGTTTTTGTGGAAGAGGAGGATGTGGAGGATCTCGATCCGACTGTTGAGACCTCGGCCGAGGTGGAAGAAATTTCGGCCGAGATGGAAGAAGAATCTGCAAAATCAGAAGTGGAAGATGCAGAGAACCTTGACCAAATTACTGAGATTGTGGTCAAGGTGGAAGAAAGACCAGCAGAACTAAGAGAGATTTCGTGGGTGGATTATCAACCCAACACGAAACTTGTCTCAAGCTTTGGAGAACTTTACAAGGTACATTCTCTTACTCCATTCGAATTCCCTATTAAAATTTCTGAATTTTTCAGGAAAGCACCGGAGAGTTGGAGGTCTCTTCCGAAAGAACCTCCTAAGATCAAGATGAAATCTCTCTTGAAATTGTTGGAGGAAGATGCTCCTTGGATTATAAGGAGTGAAGTTAACAAGCGCTTCACCGCTAAGGCAACGAAGTGTTATTTGTTCAAGTATGGGGTCCCTCGCATGCTCAGGACCCTGTACCATCCCCAAGCTATAGATGGGGAAGCTGCTATGATTCTCGAGAAACTATTTTCTCGATCCAGGAAAGGATGGGACGCAAGGCTAGATTATGTCCCATTGAAGTGCAGGAAAGCTAGAAGGATTCCGGTGAGAATCAAACCGTACAAGCTTGTACGTGGGAGATCTTACCATTTGCCGGTGAAGTTAGGAACCGGAACCTTCTTGGAAGATTTTTACGGATGTGATGAGCACTCCACGACATTCGAAGTGCATTGAGTAATCCCATGCCGTATGGTCCAGCTAGCGACCTTAAACCAAGCGCTTCTTGGGAGGCAACCCAAGGTATTGCTTTCTTCTCCCTTTTCTAGTTTAGTTTAAATAGTTGCTTTGTTTTTGTTTTCCTCTAGACAACAACCAGGTATTCCAAAAGGATCACAGTTCAGGAGCTACATTGGAAGAACAAAATTTCGAGAAGTTGAGGAAACGAGCTTTACTGAGATACATCTCGGGTACTATTAGAACACCTCGACCGAGATGTGCTTCGCCAACCGAGATGGTCATTTCTGAGAGCTGTTTCTTACTCCTTCATGCAGTTTAGCTATATTCGGTGAGTATCCTGTCCTTAGACTTATATCGACCCACTGGGACAGTGTGTCCTAAGTATGGGGTATTTATTTATGTGATGACTTTGATGTACTTATTTGATGATTTCGATGTACGCACATTTGATCGGATATTTCATATTGATGCTTCATTTGCCTTTATATGTTTATCTGATATTACATGCATACCTACAGGTTATTTGATTGAGAAAAACGTCGAAACTGAAAAAAAATGGTTTTAAAAAAAAATTTTCGATCTCGACCGAGTTAGTCTTGGCCAAACGAGGCATTTCACCTCGGTTGAACCAAGAACACCTCGACCGAGGTGTGTTAACTGAGAGTTTTCGAAAACGAATTTTTGTTACTTATCTGGATATGACCTCAGTGAAGATCTTGTTTACTGACTGGTTTTAAGTTCTTTATGTGTTTGAAAGGTTTTATAATATGTTTAAGTTGCTAAATGCTTTGTTTGAAATTATTAGCATGTTTAATACTTTGTTTTTATCCAAATTATGTTGAATTTGAAGGTTGACACCGCAGGTTAAGTTCTCTCACTTTCTTCTTGGAAAGACCAAGGCAATTCATTCTCTTCTCTCTTCTTCTTCTTGATCATGCTTAGCCCCTCATATACATTTTGCCTCCCTTTACCTATCCGGGAATTTGGAAGCAAGCGAAGTGGTGAAAGCAAGTGGAGTTAAAGTTGAGAAGTGGCTGGAAGTGAAAGTGTTAGAAAGCAATTTTAGGTTTGGGGAAGTCAATCATGAAGATGAGTAACTCGGCACCATTCACATAGCCGGGTGTTTGTGTCTTGCCAAAGTCGGATTGAGCGATATTCCTAACGGGTCATGGTATGTGCATCAAGGGTTTGACGCATCTCAAGAAATTGATGATTGCGGATTTCCTAGGCTTCGGTTATTGTGCACCTCTGTCCATGCATTCCAAAAAGTAAAGTAAAAAGAAAAAGTGTGAGATAAGCAAAGCTTATTGGTGGAAGATGTTGCAAGTCAAAGTGAAAGTGAAGTTCATCCTTTTCCCGGATTCTAGCACCACATTACCTTACATACATCCCTACCCTACACGTTTCTTGACCTTTCTTTTGGGAAGCCCTTGAGACCTTGAGCTTGTTGATTGACTTAGCGGTTTAAATCGGATTATACATGATTAATTTTGATAATTATGATTTATTATGCATTCTATGATTTTATGCAAAGATGAACAACTTTCCTATATTTATAAAATGTTTTGATCATATTGAGTTTTTAATTTCCAGGAAGTATTCTCTTAGAGTGATCTATGATAGTTGCACACCATAAAATGTTTTTGAAAGACTTTTCATTGATTTTCTTGACTTATAATCCATTCTATCTTGTCTTCTATATGAGGAACTTGCTTGGGGACAAGCAAGGGCTAAGTATGGGGTATTTTGATAGCATGAATTATAGTCTATATTTTGGGGTTTGTTTGGACGTTTTATCTTTCATAATCTGCATGTTTGTATGTACATTATGTGATTTTACTACCATTTCATCTACCTTTGCGAGAATCGAGGTCTACACCTAGTTTCATTGTAATTGCAGGTAATATGGTACGTTTTGCATCAAAAAGGAGCAAAAGGAGTCAAGAGTCATTTGGAGTTACACTCAGGAAGCACAACCATGGATTAAAGATTTACTTTGGACCAGTTTTGAGAGATTCCACATTCAGTTATGAGTCACCTCGGTTGACCAGAGATTCATCTCGACCGAGGCGATCCAGAGACGCCGACTCGACCGAGGCGAACACCTAGGACGCGGCGAGAATATTTTATTCTTGGCTGAGATCTTTTAAAATTGGAAAGTGATCTTATATTTTTGGGCTGAGCTTCTAGAAGGAAGGAGATATGCAGAATCATATATTTTACCTATTTTTATGGGAATATATCTTCTTAAGATTTATTATCTTTGGAGGTTTATTTTTCCTATAAAAAGGGTTGGATTTCCACAATTCGATAAGCCCGCTTACATCCGCTTACAGTTAGAAAGCCCGCTTACACCGAAATACAGGCTGCATACACCGCTTACATCCGCTTACAGTTAGAACACCCGCTATCAGCGCAGCAGCCGCATCCTACTCCAATTTGGGAGATTCGAAGAACCTTTTTGAAGGTTGAAGGAAGATTGAAGACTATAGCTTTATAGCTTTTTGGAGGGTTTTGTAAGATTGTCTTCAATTCTTTTCCTTGTTGTCTTGTCTTGTTGGATCATTATCCAAGGAACGATTTTGTGTGTTATTTGATTCAGTTATTGAAGTGTTTTCATTAAATTCTTCTTTGTTCAAATATTCACCTTCTTCCCATATATTTAATACTTTCATTATGATGATGAGTGGCTAATTTCCTTGTGTGATTCTAGGGTGATTGGCTGAAGGTTGTGGGAAAAACAATGATAGAATGATCTTAATCACAGTAGGATCCTGAAAGTTCGAGTCTTTAACCTTAACCCTAAGCATCTCGTTCAGTCGATGAACATCTCGGCCGGGGTGGAAACTGGCTGACCGAGGTGGCTTATCCGATCCTTAACTGAGAGTTAATGTGTTAGAGTTTGCCAAATCCTATTCTTATTATACCGTTCTGGTTCAAAGCAAGCTTAGGATGAGACTTACCCGGTAATTCCTTAGTTTGTATACTAACGATCATAAGTGTAGGTAATAAAGGCTTGTCCTTTATTGGGATTTGAGTGTGCTTCCATCCCATCTTTGTGAGTTAGCCTGAGACTTACCCGGTAAAGGTTGATTCTATTCCCTTAGATGGTGTGTTAGTTTGAGGCAATAGTTCTTTATCTTAATTCCTTGAGACTTACCCGGTAATAGGAGTTACGGTTTGGGATTAGTGTGTAGTGAGACTTACCCGGTGATCTACTCCACTTTAGAAACACCTTCCCCATGCAAAAATCTCAGCTTTGTCCGCTTATCTATAGATCTTGAGTTGGAACCACAACTAGATGCTTTAATCCCTAGAATTGCATGTTTGCTTTATTTGACATCTTATTCATCTTTGATTGTATACTTGCTCTTGTGGTTAGCATTAACACTAGCATACCGTACTGGACTTTGTTTCACTAAGTCCCTGTGATCGACCCCTGGAATTTTCTTGCTTTTACTACGATTGACCCGTACACTGCGGGTTCGCATCCTTGTTTTAAGCTTAAGTCTAGGGTTATAAATTTAAAGCTTGCACACACCGTTTGGAGCGAACAAGTTTTTGGCGCCGTTGCCGGGGACTTGGTCTAGACCGAGCCGGTACGGTTTGCTCTTGGGGCATTTGCCCCGTGTTGTCTTATCACTCTACTTGAGTGACTTTTGCAGGTTCTTTCTTAGGTATATGCGAAGAACCCGCACTGGAAAGGAAATCGTTCCTTACGATCCCGAACCGGAAAAGACATACAAACGACGCTTAAGAGAAGCGAAGATGGCCCAACAAGACGATCACGATCTTTTGGCCCAATTGAGAGAGACGCAGGAGCAGCTACGTCTCAGTAAAGAAGAACTAAGGCAGGAAAAAGAAGAGAATCAGGCCAGGAATGCAGCAATCGAAGCTGAGATTGCAGCAATTCAGAACCAGATTCAACCTCGACCGATGCAGGATCCAGTAATTGATCCTCGACCGAGGCAAGTCCCAGTTCCTGACGCCCCGGCCGATGTGCATCCACTTCGGATGCCAGTCCGAGATGTTCTTCTCGCAGGAATTCCACAAACCCTAGGTCAAAGGATGGACCCTAATCAACAGCTGAGGCGTCCAGGAGTGAACCTAGGAGATCCAGCGGACCATGACTACGAACTTCGACCACAAGTTCTAGCGATGATTCGCCAATGTCAATTCGGAGGGCTAGAGAAGGAGTCGCCGCATCAACATCTTCAAAACTACGAGATCTTGATGGAGACCTTGCGACCTCCCAGAATTGAAAATAACAACTACAAGCTAAGACCTTTCTACTTTTCTCTTAAAGATAGAGCTCTTACTTGGTATCAATCTCTTCCTGCAGGAAAGATCAGCACATGGGAAGAGATGACTACGGAATTCTTGACCAAATTCTTTCCCCCCTCAAAGACTGCTGAAATGAGAGGGAAGATCAATGCTTTCATCATGAAGGACAAGGAGAATTTGTCCAAATCATGGGAGCGGTTCAAGGATATCCTTTTGGATTGCCCACATCATGGGATTCCAAAGATCGAGTTGTTGGAGATCTACTTCAAAGGGCTGGACGGAAACACCCAGTTTAATCTCCAACTACTCTCCGCCGGCACATTTATGGATATGGCGGTTGACGAGGCTTGGGATTTCATTGAGAAGCAAGCCTTGCACATGGAGAAGTACACCCACCAAGGAGCTGAAGGTGGAGTTAAAAGAGTCAACTTTCAAGAGACTCAAACCAACAACAACCAATTCACGTCCTTGAAGAACGACGTGAAGCAATTGAAGGAGCTATTGATGGCTCAAACTAAGCAGGAAGAGCAAGGGCAAAGGAACAACAACAACAACAACAAGAACGGGTACCGTAACAACAACAACGGACCCCGAAACAACAACTACAACAACAATAGAGGATCCAATAGCAACAATTGGAGAGCGAATAATAACCAAAACAACGGTAACAATTATTCAAACTCCAACTCTAATGATTCCTCTAACCCTTTCCTCTCTCCTCCTTCTTCTTCTTCTACTCCATTGAAGAGCCAAGGGCAAGGATCAAGTTCGTCTCAGCCGGAAAAGAAGGACGCAGTCCTGGAGGCAATCTTGATCAAGCTTAGTGCTATGGAGAATTCTATGACTTCATTTTCGAGGGCCCAAAAGTCCTTCGAACAACAACTAGCTAATAGGGCGAATGAAGCGCCAAGAGATCCAGGGAAGCTTCCAGCAAAGACGGAAACTAACCCTAAGGGCCAGTGCATGGCCATCACGACGAGGAGTGGACTCAAAACCACAGATCCAGTACCTCGCTCGACGCAAACCACCTCGGTCCAGATCCAGTCGAAGAACACCTCGACCGAGATGCCAACCGAGGCGGTGCAACAGAAAGCAGGAGGAACAACTGAAGCCTATGTTCCACCTCCTGCATATAAACCACCACTTCCATTCCCCCAGTCCAGAGCCAGAGCACATCTTGACAAGCACTTTGGTAAGTTCCTTGACTTGATGAATAAGCTCCATATTAATATCCCTTTCCTTGATGCTATTTTAGGTATGCCCGCCTACGGGAAGTTCTTAAAGGAGATCCTATCAAGGAAGAGGAAGCTGGAGGATGTTGGTGAAGTTAGGATGACATCTAAGTCTTCGGAGCTTATAAAGATCATGAAGGAGAAGATGCCACCTAAGTTGAGAGATCCCGGCTCATTTTGCATTCCCATTCAAGTTGGGGATGTCACTTGTGAAGCCCTATGTGATCTAGGAGCCAGCGTGAGCATCATTCCGCTGGAGCTATGCATCAAGATCGGTCTTGGAGAGCCCAAGCCGGTCAAGATTCGACTTTACATGGCGGATCGCTCCATCACCCATCCCGTGGGCATTTTGGAAGACGTTCCGGTCAAGTTAGGTAACTTCTATCTACCCATAGATTTTGTCGTACTTGACATTCCCGCAGATTATCCTGTTCCTATCATTCTCGGGAGGCCATTTCTAGCAACTTCGGGTTGCAATGTGGATTGCAAGAACGCCAAGTTGAAATTCAACGTTGGTGGCGATGAGGTGGAGTTCGCACTACTTGCAGCCATGAAAGGGGAGCAACTAACTGATGATATCTTCAACATCTACGATGAAGAAGAATCAAGAGAATTGGTGAGCTCTATCCTTATTAATGATCCACTCGAAAGAGTTATTAGCTTCAGTTTAATGGAGGAAGGTATAGATGCTTCTTGTGATGCAGATATACGGAGCCTGAAGGCACTGGAAGAAGATCCAGGAGCCATGACTGAGAAGCTGATCCAGGAAGCGAAGATTTCCAGCCTCGGATTCAGTAGCAGTACCTCGACCGAGGCACCTTCTGGACTGAGCGAGGCGTCTGAAGAACACCTCGGTCAACGCCTTTGCGCCTCGACCGAGGTCGACAGAGAGACAATGTCAACTGAGATTGCTGAGAATGACAATTTTTCTACTCCCTTCTCTGACATTCACCCACAGTTGGCGGATCATTCTCTCCACCAACTTTCTGACAATAAAGGTCCTTGGTATGCTGATATTGTGAATTATCTTGTTTGCCAGGAAATACCACCCGGATTGACGTACTCCCAAAAGAAGAGATTCTTCAAGGAAGTACGACATTACTACTGGGATGAGCCGCTGCTATTCAAGCGCGGACCGGATGGGATGCTTCGAAGGTGCATTCCGGAAGACGAAGTTAATAGCGTCATAAAGCATTGCCACTCACTTCCATGTGGAGGGCATGCTAGCACCGATAAAACATGCGCCAAGGTATTGCGTTCCGGTTTCTTTTGGCCTACATTATTTAAGGATGTGCAATCTTTTGTTGTTTCTTGTGATGCATGCCAAAGAACAGGGAACCTATCAAGGAGGAACGAGATGCCACTTAACAACATCCAAGAAGTGGAAATCTTTGATGTATGGGGGATTGACTTCATGGGACCTTTCCCATCCTCCGGAGGAAACCTCTACATTCTCCTTGCAGTGGATTACGTCTCTAGATGGGTCGAAGCCATCGCTTCTCCCACTAACGACGCCAAGGTGGTTGTGAAGTTCTTGAATAGAACTATCTTTCCACGATTTGGAACTCCACGCATCATCATCAGCGATGGAGGAACGCATTTCATCAACCGGAAGTTTAAGGCACTTCTATCGAAGTATGGGGTAACCCACAAGGTATCAACCGCTTATCACCCTCAAACTAGTGGACAGGTCGAGATCTCAAACAGAGAAATCAAAGCAATTTTGGAGAAGACCGTCTCTAGGACGAGGAAGGATTGGTCCATGAAATTAGACGATGCTCTTTGGGCGTACAGGACCGCATTCAAGACTCCCATAGGCACCACCCCTTATAATTTGGTGTATGGGAAATCTTGCCACTTGCCCGTTGAGTTGGAGCACAAAGCGTATTGGGCTATCAAATGGTTGAACTTTGACATTAAGGAGGCTGGTGAGAAGCGACTATTGGAACTTAACGAGCTGGAAGAGCTGCGTTTGAACGCCTACGAGAATGCCAAGATCTACAAGGAAAGGACGAAGAGATGGCATGACAAGCGTATCGTTCCAAAGGAGCTTAACGAAGGGGACTTAGTTCTACTCTTCAACTCCCGCCTCCGTCTTTTTCCAGGTAAGTTGAAATCTAGATGGACCGGACCTTACGTTGTGAAACATGTCTTCCCTCATGGTGCAGTTGAGATATGGGGCGAAACTAGCGGAAGCTTCAAGGTCAACGGTCATAGACTTAAGAAGTACCAACCGGAAACGCCGGTTGAGGAGGTCGCACCGATCTACCTCCTTTGAGACGCATCATGGTCCAGCTAGCGACCTTAAATCAAGCGCTTCTTGGGAGGCAACCCAAGGTATTGCTTTCTTTCCCGTTTTCTAGTCTAGTTTAGATAGTTTTTGTTTTTGCTTTGCTTTGCTTTGTTTTTGGCGTTCTGGACAGACAACAGGAAGGAGCACTCCTGGAAGGAGAGAAGTTCGAGATTCTGAGAAGAAAGAGGCACCTCGGTCACTGTCAGAACACCTCGACCGAGTTGATTCTTGAAGCAACCGAGGCGACTAGGGTTTCTGCAGAACCGCCTCGGTCCGTACCACCTCGGTCCAGTCGAGACCATTTCGACCGAGGTGACAGCAGATCTCGCGACGGTATAAAAAGCGAAAATTACTTTTCACTTTTTATTTTTTACCCATTTCGACCGCGGCGACAAGAGCATCTCGTTCTCCTCCGTTTCTCGCTCTTTTTCGACGATTTCTGTTCCAAAACGCGATTAAAGGGAAGAGGAGTCGATTGCAACCACAGATCTGCAAGAAATCTGAGCATTTTCGACCGAAACGAGACAGATGGCGCCCTGGTGATTCCAGGGAGAAGGTCATCTTCCACCCAGCTTTCAGACTCGCCCACCGGATATTCAGCGAGATGCTTCTGGCGCGTACTGAGACGCCCCAGAAGATCAGACAGGGGGAGTTATTTTCGCTGTACTGCATGGTCACGGGAGGATACCCGGACTTTGGCTTGCTCCTGGCAGAGGATCTGCACAGGATCAAGGCCAAAGGGAAGGGTGATATTTGCTGTGGAGGTCTAGTCACCCACATCGCCTCCTACCACGGGATGGATCTCAGTATCTGCACATTGGCGGCGGCTCCGAAGCCGCTGGGTCTGCAGGAGATGATCACGAGGCGGATTCTTGTTCCTCGTGGGTTGACTACTCCGTATGTTGCCATGCCTTGGGAGCGGACAGCGCCTCAGGGCATCAGATGGTCTGCACAGTTTTCGGTCTTCGACCCACATTTTTGGCAGACAGCATGGGCCCCGCTTATGGAGGACTATAGAGAGGGAGCAGCTGCAGCTGCTGAGGAGGCTGAGGAGGCTGATGAGGAGGCTGATGAGGAGGATGATGACGAGACAGTTGATGAGAGAGGAGGCGGCGTCCCGATGGACACAGGGACAGATACAGCTGGGACGAGCGCGCCTCCCATTATTGATTTGGATGAGGATGAGGAGGATACTGAGCCTGCACCTGCTGCACCTCCCGTTAGATCTACTAGACGTCGGACACGCCGTCACAGAGATGCAGAGGCTCATCGTCGGATCGACGATTTGACAGAGCAGATGATAGACTCATATGCTGCCCTTACAGTAGACATGCATGAGAGGTTTGCCGCCCAGCACCGACACCTTGACAGCTGGACTCAGCAGATGTTGGAGGGGCAGCACTATCAGCGTAGGATGATGGAGATACAGTTCCAGCAGACTATGGGCTATCCATTCGATCCGACCCAGTATCCTTATGTACCACCACCACCACCACCGGATCAGGACTTCTGAGGAGCTGCAGGATTTTATTTATTTTATTTTTATGCAGTTCGGCTCTTTATCCGGTGAGTCCTCCTTTCTTTCAGACTTTATTTATACCCACTGGGACAGTGTGTCTCAAGTATGGGGTATTTATATGTATTATTTGACTACGTGACTATTTGTATTCGATACTTTTGATGTATGACATTTTATCGGATATTTATATTTATGCTTCACTTTTGCATTTATATGTTTATCTGAGATTGCATGCATACTTACAGGTTATTTGATTGAGAAAAACGTCGAAACCGAAAAAAAAAATGGTTTTAAAAAAATTTTTGACCTCGACCGGGACAGTTCTGGCAAAACGAGGTGTTTCACCTCGGTTGAACCAAGAACATCTCGACCGAGGTGGGCGTAACAGAGAGTTTTCGAAAACGATTTTTGTGTTACTTATCTGGATATGATCTCAGTGAAGATTTTGTTTACCGACTGGATTTAAATTCTTTATATGTTTGAAATGTTTTATGATATGTTTAAGTTGCTAAATGCTTTGTTTGAAATTATTGGCATGTTTAATATTTTGTTTTTATCCAAATTATGTTGAATTTGAAGGTTGACACCGCAGCATAAGTTCTCTCACATTCATTTTGGAAAGACCAAGGCAATTCATTCTCTTCTTCTTCTTCTTCTTGATCATGCTTAGCCCCTCATATACATTTTGCCTCCCTTTACCTATCCGGGAATTTGGAAGCAAGCAAAGTGGTGAAAGCAAGTTAAAGTTGAGAAGTGGCTGAAAGTGAAAGTCTTAGAAAGCAATAATAGGTTTGGGGAAGTCAATCATGAAGGTGAGTAACTCGGCACCATTCACATAGCCGGGTGTTTGTGTCTTGCCAAAGTCGGATTGAGCGATATTCCTAACGGGTCATGGTATGTGCATCAAGGGTTTGACGCATCTCAAGAAATTGATGATTGCGGATTTCCTAGGCTTCGGTTATTGTGCACCTCTGTCCATGCATCCCAAAAAGTAAAGTAAAAGAGAAAAAAGTGTGAAATAAGCAAAGCTTATTGGTGGAAGATGTTGCAAGTCAAAGTGAAAGTGAAGTTCATCCTTTTCCCGGATTCTAGCACCACATTACCTTACATACATCCCTACCCTACACGTTTCTTGACCTTTTCTTTTGGGAAGCCCTTGAGACCTTGAGCTTGTTGATTGACTTAGCGGTTTAAATCGGATTATACATGATTAATTTTGATAATTATGATTTATTATGCATTCTATGATTTTATGCAAAGATGAACAACTTTCCTATATTTATAAAATGTTTTGATCATATTGAGTTTTTAATTTCCAGGAAGTACTCTCTTAGAGTGATCTATGATAGTTGCACACCATAAAATATTTTTGAAAGACTTTTTCATTGAATTTCTTGACTTATAATCCATTCTATCTTGTCTTCTATGTGAGGAACTTGCTTGGGGACAAGCAAGGGCTAAGTATGGGGTATTTTGATAGCATGAATTATAGTCTATATTTTGGGGTTTGTTTGGACGTTTTATCTTTCATAATCTGCATGTTTGTATGTACATTATGTGATTTTACTACCATTTCATCTACCTTTGCGAGAATCGAGGTCTACACCTAGTTTCGTTGTAATTGCAGGTAATATGGTACGTATTGCATCAAAAAGGAGCAAAAGGAGTCAAGAGTCATTTGGAGCTACATTCAGGAAGCACAACCATGGATTAAAGATTTACTTTGGACCAGTTTTGAGAGATTCTACATTCAGTTATGAGTCACCTCGGTTGACCAGAGATTCATCTCGACCGAGGCGATCAAGAGACACCGACTCGACCGAGGCGAACACCTAGGACGCGGCGAGAATATTTTATTCTTGGCTGAGATCTTTTAAAATTGGAAAGTGATCTTATATTTTTGGGCTGAGCTTCTAGAAGGAAGGAGATATGCAGAATCATATATTTTACCTATTTTTATGGGAATATATCTTCTTAAGATTTATTATCTTTGGAGGTTTATTTTTCCTATAAAAAGGGTTGGATTTCCACAATTCGAGAAGCCCGCTTACAGCCGCTTACGGTTAGAACATCCCGCATACGACGCAGCAGCCGCATCCTACTCCAATTTGGGAGAGAGTTGAAGAACCTTTTTGAAGGTTGAAGGAAGATTTGAAGACTATAGCTTTATAGCTTTTTGGAGGGTTTTGTAAGATTGTCTTCAATTCTTTTCCTTGTTGTCTTGTCTTGTTGGATCATTATCCAAGGAACGATTTTGTGTGTTATTTGATTCAGTTATTGAAGTGTTTTCATTAAATTCTTCTTTGTTCAAATATTCACCTTCTTCCCATATATTTAATACTTTCATTATGATGATGAGTGGCTAATTTCCTTGTGTGATTCTAGGGTGATTGGCTGAAGGTTGTGGGAAAAACAATGATAGAATAATCTTCATCACAGTAGGATCCTGAAAGTTCGAGTCTTTAACCTTAACCCTAAGCATCTCGTTCAGTCGATGAACATCTCGGCCGGGGTGGAAACTGGCTGACCGAGGTGGCTTATCCGATCCTTAACTGAGAGTTAATGTGTTAGAGTTTGCCAAATCCTATTCTTATTATACCTTTCTGGTTCAAAGCAAGCTTAGGATGAGACTTACCCGGTAATTCCTTAGTTTGTATACTAACGATCATAAGTGTAGGTAATAAAGGCTTGTCCTTTATTGGGGTTTGAGTGTGCTTCCATCCCATCTTTGTGAGTTAGCCTGAGACTTACCCGGTAAAGGTTGATTCTATTCCCTTAGATGGTGTGTTAGTTTGAGGCAATAGTTCTTTATCTTAATTCCTTGAGACTTACCCGGTAATAGGAGTTACGGTTTGGGATTAATGTGTAGTGAGACTTACCCGGTGATCTACTCCACTTTAGAAACACCTTCCCCATGCAAAAATCTCAGCTTTGTCCACTTATCTATAGATCTTGAGTTGGAACCACAACTAGATGCTTTAATCCCTAGAATTGCATGTTTGCTTATTTGACATCTTATTCATCTTTGATTGTATACTTGCTCTTGTGGTTAGCATTAACACTAGCATACCGTATTGGACTTTGTTTCACTAAGTCCCTGTGATCGACCCCTGGAATTTTCTTGCTTTTACTACGATTGACCCGTACACTGCGGGTTCGCATCCTTGTTTTAAGCTTAAGACTAGGGTTTCTGCAAAGCCGCGCCTTATTCGATGGATTCTCTTGCTCCAAGAGTTTGACCTAGAGATCCGCGATAAGAAGGGATCCGAGAATTCAGTTGTGGACCACCTCAGCCGGCTACCGGAATCCTCCCGCGAGACGGATAGCCCACCCATAGACGATTCATTCCCCGACGAGCACTTGCACGTTCTGGAGCGTTTGATGGACTTACTTACTTCACCCCACGATGGAGGTGAAGTATGGGGTGAGGGAACCTCCTACCTCCTTTGAGACGCACTATGGTCCAGCTAGCGACCTTAAATCAAGCGCTTCTTGGGAGGCAACCCAAGGTATTGCTTTCTTTCCCGTTTTCTAGTCTAGTTTAGATAGTTTTTTTGTTTTTGCTTTGCTTTGCTTTGTTTTTGGGTTTTTGGACAGACAACAGGAAGGAGCACTCCAGGAAAGGGAGAAGTTCGAGATTCTGAGAAGAAAGAGGCACCTCGGTCACTGTCAGAACACCTCGACCGAGTTGATTCTTGAAGCAACCGAGGCGACTAGGGTTTCTGCAGAACCGCCTCGGTCCGTACCACCTCGGTCCAGTCGAGACCATCTCGACCGAGGTGACAGCAGATCTCGCGACGGTATAAAAAGGAAAAATTACTTTTCACTTTTTATTTTTACGCATTTCGACCGCGGCGACAGAGGCACCTCGCTCTCCCTCGTTTCTCACTCTTTTTCGACGATTTCTGCTTCAAAACCGCAATTGAGGAGTAGAGGAGTCGATTGCAACTACAGATCTGCAAGAACTCTGAGTGTTTCGACCGAAACGAAGCGAAAAAGGTTCGAAAACCCTAACCGACTCGTTTACCGCTTATTGGGCTTTGGTTGCCCTTGTTTCTGTTGAGGAAATCTATAAGTACCCCTTAGGAAGCAATTGTAGTGATTTTAGGGGGAAAAGAACTGAATTTTCTGAGAATCGAAATCGAACTGTTGCGCCTCGGTCCAGTCGGCCTGCACCTCGACCGAGGTGATTTCTGAGATTTGTCAGTCGACCGAGGTGGTCTGACAGACTGTTTTGTGAAGATGAGTTCAGACAGAATACTAGCCCTGAGAGACAGATCTTCACCCTCCCCTTCCCCTTCTTCTTCCCGACCTTACCGCCCGGTCATCCACGAGAGATGTCGGGTAGATTATGAGAGGATAGCGGGCCGTCCGGTTATCGCACCGCGATTTCTGGAGGTATCCGCTTTTGACTGCCTAGGGTTAGAGGCTGACCTTAGGAGGATGATAGCTACAGTCGGGCTGGATCAGTTTTCTGAGATCCGAACCCCAGCCTACATAGAGCCGACACTAGAGTTCGTCAGCTCCTTCTCCTACCTACCCACAGAGGGGTCTGTGAAGTACCGGCTGATGAGCCGGAACTTCATAGTTCCATTAGAGATATTCAGAGAGATTTTCAGCTTTCCTACCCCTACAGCTGTAGACTTCCCCTCCCGATCCGTAGCTAGGGAGTTTTGGGGTCAGATAGCCCACATCACCACTCACGCAGACAGATGGCGCCCTGGAGATTCCAAGGAGAAGGTCATCTTCCATCCAGCTTTCAGACTCGCCCACCGGATATTCAGCGAGATGCTTCTGGCGCGTACTGAGACGCCCCAGAAGATCAGACAGGGGGAGTTATTTTCGCTGTACTGCATGGTCACGGGAGGATACCCGGACTTTGGCTTGCTCCTGGCAGAGGATCTGCACAGGATCAAGGCCAAAGGGAAGGGTGATATTTGCTGTGGAGGTCTAGTCACCCACATCGCCTCCTACCACGGGATGGATCTCAGTATCTGCACATTGGCGGCGGCTCCGAAGCCGCTGGGTCTGCAGGAGATGATCACGAGGCGGATTCTTGTTCCTCGTGGGTTGACTACTCCGTATGTTGCCATGCCTTGGGAGCGGACAGCGCCTCAGGGCATCAGATGGTCTGCACAGTTTTCGGTCTTCGACCCACATTTTTGGCAGACAGCATGGGCCCCGCTTATGGAGGACTATAGAGAGGGAGCAGCTGCAGCTGCTGAGGAGGCTGAGGAGGCTGATGAGGAGGCTGATGAGGAGGATGATGACGAGACAGTTGATGAGAGAGGAGGCGGCGTCCCGATGGACACAGGTACAGATACAGCTGGGACGAGCGCGCCTCCCATTATTGATTTGGATGAGGATGAGGAGGATACTGAGCCTGCACCTGCTGCACCTCCCGTTAGATCTACTAGACGTCGGACACGCCGTCACAGAGATGCAGAGGCTCATCGTCGGATCGACGATTTGACAGAGCAGATGATAGACTCATATGCTGCCCTTACAGTAGACATGCATGAGAGGTTTGCCGCCCAGCACCGACACCTTGACAGCTGGACTCAGCAGATGTTGGAGGGGCAGCACTATCAGCGTAGGATGATGGAGATACAGTTCCAGCAGACTATGGGCTATCCATTCGATCCGACCCAGTATCCTTATGTACCACCACCACCACCACCGGATCAGGACTTCTGAGGAGCTGCAGGATTTTATTTATTTTATTTTTATGCAGTTCGGCTCTTTATCCGGTAAGTCCTCCTTTCTTTC
The DNA here is from genome assembly GCA_033239045.1 of Fagopyrum esculentum. NCBI lineage: Eukaryota > Viridiplantae > Streptophyta > Magnoliopsida > Caryophyllales > Polygonaceae > Fagopyrum > Fagopyrum esculentum. The sequence continues at coordinate 118,398,296 of BSUD01000002.1, forward strand.
AGACTTTATTTACACCCACTGGGACAGTGTGTCTCAAGTATGGGGTAGTTGATGTATTATTTGACTTATTTGATATATGATGTATGACTCTATTTGACCGGATATTTATTCATATTTATGCTTCACTTTTGCATCTATGTGTTTATCTGAGATTGCATGCATACTTATAGGTTATTTGATTGAGAAAAACGTCGAAACTGAAAGAAAACTGGTTTTTTAAAAAAAATTTGGACCTCGACCGGGACAGTTCTGGCAAAACGAGGTGTTTCACCTCGGTTGAACCAAGAACATCTCGACCGAGGTGGGTTAACTGAGAGTTTTCGAAAACGATTTTTGTGTTACTTATCTGGATATGATCTCGGTGAAGATTTTGTTTACCGACTGGATTTAAATTCTTTATATGTTTGAAATGTTTTATGATATGTTTAAGTTGCTAAATGCTTTGTTTGAAATTATTGGCATGTTTAATACTTTATTTTTATCCAAATTATGTTGAATTTGAAGGTTGACACCGCAGCATAAGTTCTCTCACGTTCTTCTTGGAAAGACCAAGGCAATTCATTCTTCTTCTTCTTCTTCTTCTTGATCATGCTTAGCCCCTCATATACATATTGCCTCCCTTTACCTATCCGGGAATTTGGAAGCAAGCGAAGTGGTGAAAGCAAGTCAAAAGTTGAGAAGTGGCTGAAAGTGAAAGTGTTAGAAAGCAATAATAGGTTTGGGGAAGTCAATCATGAAGATGAGTAACTCGGCACCATTCACATAGCCGGGTGTTTGTGTCTTGCCAAAGTCGGATTGAGCGATATTCCTAACGGGTCATGGTATGTGCATCAAGGGTTTGACGCATCTCAAAGAAATTGATGATTGCGGATTTCCTAGGCTTCGGTTATTGTGCACCTCTGTCCATGCATCCCAAAAAGTAAAGTAAAAAAGAAAAAAGTGTGAAATAAGCAAAGCTTATTGGTGGAAGATGTTGCAAGTCAAAGTGAAAGTGAAGTTCATCCTTTTCCCGGATTCTAGCACCACATTACCTTACATGCATCCCTACCCTACACGTTTCTTGACCTTTCTTTTGGGAAGCCCTTGAGACCTTGAGCTTGTTGATTGACTTAGCGGTTTAAATCGGATTATACATGATTAATTTTGATAATTATGATTTATTATGCATTCTATGATTTTATGCAAAGATGAACAACTTTCCTATATTTATAAAATGTTTTGATCATATTGAGTTTTTAATTTCCAGGAAGTACTCTCTTAGAGTGATCTATGATAGTTGCACACCATAAAAATATTTTTTGAAAGACTTTTTCATTGATTTTCTTGACTTATAATCCATTCTATCTTGATTTCTATATGAGGAACTTGCTTAGGGACAAGCAAGGGCTAAGTATGGGGTATTTTGATAGCATGAATTATAGTCTATATTTTGGGGTTTGTTTGGACGTTTTATCTTTCATAATCTGCATGTTTGTATGTACATTATGTGATTTTACTACCATTTCATCTACCTTTGCGAGAATCGAGGTCTACACCTAGTTTCGTTGTAATTGCAGGTAATATGGTACGTTTTGCATCAAAAAGGAGCAAAAGGAGTCAAGAGTCATTTGGAGCTACATTCAGGAAGCATAGCCATGGATTAAAGATTTACTTTGGACCAGTTTTGAGAGATTCTACATTCAGTTATGAGTCACCTCGGTTGACCAGAGATTCATCTCGACCGAGGCGATCCAGAGACGCCGACTCGACCGAGGCGAACACCTAGGACGCGGCGAGAATATTTTATTCTTGGCTGAGATCTTTTAAAATTGGAAAGTGATCTTATATTTTTGGGCTGAGCTTCTAGAAGGAAGGAGATATGCAGAATCATATATTTTACCTATATTTATGGGAATATATCTTCTTAAGATTTATTATCTTTGGAGGTTTATTTTCCTATAAAAAGGGTTGATTTTCCACAATTTGAGGAGGCCGCATACAAACCGCTTACAGCTGGAAACCTCGCATACACGCGCAGCAGCCGCATCCTACTCCAATTTGGGAGAGATTTGAAGAACCTTTTTGAAGGTTGAAGGAAGATTGAAGACTATAGCTTTATAGCTTTTTGGAGGGTTTTGTAAGATTGTCTTCAATTCCTTCCCTTGTTGTCTTGTCTTGTTGGATTATTATCCAAGGAACGATTTTGTGTGATATTTGATTCAGCTATTGAAGTGTTTTCATTAAATTCTTCTTTGTTCAAATATTCACCTTCTTCCATATATTTAATACTTTCATTATGATGATGAGTGGCTAATTTCCTTGTGTGATTCTAGGGTGATTGGCTGAAGGTTGTGGGAAAAACAATGATAGAATAATCTTAGATTCCAGTAGGATCCTGAAAGCTCGAGTCTTTAACCTTAACCCTAAGCACCTCGTTCGGTTGATGAACATCTCGGCCGGGGTGGAATTCTTCTGACCGAGGTGACTTATCCGACCCTAAACTGAGAGTTAAGTGTTAGAGTTTGCCAAATCCTATTCTTATTACACCTTCCTGGTTCAATGCAAGCTTAGGATGAGACTTACCCGGTAATTCCTTAGTTTGTGTATCAACGATCATAAGTGTAGGTAATAAAGGTTTATCCTTTATTGGGGTTTGAGTGTGCTTCCATCCCATCTTTGTGAGTTAGCCTGAGACTTACCCGGTAAAGGTTGATTCTATTCCCTTAGATGGTATGTTAGTTTGAGGTTATAGTTCTTTATCTTGATTCCTTGAGACTTACCCGGTAATAGGAGTTGCGGTTTAGGATTAGTGTGTAGTGAGACTTACCCGGTGATCTACTCCACTTTAGAAACATCCTCCCCATGCAAAAATCTCAGCTTTGTCCGCCTATCTATAGATCTTGAGTTGGAACCACAACTAGATGCTTTAATCCCTAGAATTACATGTTTGCTTTATTTGACATCTTATTCATCTTTGATTGTATTACTTGCTCTTGTGGTTAGCATTGACATTAGCATACCGTACTGGACTTTGTTTCACCAAGTCCCTGTGATCGACCCCTGGAATTTTCTTGCTTTTACTACGATTGACCCGTACACTGCGGGTTCGCATCCTTGTTTTAAGCTTAAGTCTAGGGTTATAAATTTAAAGCTTGCACACACCGTTTGGAGCGAACAAGTTTTTGGACGAGGAAGGATTGGTCCATGAAATTAGACGATGCTCTTTGGGCATACAGGACCGCATTCAAGACTCCCATAGGCACCACCCCTTATAACTTGGTGTATGGGAAATCTTGCCATTTGCCCGTTGAGTTGGAGCACAAAGCGTATTGGGCTATCAAATGGTTGAACTTTGACATTAAGGAGGCTGGTGAGAAGCGACTATTGGAACTTAACGAGCTGGAAGAGCTGCGTTTGAACGCCTATGAGAATGCCAAGATCTACAAGGAAAGGACGAAGAGATGGCATGACAAGCGTATCGTTCCAAAGGAGCTTAACGAAGGAGATTTAGTTCTACTCTTCAACTCCCGCCTCCGTCTTTTTCCAGGTAAGTTGAAATCTAGATGGACCGGGCCTTACGTTGTGAAACATGTTTTCCCTCATGGTGCAGTTGAGATATGGGGCGAAACTAGCGGAAGCTTCAAGGTCAACGGTCATAGACTTAAGAAGTACCAACCGGAAACGCCGGTTGAGGAGGTTGCGCCGATCTACCTCCTTTGAGACGCATTATGGTCCAGCTAGCGACCTTAAATCAAGCGCTTCTTGGGAGGCAACCCAAGGTATTGCTTTCTTTCCCGTTTTCTAGTCTAGTTTAGATAGTTTTTGTTTTTGCTTTGCTTTGCTTTGTTTTTGGTGTTCTGGACAGACAACAGGAAGGAGCACTCCTGGAAAGAGAGAAGTTCGAGATTCTGAGAAGAAAGAGGCACCTCGGTCACTGTCAGAACACCTCGACCGAGTTGATTCTTGAAGCAACCGAGGCGACTAGGGTTTCTGCAGAACCGCCTCGGTCCGTACCACCTCGGTCCAGTCGAGACCATCTCGACCGAGGTGACAGCAGATCTCGCGACGGTATAAAAAGGAAAAATTACTTTTCACTTTTTATTTTTACGCATTTCGACCGCGGCGACAGAGGCACCTCGCTCTCCCTCGTTTCTCACTCTTTTTCGACGATTTCTGCTTCAAAACCGCAATTGAGGAGTAGAGGAGTCGATTGCAACTACAGATCTGCAAGAACTCTGAGTGTTTCGACCGAAACGAAGCGAAAAAGGTTCGAAAACCCTAACCGACTCGTTTACCGCTTATTGGGCTTTGGTTGCCCTTGTTTCTGTTGAGGAAATCTATAAGTACCCCTTAGGAAGCAATTGTAGTGATTTTAGGGGGAAAAGAACTGAATTTTCTGAGAATCGAAATCGAACTGTTACGCCTCGGTCCAGTCGGCCTGCACCTCGACCGAGGTGATTTCTGAGATTTGTCAGTCGACCGAGGTGGTCTGACAGACTGTTTTGTGAAGATGAGTTCAGACAGAATACTAGCCCTGAGAGACAGATCTTCACCCTCCCCTTCCCCTTCTTCTTCCCGTCCCTACCGCCCGGTCATCCACGAGAGATGTCGGGTAGATTACGAGAGGATAGCGGGCCGTCCGGTTATCGCACCGCGATTTCTGGAGGTATCCGCTTTTGACTGCCTAGGGTTAGAGGCTGACCTTAGGAGGATGATAGCTACAGTCGGGCTGGATCAGTTTTCTGAGATCCGAGCCCCAGCCTACATAGAGCCGACACTAGAGTTCGTCAGCTCCTTCTCCTACCTACCCACAGAGGGATCTGTGAAGTACCGGCTGATGAGCCGGAACTTCATAGTTCCATTAGAGATATTCAGAGAGATTTTCAGCTTTCCTACCCCTACAGCTGTAGACTTCCCCTCCCGATCCGTAGCTAGGGAGTTTTGGGGTCAGATAGCCCACATCACCACTCACGCAGATAGATGGCGCCCTGGTGATTCCAGGGAGAAGGTCATCTTCCATCCAGCTTTCAGACTCGCCCACCGGATATTCAGCGAGATGCTTCTGGCGCGTACTGAGACGCCCCAGAAGATCAGACAGGGGGAGCTATTTTCGCTGTACTGCATGGTCACGGGAGGATACCCGGACTTTGGCTTGCTCCTGGCAGAGGATCTGCACAGGATCAAGGCCAAAGGGAAGGGTGATATTTGCTGTGGAGGTCTAGTCACCCACATCGCCTCCTACCACGGGATGGATCTCAGTATCTGCACATTGGCGGCGGCTCCGAAGCCGCTGGGTCTGCAGGAGATGATCACGAGGCGGATTCTTGTTCCTCGTGGGTTGACTACTCCGTATGTTGCCATGCCTTGGGAGCGGACAGCGCCTCAGGGCATCAGATGGTCTGCACAGTTTTCGGTCTTCGACCCGCATTTTTGGCAGACAGCATGGGCCCCGCTGATGGAGGACTACAGAGAGGGAGCTGCTGCAGCTGCTGAGGAGGCTGAGGAGGCTGATGAGGAGGATGATGACGAGACAGTTGATGAGAGAGGAGGCGGCGTCCCGATGGACACAGGGACAGATACAGCTGGGACGAGCGCGCCTCCCATTATTGATTTGGATGAGGATGAGGAGGATACTGAGCCTGCACCTGCTGCACCTCCCGTTAGATCTACTAGACGTCGGACACGCCGTCACAGAGATGCAGAGGCTCATCGTCGGATCGACGATTTGACAGAGCAGATGATAGACTCATATGCTGCCCTTACAGTAGACATGCATGAGAGGTTTGCCGCCCAGCACCGACACCTTGACAGCTGGACTCAGCAGATGTTGGAGGGGCAGCACTATCAGCGTAGGATGATGGAGATACAGTTCCAGCAGACTATGGGCTATCCATTCGATCCGACCCAGTATCCTTATGTACCACCACCACCACCACCGGATCAGGACTTCTGAGGAGCTGCAGGATTTTATTTATTATATTTTTATGCAGTTCGGCTCTTTATCCGGTGAGTCCTCTTTCATTTAGACTTTTATTATACCCACTGGGACAGTGTGTCTCAAGTATGGGGTAGTTGATGTATTATCTGACTTATTTGACCTTTGATGTATTATTTATCGGATATTTATATTTATGCTTCACTTTTGCATTTATATGTTTATCTGAGATTGCATGCATACTTACAGGTTATTTGATTGAGAAAAACGTCGAAACTGAAAAAAAAAAAAAAAAAAATGTTTTTTTTAAAAAAAAAAAAATTTTTGACCTCGACCGGGACAGTTCTGGCAAAACGAGGTGTTTCACCTCGGTTGAACCAAGAACATCTCGACCGAGGTGGGTTAACTGAGAGTTTTCGAAAACGATTTTTGTGTTACTTATCTGGATATGATCTCGGTGAAGATTTTGTTTACCGACTGGATTTAAATTCTTTATATGTTTGAAATGTTTTATGATATGTTTAAGTTGCTAAATGCTTTGTTTGAAATTATTGGCATGTTTAATACCTTGTTTTTATCCAAATTATGTTGAATTTGAAGGTTGACACCGCAGCATAAGTTCTCTCACGTTCTTCTTGGAAAGACCAAGGCAATTCATTCTTCTTCTTCTTCTTCTTCTTGATCATGCTTAGCCCCTCATATACATATTGCCTCCCTTTACCTATCCGGGAATTTGGAAGCAAGCGAAGTGGTGAAAGCAAGTCAAAAGTTGAGAAGTGGCTGAAAGTGAAAGTGTTAGAAAGCAATAATAGGTTTGGGGAAGTCAATCATGAAGATGAGTAACTCGGCACCATTCACATAGCCGGGTGTTTGTGTCTTGCCAAAGTCGGATTGAGCGATATTCCTAACGGGTCATGGTATGTGCATCAAGGGTTTGACGCATCTCAAGAAATTGATGATTGCGGATTTCCTAGGCTTCGGTTATTGTGCACCTCTGTCCATGCATCCCAAAAAGTAAAGTAAAAAAGAAAAAGTGTGAAATAAGCAAAGCTTATTGGTGGAAGATGTTGCAAGTCAAAGTGAAAGTGAAGTTCATCCTTTTCCCGGATTCTAGCACCACATTACCTTACATGCATCCCTACCCTACACGTTTCTTGACCTTTCTTTTGGGAAGCCCTTGAGACCTTGAGCTTGTTGATTGACTTAGCGGTTTAAATCGGATTATACATGATTAATTTTGATAATTATGATTTATTATGCATTCTATGATTTTATGCAAAGATGAACAACTTTCCTATATTTATAAAATGTTTTGATCATATTGAGTTTTTAATTTCCAGGAAGTACTCTCTTAGAGTGATCTATGATAGTTGCACACCATAAAAATATTTTTTGAAGGACTTCTCATTGATTTTCTTGACTTATAATCCATTCTATCTTAATTTCTATATGAGGAACTTGCTTAGGGACAAGCAAGGGCTAAGTATGGGGTATTTTGATAGCATGAATTATAGTCTATATTTTGGGGTTTGTTTGGACGTTTTATCTTTCATAATCTGCATGTTTGTATGTGCATTATGTGATTTTACTACCATTTCATCTACCTTTGCGAGAATCGAGGTCTACACCTAGTTTCGTTGTAATTGCAGGTAATATGGTACGTATTGCATCAAAAAGGAGCAAAAGGAGTCAAGAGTCATTTGGAGCTACATTCAGGAAGCACAACCATGGATTAAAGATTTACTTTGGACCAGTTTTGAGAGATTCTACACTCAGTTATGATCACCTCGGTTGACCAGAGATTCATCTCGACCGAGGCGATCTAGAGACACCGACTCGACCGAGGCGAACACCTAGGACGCGGCGAGAATATTTTATTCTTGGCTGAGATCTTTTAAAATTGGAAAGTGATCTTATATTTTTGGGCTGAGCTTCTAGAAGGAAGGAGATATGCAGAATCATATATTTTACCTATTTTTATGGGAATATATCTTCTTAAGATTTATTATCTTTGGAGGTTTATTTTTCCTATAAAAAGGATTGGATTTTCCACAAATCCGATCATGCTTAGATGCTTAGAGGCTGCATACACCGCATACGATCTCGATTACAGCAAAGAATACGCAGCAGCCGCATCATACTCCAATTTGGGAGAGAGTTGAAGAACCTTTTTGAAGGTTGAAGGAAGATTTGAAGACTATAGCTTTATAGCTTTTTGGAGGGTTTTGTAAGATTGTCTTCAATTCCTTTCCTTGATTGTCTTGTCTTGTTGGATTATTATCCAAGGAACGATTTTGTGTGATATTTGATTCAGTTATTGAAGTGTTTTCATTAAATTCTTCTTTGTTCAAATATTCACCTTCTTCCCATATATTTAATACTTTCATTATGATGATGAGTGGCTAATTTCCTTGTGTGATTCTAGGGTGATTGGCTGAAGGTTGTGGGAAAAACAATGATAGAATGATCTTAATCACAGTAGGATCCTGAAAGTTCGAGTCTTTAACCTTAACCCTAAGCATCTTGTTCGCTCCAAACGGTGTGTGCAAGCTTTAAATTTATAACCCTAGACTTAAGCTTAAAACAAGGATGCGAACCCGCAGTGTACGGGTCAATCGTAGTAAAAGCAAGAAAATTCCAGGGGTCGATCACAGGGACTTAGTGAAACAAAGTCCAATACGGTATGCTAGTGTTGATGCTAACCACAAGAGCAAGTAATACAATCAAAGATGAATAAGATGTCAAATAAAGCAAACATGCAATTCTAGGGATTAAAGCATCTAGTTGTGGTTCCAACTCAAGATCTATAGATAAGCGGACAAAGCTGAGATTTTTGCATGGGGAAGGTGTTTCTAAAGTGGAGTAGATCACCGGGTAAGTCTCACTACACACTAATCCCAAACCGTAACTCCTATTACCGGGTAAGTCTCAAGGAATTAAGATAAAGAACTATTGCCTCAAACTAACACACCATCTAAGGGAATAGAATCAACCTTTACCGGGTAAGTCTCAGGCTAACTCACAAAGATGGGATGGAAGCACACTCAAACCCCAATAAAGGACAAGCCTTTATTACCTACACTTATGATCGTTGGTATACAAACTAAGGAATTACCGGGTAAGTCTCATCCTAAGCTTGCATTGAACCAGAAAGGTGTAATAAGAATAGGATTTGGCAAACTCTAACACATTAACTCTCAGTTAAGGATCGGATAAGCCACCTCGGTCAGCCAGTTTCCACCCCGGCCGAGATGTTCATCTAAGCTTGCTTTGAACCAGTTTCCACCCTAGAATCACACATGCAATCTCAGATAACTCACAAAGATGGGATAGAATCATCCTTGTTTTAAGCTTTTGACTGCCTAGGGTTAGAGGCTGACCTTAGGAGGATGATAGCTACAGTCGGGCTGGATCAGTTTTCTGAGATCCGAGCCCCAGCCTACATAGAGCCGACACTAGAGTTCGTCAGCTCCTTCTCCTACCTACCCACAGAGGGATCTGTGAAGTACCGGCTGATGAGCCGGAACTTCATAGTTCCATTAGAGATATTCAGAGAGATTTTCAGCTTTCCTACCCCTACAGCTGTAGACTTCCCCTCCCGATCCGTAGCTAGGGAGTTTTGGGGTCAGATAGCCCACATCACCACTCACGCAGACAGATGGCGCCCTGGAGATTCCAAGGAGAAGGTCATCTTCCATCCAGCTTTCAGACTCGCCCACCGGATATTCAGCGAGATGCTTCTGGCGCGTACTGAGACGCCCCAGAAGATCAGACAGGGGGAGTTATTTTCGCTGTACTGCATGGTCACGGGAGGATACCCGGACTTTGGCTTGCTCCTGGCAGAGGATCTGCACAGGATCAAGGCCAAAGGGAAGGGTGATATTTGCTGTGGAGGTCTAGTCACCCACATCGCCTCCTACCACGGGATGGATCTCAGTATCTGCACATTGGCGGCGGCTCCGAAGCCGCTGGGTCTGCAGGAGATGATCACGAGGCGGATTCTTGTTCCTCGTGGGTTGACTACTCCGTATGTTGCCATGCCTTGGGAGCGGACAGCGCCTCAGGGCATCAGATGGTCTGCACAGTTTTCGGTCTTCGACCCACATTTTTGGCAGACAGCATGGGCCCCGCTTATGGAGGACTATAGAGAGGGAGCAGCTGCAGCTGCTGAGGAGGCTGAGGAGGCTGATGAGGAGGCTGATGAGGAGGATGATGACGAGACAGTTGATGAGAGAGGAGGCGGCGTCCCGATGGACACAGGGACAGATACAGCTGGGACGAGCGCGCCTCCCATTATTGATTTGGATGAGGATGAGGAGGATACTGAGCCTGCACCTGCTGCACCTCCCGTTAGATCTACTAGACGTCGGACACGCCGTCACAGAGATGCAGAGGCTCATCGTCGGATCGACGATTTGACAGAGCAGATGATAGACTCATATGCTGCCCTTACAGTAGACATGCATGAGAGGTTTGCCGCCCAGCACCGACACCTTGACAGCTGGACTCAGCAGATGTTGGAGGGGCAGCACTATCAGCGTAGGATGATGGAGATACAGTTCCAGCAGACTATGGGCTATCCATTCGATCCGACCCAGTATCCTTATGTACCACCACCACCACCACCGGATCAGGACTTCTGAGGAGCTGCAGGATTTTATTTATTTTATTTTTATGCAGTTCGGCTCTTTATCCGGTGAGTCCTCCTTTCTTTCAGACTTTATTTACACCCACTGGGACAGTGTGTCTCAAGTATGGGGTAGTTGATGTATTATCTGACTTATTTGACTTATGATGCATTATTCGATACTTTTGATGTATGACATTTTATCGGATATTTATATTTATGCTTCACTTTTGCATTTATATGTTTATCTGAGATTGCATGCATACTTACAGGTTATTTGATTGAGAAAAACGTCGAAACCGAAAAAAAAATGTTTTTAAAAAAAAATTTTTTTGACCTCGACCGGGACAGTTCTGGCAAAACGAGGTGTTTCACCTCGGTTGAACCAAGAACATCTCGACCGAGGTGGGTTAACTGAGAGTTTTCGAAAACGATTTTTGTGTTACTTATCTGGATATGATCTCAGTGAAGATCTTGTTTACTGATTGGTTTTAAATTCTTTATATGTTTGAAATGTTTTATGATATGTTTAAGTTGCTAAATGCTTTGTTTGAAATTATTGGCATGTTTAATACCTTATTTTTATCCAAATTATGTTGAATTTGAAGGTTGACACCGCAGCATAAGTTCTCTCACGTTCTTCTTGGAAAGACCAAGGCAATTCATTCTTCTTCTTCTTCTTCTTCTTGATCATGCTTAGCCCCTCATATACATTTTGCCTCCCTTTACCTATCCGGGAATTTGGAAGCAAGCAAAGTGGTGAAAGCAAGTTAAAGTTGAGAAGTGGCTGAAAGTGAAAGTCTTAGAAAGCAATAATAGGTTTGGGGAAGTCAATCATGAAGATGAGTAACTCGGCACCATTCACATAGCCGGGTGTTTGTGTCTTGCCAAAGTCGGATTGAGCGATATTCCTAACGGGTCATGGTATGTGCATCAAGGGTTTGACGCATCTCAAGAAATTGATGATTGCGGATTTCCTAGGCTTCGGTTATTGTGCACCTCTGTCCATGCATCCCAAAAAGTAAAGTAAAAAGAGAAAAAAAAAAAAAAAGTGTGAAATAAGCAAAGCTTATTGGTGGAAGATGTTGCAAGTCAAAGTGAAAGTGAAGTTCATCCTTTTCCCGGATTCTAGCACCACATTACCTTACATGCATCCCTACCCTACACGTTTCTTGACCTTTCTTTTGGGAAGCCCTTGAGACCTTGAGCTTGTTGATTGACTTAGCGGTTTAAATCGGATTATACATGATTAATTTTGATAATTATGATTTATTATGCATTCTATGATTTTATGCAAAGATGAACAACTTTCCTATATTTATAAAATGTTTTGATCATATTGAGTTTTTAAATTCCAGGAAGTACTCTCTTAGAGTGATCTATGATAAATGCACACCATAAAAATATTTTTGAAGGACTTTTCATTGATTTTCTTGACTTATAATCCATTCTATCTTGATTTCTATATGAGGAACTTGCTTAGGGACAAGCAAGGGCTAAGTATGGGGTATTTTGATAGCATGAATTATAGTCTATATTTTGGGGTTTGTTTGGACGTTTTATCTTTCATAATCTGCATGTTTGTATGTACATTATGTGATTTTACTACCATTTCATCTACCTTTGCGAGAATCGAGGTCTACACCTAGTTTCGTTGTAATTGCAGGTAATATGGTACGTATTGCATCAAAAAGGAGCAAAAGGAGTCAAGAGTCATTTGGAGCTACATTCAGGAAGCACAACCATGGATTAAAGATTTACTTTGGACCAGTTTTGAGAGATTCTACACTCAGTTATGATCACCTCGGTTGACCAGAGATTCATCTCGACCGAGGCGATCCAGAGACGCCGACTCGACCGAGGCGAACACCTAGGACGCGGCGAGAATATTTTATTCTTGGCTGAGATCTTTTAAAATTGGAAAGTGATCTTATATTTTTGGGCTGAGCTTCTAGAAGGAAGGAGATATGCAGAATCATATATTTTACCTATTTTTATGGGAATATATCTTCTTAAGATTTATTATCTTTGGAGGTTTATTTTTCCTATAAAAAGGGTTGGATTTCCACAATTCGACAAGCCCGCTTACATCCGCTTACAGTTAGAACACCCGCTATCAGCGCAGCAGCCGCATCCTACTCCAATTTGGGAGATTCGAAGAACCTTTTTGAAGGTTGAAGGAAGATTGAAGACTATAGCTTTATAGCTTTTTGGAGGGTTTTGTAAGATTGTCTTCAATTCTTTTCCTTGTTGTCTTGTCTAGTTGGATTATTATCCAAGGAACGATTTTGTGTGATATTTGATTCAGTTATTGAAGTGTTTTCATTAAATTCTTCTTTATTCAAATATTCACCTTCTTCCCATATATTTAATACTTTCATTATGATGATGAGTGGCTAATTTCCTTGTGTGATTCTAGGGTGATTGGCTGAAGGTTGTGGGAAAAACAATGATAGAATAATCTTAATCCAGTAGGATCCTGAAAGTTCGAGTCTTTAACCTTAACCCTAAGCATCTCGTTCAGTCGATGAACATCTCGGCCGGGGTGGAAACTGGCTGACCGAGGTGGCTTATCCGATCCTTAACTGAGAGTTAATGTGTTAGAGTTTGCCAAATCCTATTCTTATTATACCTTTCTGGTTCAAAGCAAGCTTAGGATGAGACTTACCCGGTAATTCCTTAGTTTGTATACCAACGATCATAAGTGTAGGTAATAAAGGCTTGTCCTTTATTGGGGTTTGAGTGTGCTTCCATCCCATCTTTGTGAGTTAGCCTGAGACTTACCCGGTAAAGGTTGATTCTATTCCCTTAGATGGTGTGTTAGTTTGAGGCAATAGTTCTTTATCTTAATTCCTTGAGACTTACCCGGTAATAGGAGTTACGGTTTGGGATTAGTGTGTAGTGAGACTTACCCGGTGATCTACTCCACTTTAGAAACACCTTCCCCATGCAAAAATCTCAGCTTTGTCCGCTTATCTATAGATCTTGAGTTGGAACCACAACTAGATGCTTTAATCCCTAGAATTGCATGTTTGCTTTATTTGACATCTTATTCATCTTTGATTGTATACTTGCTCTTGTGGTTAGCATTAACACTAGCATACCGTACTGGACTTTGTTTCACTAAGTCCCTGTGATCGACCCCTGGAATTTTCTTGCTTTTACTACGATTGACCCGTACACTGCGGGTTCGCATCCTTGTTTTAAGCTTAAGTCTAGGGTTATAAATTTAAAGCTTGCACACACCGTTTGGAGCGAACATCCATGCATCCCAAAAAGTAAAAGTAAAAAAGCAAATCTTATTGGTGAAAGATGTTGAAATTCCAAGCAAGTGAAGTGAAGATCCTTTTCCCGGATTTTAGCACCACATTCCTTATATACATCCCAGCCTCACACGTTTCTTGACCTTCTCTTGATAAGCCCTTGAGACCTTGAGCTTGTTGATTGACTTAGTGGTTTAAACTGGATTATGCATGATTAATTTCGATAATTATGATTTATTATGCATTCTATGATTTTATGCAAAGATGAACAACTTTCGTATATTTATAAAATATTTTGAGCATGTTTTGATTTTAAACTCCATGAAGCATTCTCTTAGAGTGATCTATGAGTGAAGCACACCACCAAAAATGTTTTGAAAAACTTTTCATTGATCTTTTTGACTTATAATCCATTCTATCCTGTATCTAAGATTTGGAACTTGCTTGGGGACAAGCAAGGGACAAGTATGGGGTATTTTGATAACATGAATTATAGTCTATATTTTGGTACCTGTTTAGACGTTTTATCTTCAATAATCTGCATGTTTGAATGTATATTATGTGATTATATCGTCGTTTCATCTACCTTTACGGGAATCGAGGTCTACACCAAGTTTCGTTGTAATCGTAGGTAAAATGGCACATTTTGGACTAAAAATGGAGCTATGGAGCTAAGGAGTCATAGGAGCTACATTTTGGAGCTTAAGGAAGAACTCAGGAAGCAAGGAATTAACAAAGAAGATTTACTTTGGATCAGATTTGAGAGATTTCACCTTCAGCTGAGATTCACCTCGGTTGACCACAGAGTCACCTAGACCGAGGTGATCTTGAGGAGCGCCCCGACCGAGGCGAACACCTTGGACGCGGCGAGATATATTTTATTTGGCTGAGATCTTTTATTTTTAGAAAGGGAGATCTTATATTTTTGGGCTGGATTTTTGGAAGGAAGATCATACATTTTGGAGATCTATTTTAGAGATATGGATATATTCTATTAGGAAATTATCTTTTTAAGATATTATTATCTTTGGAAGATAATTCTCCTATATAAAGGGCTGGATTTTCCACAAATTGAGCAACCCGCTACCATCGCAACACTTGGGGATTGAAGAAGCTGCAGTTAGGAAGGATTTTTGGAAGGTTGAAGGAAGATTGAAGGAAGGAAGTTCATAGCCTGATATATATTTTTAAGGGGATTTGTAAGACTTTCTCAGATTCCCTTTTGTTGATTGTCTTGTTGGATTTGTAATCCAAGGAACGCTGATTTGTTTATTTGATTCAGTTATTGAAGCCTTGTTCTTATTGTTTTTGTGTTCAAATATTCATTCTCTTCCCATATATTTGATTATTGCTTTCATGATGATGAGTGGCTAATTTCTTTGTGCGATTCTAGGGTGATTGGCTGAAAGTTGTAGGGAAGACAATGATAGAATAATCTTAATTCAGTAGGACCCTGAAAGCTCGAGTCTTTATCCTTAACCTTAGAACATCTCGTTCAGTCGATGAACATCTCGGCCGGGGTGGAACTTGACTGACCGAGGTGACTTATCTGATCCGTAACTGAGAGTTAAGTGTTAGAGTTTGCCAAATCCTATTCTTATTACACCTTTCCCGGTTCAATGCAAGCCTAGGACGAGACTTACCCGGTAATTCCTTTGTTTGTTTACCCATGATCATAAGTGTAGGTAATAAAGGTTTATCCTTTATTAGGGTTTGAGTGTTCCTTGATTCCATCTTTGTGAGTTAACTTGAGACTTACCCGGTAAAGGTTGATTCTATTCTCTTAGTTGGTGTGTTGGTTTGAGACTATAATTCCTTTCCTTAGTACCTTGAGACTTACCCAGTAATAGGTTCTTTGGCTTGGGATTGTGAGTAGCGAGACTTACCCGGTGATCTATTCCACTTTAGTAACACCAGCCCTTTGCAAAACCTCAGCTTTGTCCGCTTATCTTGAGATCTTGAGTTGGAACCACAACTGGATGCTTTAATCCCTAGAATTTGCATATTTCCTTTAATTGACCTTATTATCATCTTTGATTGTTTTAATCGCTTTGTGGTTAGTTGCAATATTGACAACCTATGCTTGCTTTGTTTCACCTAAGTCCCTGAGATCGACACCCCGGAATTCTTGCTTTTATTACAATTGACCCGTACACTGCGGGTTTGCATCCTTGTTTAAGCATATTTCCTCGGTTAAAAATTTAAATCTTGCACACACCTTTTGGAGCGAACAACTTCATTAGAAGATGTGTGCTGGAAGACAAAATGTAAAGTGTCATTCGTCATTGTCATTCACTTCCTTGTGGAGGACATGCTAGTTCGCATAAAACTAGCACTAAGGTATTGCAATCCGTATTCTTTTGGCCTATTTATTTGAGGATGTGCAAACCTTTGTTGCTTGTTGCGATGCTTGTCAAAGAACAGGAAATATCTCTAAGAGGAATGAGATGCCTCTCAACAATATTCAAGAGGTGGAGATCTTTGACGTTTGGGGAGTCGATTTTATGGGACCATTCCCATCATCTTGTGGAAACCAATACATACTTCTAGCTGTAGATTATGTTTCGAGATGGGTTGAAGCCATTGCCTCTCCAACTAACGATGCTATGGTGGTTGTCAAGTTCATTAATAGAACTATTTTCCCAAGGTTTGGGACACCACGAACCATCATTAGTGACGGAGGTTCACACTTCATAGCCCGACGATTCGAAGCTCTACTAGCTAAGTATGGGGTAACTCACAAGATCGCCACACCCTATCATCCACAAACAAGTGGACAAGTGGAGATTTCAAATAGAGAGATTAAAGGAATCCTTGAGAAGACGGTGTTAAAAACAAGGAAGGACTGGTCATTGAAGCTGGATGGCGCATTATGGGTGTATAGGACAGCATACAAGACTCCCATCGGCACAACACCTTACAACCTTGTGTATGGGAAGTCTTGCCATCTCCCGGTAGAGCTGGAACATAAGGCGTATTGGGCTATAAAGTGGTTGAACTTCAGCATGAAGGAAGCGGGCGAGAAGCGCCTCTTGGACCTTAACGAGCTAGAAGAACTCTGCTTGAACGCCTATGAGAACGCCAAGATTTACAAAGATAGGGCGAAGCGTTGGCATGATAAGCATATCATTCCAAAGGATCTCAAAGAAGGAGACCTTGTTCTTCTCTTCAATTCTAGACTTCGGCTCTTTCTAGGTAAGCTTAATTCTCGTTGGACAAGATCTTATGTGATTAAACGTGTTTTTCCCCATGGTGCAGTTGAAGTATGGGGTGAGAAGTGCGGAAGTTTCAAGGTGAACGATCAACGACTCAAGAAGTATTCACCGGAGCTCCAAGCTGAGGAAATCGCTCCGATTGTGCTTACTTAAACAAAGGAACGGTCTAGCTACGGATCCAAAACAAAGCGCTTCTTGGGAGGCAACCCAAGGTATTGCATTCTTGTTTTTGTTTTTGTTTCTTTCTTAGATTAGATTAGTTTAGATGTTTTTGTTTGTTTTTCTTCGATGCGTTCCGGTATGTTTGTGTTTTTGAATGCCAGGAATAAGGAATGAGAAAAAGAAGAGAGGAAAAGCCGAAAAAAATTGACGAAACTTGGATTCTTGGCAAAAACAGAGGATTCCACGGCCAAAAAGGCAAATTCACGGTCGTGGTTTGCTTAATTAGGCCGTGGAAAACAAGGTCGTAACTAAAGAAAATAAAAACGCCAAAATTCCACGGGTCCGTACAAAACCACGGCCGTGGAACACCCCGACTGGACGTGGTTTTCAGAATTTTTACGGCCACTATAAAACCCCTCCTTCTTCACAAAATCTCACACCTCTTCCGCTTCCACGCCCCAAACCACGCCGAACCACCCTCACCCTCGTGATTCTTCATCCGGTGACCGATTTGAACAATTCTTCAACCAAAAGTGAAGCAAATCGGATCCTCTACAAGATCCCAACAACAAACTGAGCAAACAATCGATAATCGGAAAGAAAATTGGATTTTTCCAAATCCAAACCCTAGGTTTTCTCTCTATCTCTTCTTGGTTGAATTTGTTCGTTTTTCTTGCAAACTTCTAGGAGAACTGGACGGAATTGAACTTAGAAATAGTCTAGGGGTGTTGTTGCTGAGTTTGCTGTGAATTTGCTGAATTTTTGTGTGAAGTCGACGAATTCCACAAGTACCGTACAGTTCCACGGCCGTGGTTTCTGAAGAACATGTCGTGGTTTTTGCTAATTTGTGAGAAAATGTTCGGAACTAGGAAATCCAACAGAACCAAGAAGTTTAAGGGTGATGGGTCTTCTTCCCAACCCCCTCCTATAGAACCACCAGTCCCTAGAGTCCCCACTATCCATCGCGATTACCTTAGAGCCATGGAAAAGATTTCCATGCGAAATGTGATAGCTCCTAGGTTCATAGTCATGGAGGAGCTTCAAGAGCTGAATGTGGTTGATGATTTGACTTGGTTACTGGATAGGGCTGTCTTGATTGTGTTCTCCGCCATTAGGGAGGATGCATATGAGGAGATCACAAGGGAGTTTATTACTTCCTTTGAGCATAACGCCGTTAACCGGACATCCTTTAGGTTGATGGAGAGCAACTACAATTTCTCTATTGTGCAGTTTGGGACGATGTTTGGGTTCCATGAGACATTCAATGGAACGTTTCCTAGAGGAGTTAAGGCTAAAGAGTTTTGGAAAGAGATAGCTATGATAGTCGGGCATGAGGATCGTTGCCAACCGGCCGATTCAAAGGCCAAGCTCATCTACCACCTAGCTATTAAGATAGCCCATAGGATACTTTCAGAATGCCTATTCCCGAGGACCGAGACCCCTCAAAAGGTCAAGGTCGATGAGCTCTTCATCCTGTATTGCATGATTTCCGGTCATTCTCCGGATTGTGCAACCTTGCTCGCATCCACCCTTAGTAAAGTGAAGAACAAATCAGCCAAAAATATAGGATATGGAGGTATGGTGACACATATTGCTAACCAGTTAGGAGTTGATTATTCTGCTTGTACGAGGGTAGCTGCTGCGAGACCTTTGGGTCTCAATGGTCTCTTGACTAGAATACTTTTGTTTCCCCGCCACCGCGGTCCATCTACCGCAACCATACTTTGGGAGGATAGAGGTGGTAGAGGCATTCCATGGCTCCCGAAGTACTCTCTTAGGCTTAGCCGAGAGAACTGGAAGGAGACCTTTGTTCCTATACATGCTAACAGGTTAGGAGCTCCTCCTTATGTTCCCGATGAGGTCCCAGTTGCAGCTGTAGTAGATGAGGATGAGGAGACGGGAGGAGGTGACTATCCGGATGCAGGAGGGGATGAGCAGGACTTTGGATCATTTTTGGAGCAGCCAGCGGACATCCCGGAGCCAACTAGGAGGTCCACTTACCAGCTGAGGCCTTCCGCTTCTTCCTCTTCCCGCCGAGCTAGTGTTAGTGAGCGCCCCGCATGGATGGAGAGTGTGCCGGATTGGTATGGACAGCAGCCGGCTTGGATGGGAGCTCCACCACCTTGGACTCAGCAACCTCCTACATGGTACCAGCAGCCGCCAACATGGGCACAGCAGCCTCCTTCTTGGTATAACCAGCAGCCGGCGTGGGCGGGTGATCTTTCTAGGAGGGTGGACGACTTAGAGAGCCGCCAGGGGGAGCATGATGTAGAGAGGCAAGAGAACGCAAGGATCCTCCGTGACGTCTATCGCCAGCAGTTTGGGCGACCTTTCAGCTCCGACTTCTATCCATACCCACAACCACCTCCTCCACAGTGATTGATGATGGATGTTTCGAGCCACTCCACCGCCTTAGTGAGTTTTCTTTGTTTCTTTTTCTTTTCTTTATTTTTTCCTAAACATTGAGGACAATGTATATGTTAAGTATGGGGTGGGGTGTGACTCTCGTTTGTAATAACTCGATACACTTGCTTTAGTTTATTTCCATGAACACTTGCATTCTTCTTTTGATGTCACACGTTTCTTTATTGCATTGCATTAAAAAGATTTGAAAAACCCATAAAAATTTTGAAAATTATTGTGCTTCTAAGATTGGAGATGAATTCTATGATAAATCTACTTGTGGAATGAATTTTTGATGACATTTGTATGCTTGAATTGAATTATGAATTGTGAAGAAATTGAGTATGTTGTTTAACCTTTCTTGCAAATTTCATAATGTGAGAGTTTTATCTAAATCATATTGAGGAATAGAGATTGAAATCACAATATAAGTTCTTGCACTTCTTTATGAGATGATTAAGTCACTTCGATTTTTCTTGCTTCTTTCCTTAATCACTTAGCCCCTCAATGAAAATATTTGCCTCCTTTACCTATCCGGGAATTAGGAAGAGTTGAATTTTGGCACGTGTGATGTGGGAGGTCCATGAAAGAAATTTTGTGAATTCAAAGTGTAGAGAAATAGGTTTGGGGAAGTCAATCATGATGATGAGTAACTCGGCACCATTCACATAGCCGGGTGTTTGTGTCTTGCCAAAATCGGATTGAGCGATAGTCCTAACAGATTATGGTATGTGTATCAAGGGTTTGAGACATCTCGAAATTGAGAAACGCCAATCTCCTAGGCTTCGGTTTTTGTGCACCGTTGTCCATATTTCTAAAAAGTAAAGTCGAAAAATTTTGTGCTAAAATAAAGAGCAAAGCTGTAATTGGTGGTTGGTTCAAATTGTAGAAAAAGCTTGTGTTGTTCCTTCTTCCCGGATGTATACACCACATTCCCTTATAAGTTTCCCACCTATTCATATTCTTGACCTTACTTGAAAGTCCTCGAGATCATGAGAATGATGTTTGACTTGGTGATCTAAATTGAAGTTTCACTTGTTTGATTTTGACAATGCTTGAAGGTTATGATGTTTGTCTTGAATTTTATGCAATTTATGATGTTTCCTTTTTCTTGACATACTTTGATTTATGTATATGGATGTTTTCAAGGAAGCATAAAACAAAATTTGAGAATGATCTACTGATTAGAAGCACAATACTAAAAAGATTGTTTTTACCTTGTTTTTCATTCATATTTCATCCTACCTTGTATTCTAAGCTTTTGACAACCTTGCTTGGGGACAAGCTAGCGACAAGTATGGGGTATTTTGATAGCATGAAATATGACCATATTTTAGGCACTTGTTTTGATTGTTTTTCCCTTTTAGTTGTTTACATGGATAAGAGTTTGAAGTATTTATGAGCACATTCACCTATTTTGTCGATATAGAGATCTACACAAGCTTTGTTATATTTTTAGGTGAATAAAAGCTTTGATTGGAGCATATATGAGAGAGTAGGAGTATTTGATCATGCTAGGCATCAAGAGGATGCATTGGAGAAGCTAAGGAAGGAGCATGATTAGAGAACTTTACGAGACAAAGGCTTTTACAAAGGAATTTGACAAATCACGGCCAAACCAAGAGTTCCACGACCGTGGTTTTAGCGTTGAGGGCGTGGAAAACCATGTTGAGAGCAATAGAACGGTTTCACGACCAGAACCATGACCGTGGAAGTTTACATTATACCGTGATTCTTATAACGGTTGCCACGTGTTATATTTGCCACATCAGCGACGGTTATCGGGCTTTTCGTAACCCTACTTTTTACCTATAAGAAGGCTGAAGAAAGGAGAAATTGGGGGACTTGCATAGACGGCTGCATACGCTACATTTCATTGGAGATTACTTAGGAAGATTCCATTGCGTACAGGGAAGATCCCGAGAAGGACGCATTTTGAGATTGCGTACTTAGGAAGATCTTACGGTTTACATTCGACGGCGGATTGACATCCCGTTCTTCATTGTTCCCATAGATTGTTGTGAGGATTTCTGTTCCCTATTTCAATTTCATTGAACACATATACTTGTTGATTGTTTTCGAGATTGACTATTCGATTATTATTGAGTTTTCGGAGTTTTACCCTTTTTCTCTTTTAAACTTGATTTTTGATTCAATGATGATGGTTATTGGCTAAAACCCTTTTCTTTAGCAATTCTAAGGTGAAGGGTTGATAGTTGTGGCTTAGATAATGCTAGATTGAACGTAAACAGATTGGACCCTGAGAGTTGAGAGAAACCTCGTCGTCGAGGATTTCCACGGTCTGTTTTTGAGTTCTACGGCCGTGGTTCTTCAAGATCCAGTCGTGGTTTCCTCTGTCGTACGTCCTTTGCTTTTGCTTTGATCCAAAGTTAGAGATATGCTTTAACCTCGCCTTGGCTTGCCTTTTCTAGGTAGTAGTGAGACTCAACATCCTCTATTTCGGTTTCGAGTGTCACAACGTTAACCGTTTTGGCCTGTCTTTGATTCCCTTGGGTTTGGGCATGGGTATCTGAGAGTAATTCTTATCCTTAGATCCTTTCTATACTGCAGCCTCAACAACCTTTATAGAGAGAGAGTTTTTGGGTGAGACATATAGGATTTTGGAACTTCACCGTACATAACCTTACATTAGTTATACCTTTGCAATCCCGACTTTGTCCTTACATCTATAGAATATCTTGAATCGATTGCCACAATTGGATGTTCGGATCTTTAGAATTGTTGTTTCCCAATATTATTTGCAAAGCTTCTATACTTTTATTGCTTGACAACTTGTGAACTGATTTTGTTCCCTCCAAATCCCTGAGTTCGATACTCTGGAATTCTTGCTTTACTATGCCAATCCGTACACTGCGGGTTCGCTTTGCTTTTATTTCAGTTTTATAAATTTAAGATTTGTATGCACACTTTAGAGCGAACAGTATGTACTCCCGTAACTGAGACACATGAAAGACGGGGTGAACACCCTCAAGCCTTGGTGACAGAGCAAGTCTGTATGTTGCCTCTCTAACTCGCTCAAGAATCTCAAATGGTCCGACGTATCGGGGACTCAGCTTCCCCTTGACACTGAAACATCTGACGCCTCATGTCGGAGATACTCTCAACCAAACCTGAGCTCCAATTCTGAACTCTAGAGGTCTGCACCTCTTATCTGCATAAGACTTGTGTCGACTTTGTGCTGCTAACATCCGCTCACGGATCACTGCTACTCGAGCCATGTCATCCTGAATCTGCTCTGGTGCCACTCCGCTAGCACTACTCGGCTCTTCCCAACACAACGGTGTACGGTATCTCTATCCGTATAAATTCTCATAAGGAGCCATCCTGATCAAAGCGTGCCAACTGTTGTTATACAAAAACTCCACTAAGGGAAGGTGATCTGGCACACCTGTCCCTAGTATAACATGCATGCTCTCAACATGTCCTCCAAAGTCTAGATGGTCCGCACGGATTGACCATCGGTCTGAGGATGATAAGCAGTCGTGAACTGTAGACTCGTACCTAGGGCGGCATGCACTTGCTGCCAAAACCTCGAAGTGAACCGTCCGTCTTTGTCAGAGACTATAGTCCTAGGTACCCCATGAAGTCGCACTATCTGCCTGGTGAACTCCTTTGCTAGTCGACTTACCGGTCATGTTTCCTTGATCCGAATGAATGTACGGTGATAGCATGAATTATAGTCTATATTTTGGGGTTTGTTTAGACGTTTTATCTTTCATAATCTGCATGTTTGTATGTACATTATGTGATTTTACTACCATTTCATCTACCCTTGCGAGAATCGAGGTCTACACCTAGTTTCGTTGTAATTGCAGGTAATATGGTACGTTTTGCATTGAAAAGGAGCAAAAGGAGTCAAGAGTCATTTGGAGCTACATTGAGGAGCAAAAAGGAATCCTTCAGGAAGCATAGCCATGGATTAAAGATTTACTTTGGACCAGTTTTGAGAGATTCTACACTCAGTTATGATCACCTCGGTTGCCCAGAGATTCATCTCGACCGAGGCGATCCAGAGACACCGACTCGACCGAGGCGAACACCTAGGACGCGGCGAGAATATTTTATTCTTGGCTGAGATCTTTTAAAATTGGAAAGTGATCTTATATTTTTGGGCTGAGCTTCTAGAAGGAAGGAGATATGCAGAATCATATATTTTACCTATATTTATGGGATAATATCTTCTTAAGATTTATTATTTTTGGAGGGTTATTTTTCCTATAAAAAGGGTTGGATTTTCCACAAATCCGACACGCCGCATACGTCGACGGCCGCTTACAGTTAGAAGATCCCGCATACGACGCAGCACATCCGCTATCAGCGCAGCAGCCGCATCCTACTCCAATTTGGGAGATTCGAAGAACCTTTTTGAAGGTCGAAGGAAGATTGAAGACTATAGCTTTATAGCTTTTTGGAGGGTTTTGTAAGATTGTCTTCAATTCTTTTCCTTGATTGTCTTATTGGATCATTATCCAAGGAACGATTTTTGTGTGATATTTGATTCAGTTATTGAAGTGTTTTCATTAAATTCTTCTTTGTTCAAATATTCACCTTCTTCCCATATATTTAATACTTTCATTATGATGATGAGTGGCTAATTTCCTTGTGTGATTCTAGGGTGATTGGCTGAAGGTTGTGGGAAAAACAATGATAGAATGATCTTAATCACAGTAGGATCCTGAAAGTTCGAGTCTTTAACCTTAACCCTAAGCATCTCGTTCAGTCGATGAACATCTCGGCCGGGGTGGAAACTGGCTGACCGAGGTGGCTTATCCGATCCTTAACTGAGAGTTAATGTGTTAGAGTTTGCCAAATCCTATTCTTATTATACCTTTCTGGTTCAAAGCAAGCTTAGGATGAGACTTACCCGGTAATTCCTTAGTTTGTATACTAACGATCATAAGTGTAGGTAATAAAGGCTTGTCCTTTATTGGGGTTTGAGTGTGCTCCCATCCCATCTTTGTGAGTTAGCCTGAGACTTACCCGGTAAAGGTTGATTCTATTCCCTTAGATGGTGTGTTAGTTTGAGGCAATAGTTCTTTATCTTAATTCCTTGAGACTTACCCGGTAATAGGAGTTACGGTTTGGGATTAGTGTGTAGTGAGACTTACCCGGTGATCTACTCCACTTTAGAAACACCTTCCCCATGCAAAAATCTCAGCTTTGTCCGCTTATCTATAGATCTTGAGTTGGAACCACAACTAGATGCTTTAATCCCTAGAATTGCATGTTTGCTTTATTTGACATCTTATTCATCTTGATTGTGATATTTGCTCTTGTGGTTAGCATTAACATTAGCACACCGTATTGGACTTTGTTTCACCAAGTCCCTGTGATCGACCCCTGGAATTTTCTTGCTTTTACTACGATTGACCCGTACACTGCGGGTTCGCATCCTTGTTTTAAGCTTAAGTCTAGGGTTATAAATTTAAAGCTTGCACACACCGTTTGGAGCGAACAAGTTTTTTGGCGCCGATGTATCGGATATTTTCATATTCATGCTTTATCTGCATTTATATGTTTATCTGAGATTACATGCATACCTACAGATTATTTGATTGAGAAAAACGTCGAAACCGAAAAAAAAATTGGTTTTAAAAAAAATTTTTTGACCTCGACCGGGACAGTTCTGGCAAAACGAGGTGTTTCACCTCGGTTGAACCAAGAACACCTCGACCGAGGTGGGCGTAACAGAAAATTTTCGAAAACGATTTTTGTGTTACTTATCTGGATATGATCTCAGTGAAGATTTTGTTTACCGACTGGATTTAAATTCTTTATATGTTTGAAATGTTTTATGATATGTTTAAGTTGCTAAATGCTTTGTTTGAAATTATTGGCATGTTTAATACTTTATTTTTATCCAAATTATGTTGAATTTGAAGGTTGACACCGCAGCATAAGTTCTCTCACGTTCTTCTTGGAAAGACCAAGGCAATTCATTCTTCTTCTTCTTCTTCTTCTTGATCATGCTTAGCCCCTCATATACATATTGCCTCCCTTTACCTATCCGGGAATTTGGAAGCAAGCGAAGTGGTGAAAGCAAGTCAAAAGTTGAGAAGTGGCTGAAAGTGAAAGTGTTAGAAAGCAATAATAGGTTTGGGGAAGTCAATCATGAAGATGAGTAACTCGGCACCATTCACATAGCCGGGTGTTTGTGTCTTGCCAAAGTCGGATTGAGCGATATTCCTAACGGGTCATGGTATGTGCATCAAGGGTTTGACGCATCTCAAGAAATTGATGATTGCGGATTTCCTAGGCTTCGGTTATTGTGCACCTCTATCCATGCATCCCAAAAAGTAAAGTAAAAGAGAAAAAAGTGTGAAATAAGCAAAGCTTATTGGTGGAAGATGTTGCAAGTCAAAGTGAAAGTGAAGTTCATCCTTTTCCCGGATTCTAGCACCACATTACCTTACATGCATCCCTACCCTACACGTTTCTTGACCTTTCTTTTGGGAAGCCCTTGAGACCTTGAGCTTGTTGATTGACTTAGCGGTTTAAATCGGATTATACATGATTAATTTTGATAATTATGATTTATTATGCATTCTATGATTTTATGCAAAGATGAACAACTTTCCTATATTTATAAAATGTTTTGATCATATTGAGTTTTTTTATTTCCAGGAAGTACTCTCTTAGAGTGATCTATGATAGTTGCACACCATAAAAATATTTTTGAAGGACTTCTCATTGATTTTCTTGACTTATAATCCATTCTATCTTAATTTCTATATGAGGAACTTGCTTAGGGACAAGCAAGGGCTAAGTATGGGGTATTTTGATAGCATGAATTATAGTCTATATTTTGGGGTTTGTTTAGACGTGTTATCTTTCATAATCTGCATGTTTGTATGTACATTATGTGATTTTACTACCATTTCATCTACCCTTGCGAGAATCGAGGTCTACACCTAGTTTCGTTGTAATTGCAGGTAATATGGTACGTTTTGCATTGAAAAGGAGCAAAAGGAGTCAAGAGTCATTTGGAGCTACATTGAGGAGCAAAAAGGAATCCTTCAGGAAGCATAGCCATGGATTAAAGATTTACTTTGGACCAGTTTTGAGAGATTCTACACTCAGTTATGATCACCTCGGTTGCCCAGAGATTCATCTCGACCGAGGCGATCCAGAGACACCGACTCGACCGAGGCGAACACCTAGGACGCGGCGAGAATATTTTATTCTTGGCTGAGATCTTTTAAAATTGGAAAGTGATCTTATATTTTTGGGCTGAGCTTCTAGAAGGAAGGAGATATGCAGAATCATATATTTTACCTATATTTATGGGATAATATCTTCTTAAGATTTATTATTTTTGGAGGGTTATTTTTCCTATAAAAAGGGTTGGATTTTCCACAATTTAATCATCACGCTATACCACCGATCAGGGTTTACAAGCGCAGCAGCCGCATCCTACTCCAATTTGGGAGATTGAAGAGCCTTTTTGAAGGTTGAAGGAAGATTGAAGACTATAGCTTTATAGCTTTTTGGAGGGTTTTGTAAGATTGTCTTCAATTCTTTTCCTTGATTGTCTTATTGGATCATTATCCAAGGAACGATTTTTGTGTGATATTTGATTCAGTTATTGAAGTGTTTTCATTAAATTCTTCTTTGTTCAAATATTCACCTTCTTCCCATATATTTAATACTTTCATTATGATGATGAGTGGCTAATTTCCTTGTGTGATTCTAGGGTGATTGGCTGAAGGTTGTGGGAAAAACAATGATAGAATGATCTTAATCACAGTAGGATCCTGAAAGTTCGAGTCTTTAACCTTAACCCTAAGCATCTCGTTCAGTCGATGAACATCTCGGCCGGGGTGGAAACTGGCTGACCGAGGTGGCTTATCCGATCCTTAACTGAGAGTTAATGTGTTAGAGTTTGCCAAATCCTATTCTTATTATACCTTTCTGGTTCAAAGCAAGCTTAGGATGAGACTTACCCGGTAATTCCTTAGTTTGTATACTAACGATCATAAGTGTAGGTAATAAAGGCTTGTCCTTTATTGGGGTTTGAGTGTGCTCCCATCCCATCTTTGTGAGTTAGCCTGAGACTTACCCGGTAAAGGTTGATTCTATTCCCTTAGATGGTGTGTTAGTTTGAGGCAATAGTTCTTTATCTTAATTCCTTGAGACTTACCCGGTAATAGGAGTTACGGTTTGGGATTAGTGTGTAGTGAGACTTACCCGGTGATCTACTCCACTTTAGAAACACCTTCCCCATGCAAAAATCTCAGCTTTGTCCGCTTATCTATAGATCTTGAGTTGGAACCACAACTAGATGCTTTAATCCCTAGAATTGCATGTTTGCTTTATTTGACATCTTATTCATCTTGATTGTGATATTTGCTCTTGTGGTTAGCATTAACATTAGCACACCGTATTGGACTTTGTTTCACTAAGTCCCTGTGATCGACCCCTGGAATTTTCTTGCTTTTACTACGATTGACCCGTACACTGCGGGTTCGCATCCTTGTTTTAAGCTTAAGTCTAGGGTTATAAATTTAAAGCTTGCACACACCGTTTGGAGCGAACAAGTTTTTGGCGCCGTTGCCGGGGACTTGGTCTAGACCGAGCCGGTACGGTTTGCTTTCGGGGCGCTTGCCCCTGTTGCTACTAACTACTCTTTCTATGAGTTTTTGTAGTTTTCAGGATTTCTGATGGCTATGTTTGATCCAGCCTGGATAGCAAGACAAAGTGCTAGGGCGGACCATTATGAATACTTGGAGGAGAAGTACTCCTTCTATTGGTTCAACAATGAATGGGAAAGAGAAGAGGCCATTCAGCATGAACTTGCGATATGGGATGAGAAGAATGTCCCTAAAAACATTTATGAGCAACCTTTCGAAGACTCTCTCGAATCAAGATTGGAGAAGTTGATGAAGAAGGTGACGGAGCTCAAGGAAAGCACCCTATCCTATGCTAAGCCGGAAGAGGAGCATAAGGAAGTGTTGCACGTTTCGAGCATACCTCCAGTCAAACCAGAAGTTTCTCCTGAAGCTTTTGAGGGAGAAGATGTGGAAGATCTCGATCTGGCTGTTGAGACCTCGGTCGAGGTGGAAGTGACCTCGGTCGAGATGAAAGAAGAACTTGCCGAACCGGAAAAGGCAGATGCAAAAGACTTTGGCCAAATTACTGAGATTGTGGTCAAGGTGGAAGAAAGACCAGCTGAACTGAGAGAGATTTCGTGTGTGGATTATCAACCCAACATGAAACTTGTCTCAAACCTTGGAGAACTTTGCAAGGTACATTCTCCTACTTCATTTGAATTCCCTATTAATATTTCTGAATTTTTCAGGAAGGCACCGGAGAGTTGGAGGTCTCTTCCGAAAGAACCTCCTAAGATCAAGATGAAACCTTCCTTGAAATTGTTGGAGGAAGATGCTCCTTGGATTATAAGGAGTGAAGTTAACAAGCGCTTCACCGCTAAGGCAACGAAGTGTTATTTGTTCAAGTATGGGGTCCCTCGCATGCTAAGGACCTTGTACCATCCCCAAGCTATAGATGGGGAAGCTACTATGATTCTCGAGAAACTGTTTTCTCGATCGAGGAAAGGATGGGACACGAAGGTAGATTATGTCCCATTGAAGTACAGGAAATTCAGATGGATTCCGGTGAGAATCAAACCGTACAAGCTTGTACGTGGGAGATCTTACCATTTGCCGGTGAAATTAGTAACCGGAACCTTTTTGGAAGATTCTTATGATGGATGTGATGAGCATTCCACGACGTTCGAAGTGCATTAAGTAATCACATGCCGTAGGGTCCAGCTAGCGACCTTAAACCAAGCGCTTCTTGGGAGGCAACCCAAGGTATTGCTTTCTTCTCCCTTTTCTAGTTTAGTTTAGATAGTTGCTTTGTTTTTGTTTTCCTCTAGACAACAACCAGGTATTCCAAAAGGAAGGATCACAGTTCAGGAGCTACACTGGAAGAACAAAATTTCGAGAAGTTGAGGAAACGAGCTTTACTGAGATACATCTCGGGTACTGTCAGAACACCTCGACCGAGATGTACTTCGCCAACCGAGATGGTCTTATCTGGGAGCTGTTTCTTACTTCTTCATGCAGTTTAGCTATGTTCGGTGAGTATCCTGTCCTTAGACCTATTTTGACCCACTGGGACAGTGTGTCCCAAGTATGGGGTAGTTG
The DNA here is from genome assembly GCA_033239045.1 of Fagopyrum esculentum. Taxonomy (NCBI): domain Eukaryota; kingdom Viridiplantae; phylum Streptophyta; class Magnoliopsida; order Caryophyllales; family Polygonaceae; genus Fagopyrum; species Fagopyrum esculentum. The sequence goes on from BSUD01000002.1 coordinate 118,428,049, forward strand.
ATGTATTATCTGACTTATTTGACTTATGATGTATTATTCGACTTATGATGTATCGGATATTTTCATATTTATGCTTCATTCTGCATTTATATGTTTATCTGAGATTGCATGCATACTTACAGGTTATTTGATTGAGAAAAACGTCGAAACCGAAAAAAAAATTGGTTTTAAAAAAAATTTTTTGACCTCGACCGGGACAGTTCTGGCAAAACGAGGTGTTTCACCTCGGTTGAACCAAGAACACCTCGACCGAGGTGGGCGTAACAGAAAATTTTCGAAAACGATTTTTGTGTTACTTATCTGGATATGATCTCAGTGAAGATTTTGTTTACCGACTGGATTTAAATTCTTTATATGTTTGAAATGTTTTATGATATGTTTAAGTTGCTAAATGCTTTGTTTGAAATTATTGGCATGTTTAATACTTTATTTTTATCCAAATTATGTTGAATTTGAAGGTTGACACCGCAGCATAAGTTCTCTCACGTTCTTCTTGGAAAGACCAAGGCAATTCATTCTTCTTCTTCTTCTTCTTCTTGATCATGCTTAGCCCCTCATATACATATTGCCTCCCTTTACCTATCCGGGAATTTGGAAGCAAGCGAAGTGGTGAAAGCAAGTCAAAAGTTGAGAAGTGGCTGAAAGTGAAAGTGTTAGAAAGCAATAATAGGTTTGGGGAAGTCAATCATGAAGATGAGTAACTCGGCACCATTCACATAGCCGGGTGTTTGTGTCTTGCCAAAGTCGGATTGAGCGATATTCCTAACGGGTCATGGTATGTGCATCAAGGGTTTGACGCATCTCAAGAAATTGATGATTGCGGATTTCCTAGGCTTCGGTTATTGTGCACCTCTATCCATGCATCCCAAAAAGTAAAGTAAAAGAGAAAAAAGTGTGAAATAAGCAAAGCTTATTGGTGGAAGATGTTGCAAGTCAAAGTGAAAGTGAAGTTCATCCTTTTCCCGGATTCTAGCACCACATTACCTTACATGCATCCCTACCCTACACGTTTCTTGACCTTTCTTTTGGGAAGCCCTTGAGACCTTGAGCTTGTTGATTGACTTAGCGGTTTAAATCGGATTATACATGATTAATTTTGATAATTATGATTTATTATGCATTCTATGATTTTATGCAAAGATGAACAACTTTCCTATATTTATAAAATGTTTTGATCATATTGAGTTTTTTTATTTCCAGGAAGTACTCTCTTAGAGTGATCTATGATAGTTGCACACCATAAAAATATTTTTGAAGGACTTTTTCATTGATTTTCTTGACTTATAATCCATTCTATCTTGATTTCTATATGAGGAACTTGCTTAGGGACAAGCAAGGGCTAAGTATGGGGTATTTTGATAGCATGAATTATAGTCTATATTTTGGGGTTTGTTTAGACGTGTTATCTTTCATAATCTGCATGTTTGTATGTACATTATGTGATTTTACTACCATTTCATCTACCCTTGCGAGAATCGAGGTCTACACCTAGTTTCGTTGTAATTGCAGGTAATATGGTACGTTTTGCATTGAAAAGGAGCAAAAGGAGTCAAGAGTCATTTGGAGCTACATTGAGGAGCAAAAAGGAATCCTTCAGGAAGCATAGCCATGGATTAAAGATTTACTTTGGACCAGTTTTGAGAGATTCTACACTCAGTTATGATCACCTCGGTTGCCCAGAGATTCATCTCGACCGAGGCGATCCAGAGACACCGACTCGACCGAGGCGAACACCTAGGACGCGGCGAGAATATTTTATTCTTGGCTGAGATCTTTTAAAATTGGAAAGTGATCTTATATTTTTGGGCTGAGCTTCTAGAAGGAAGGAGATATGCAGAATCATATATTTTACCTATATTTATGGGATAATATCTTCTTAAGATTTATTATTTTTGGAGGGTTATTTTTCCTATAAAAAGGGTTGGATTTTCCACAAATCCGACACGCCGCATACGTCGACGGCCGCTTACAGTTAGAAGATCCCGCATACGACGCAGCACATCCGCTATCAGCGCAGCAGCCGCATCCTACTCCAATTTGGGAGATTCGAAGAACCTTTTTGAAGGTCGAAGGAAGATTGAAGACTATAGCTTTATAGCTTTTTGGAGGGTTTTGTAAGATTGTCTTCAATTCTTTTCCTTGATTGTCTTATTGGATCATTATCCAAGGAACGATTTTTGTGTGATATTTGATTCAGTTATTGAAGTGTTTTCATTAAATTCTTCTTTGTTCAAATATTCACCTTCTTCCCATATATTTAATACTTTCATTATGATGATGAGTGGCTAATTTCCTTGTGTGATTCTAGGGTGATTGGCTGAAGGTTGTGGGAAAAACAATGATAGAATGATCTTAATCACAGTAGGATCCTGAAAGTTCGAGTCTTTAACCTTAACCCTAAGCATCTCGTTCAGTCGATGAACATCTCGGCCGGGGTGGAAACTGGCTGACCGAGGTGGCTTATCCGATCCTTAACTGAGAGTTAATGTGTTAGAGTTTGCCAAATCCTATTCTTATTATACCTTTCTGGTTCAAAGCAAGCTTAGGATGAGACTTACCCGGTAATTCCTTAGTTTGTATACTAACGATCATAAGTGTAGGTAATAAAGGCTTGTCCTTTATTGGGGTTTGAGTGTGCTTCCATCCCATCTTTGTGAGTTAGCCTGAGACTTACCCGGTAAAGGTTGATTCTATTCCCTTAGATGGTGTGTTAGTTTGAGGCAATAGTTCTTTATCTTAATTCCTTGAGACTTACCCGGTAATAGGAGTTACGGTTTGGGATTAGTGTGTAGTGAGACTTACCCGGTGATCTACTCCACTTTAGAAACACCTTCCCCATGCAAAAATCTCAGCTTTGTCCGCTTATCTATAGATCTTGAGTTGGAACCACAACTAGATGCTTTAATCCCTAGAATTGCATGTTTGCTTTATTTGACATCTTATTCATCTTGATTGTGTTATTTGCTCTTGTGGTTAGCATTAACATTAGCACACCGTATTGGACTTTGTTTCACCAAGTCCCTGTGATCGACCCCTGGAATTTTCTTGCTTTTACTACGATTGACCCGTACACTGCGGGTTCGCATCCTTGTTTTAAGCTTAAGTCTAGGGTTATAAATTTAAAGCTTGCACACACCGTTTGGAGCGAACAAGTTTTTTGGCGCCGTTGCCGGGGACTTGGTCTAGACCGAGCCGGTACGGTTTGCTTTCGGGGCGCTTGCCCCTATTGCTACTAACTACTCTTTCTATGAGTTTTGTAGTTTTCAGGATTTCTGATGGCTATGTTTGATCCAGCCTGGATAGCAAGACAAAGTGCTAGGGCGGATCATTATGAATACTTGGAGGAGAAGTACTCCTTCTATTGGTTCAACAATGAATGGGAAAGAGAAGAAGCCATTCAGCGTGAACTTGTGATATGGGATGAGAAGAATGTCCCTAGAAAGACTCATGAGCAACCTCTTGAAGACTCTCTCGAATCTAGGTTGGAGAAGTTGATGAAGAAGGTGACGGAGCTCAAGGAAAGCACCCTATCCTATGCTAAGCCAGAAGAGGAGCATAAGGAAGTGTTGCACGTTTCGAGCATACCTCCAGTCAAACCAGAAGTTTCCCCTGAAGCTTTTGAGGAAGAAGATGTGGAAGATCTCGATCTGACTGTTGAGACCTCGGTCGAGGTGGAAGTGATCTCGGTCGAGATGAAAGAAGAACCTGCAGAACCGGAAGAGGCAGATGCAGAAGACTTTGGCCAAATTACTGAGATTGTGGTCAAGGTGGAAGAAAGACCAGCTGAACTGAGAGAGATTTCGTGTGTGGATCATCAACCCAACATGAAACTTGTCTCAAACCTTGGAGAGCTTTGCAAGGTACATTCTCCTACTTCATTTGAATTCCCTATTAATATTTCTGAATTTTTCAGGAAGGCACCGGAGAGTTGGAGGTCTCTTCCGAAAGAACCTCCTAAGATCAAGATGAAACCTCCCTTGAAATTGTTGGAAGAAGATGCTCCTTGGATTATAAGGAGTGAAGTTAACAAGCGCTTCACCGCTAAGGCAACGAAGTGTTATTTGTTCAAGTATGGGGTCCCTCGCATGCTCAGGACCCTGTACCATCCCCAAGCTATAGATGGGGAAGCTGCTATGATTCTCGAGAAACTATTTTCTCGATCAAGGAAAGGATGGGACGCAAGGCTAGATTATGTCCCATTGAAGTGCAGGAAGGCTAGAAGGATTCCGGTGAGAATCAAACCGTACAAGCTTGTACGTGGGAGATCTTACCATTTGCCGGTGAAATTAGTAACCGGAACCTTTTTGGAAGATTCTTATGATGGATGTGATGAGCATTCCACGACGTTCGAAGTGCATTAAGTAATCACATGCCGTAGGGTCCAGCTAGCGACCTTAAACCAAGCGCTTCTTGGGAGGCAACCCAAGGTATTGCTTTCTTCTCCCTTTTCTAGTTTAGTTTAGATAGTTGCTTTGTTTTTGTTTTCCTCTAGACAACAACCAGGTATTCCAAAAGGAAGGATCACAATTCAGGAGCTACAGTGGAAGAACAAAATTTCGAGAAGTTGAGGAAACGAGCTTTACTGAGATACATCTCGGGTACTGTCAGAACACCTCGACCGAGATGTACTTCGCCAACCGAGATGGTCTTATCTGGGAGCTGTTTCTTACTTCTTCATGCAGTTTAGCTATGTTCGGTGAGTATCCTGTCCTTAGACTTATTCTGATCCACTGGGACAGTGTGTCCCAAGTATGGGGTAGTTGATGTATTACTTGACGTTATTTGACCACTTTTGATGTATGATATTATATTTATCGGATATTTTCGTATTTATGCTTCATTGCCTTTATATGATTATCTGATATTACATGCATACCTACAGGTTATTTGATTGAGAAAAACGTCGAAAAAAAAAAAATTTGGTTTTAAAAAAAAAAAATTTTTTGACCTCGACCGGGACAGTTCTGGCAAAACGAGGTGTTTCACCTCGGTTGACCCAAGAACATCTCGACCGAGGTGGGTTAACTGAGAGTTTTCGAAAACGATTTTTGTGTTACTTATCTGGATATGATCTCAGTGAAGATCTTGTTTACTGACTGGATTTAAATTCTTTATATGTTTGAAATGTTTTATGATATGTTTAAGTTGCTAAATGCTTTGTTTGAAATTATTGGCATGTTTAATACTTTATTTTTATCCAAATTATGTTGAATTTGAAGGTTGACACCGCAGCATAAGTTCTCTCACGTTCTTCTTGTAAAGACCAAGGCAATTCATTCTTCTTCTTCTTCTTCTTCTTGATCATGCTTAGCCCCTCATATACATATTGCCTCCCTTTACCTATCCGGGAATTTGGAAGCAAGCGAAGTGGTGAAAGCAAGTCAAAAGTTGAGAAGTGGCTGAAAGTGAAAGTGTTAGAAAGCAATAATAGGTTTGGGGAAGTCAATCATGAAGATGAGTAACTCGGCACCATTCACATAGCCGGGTGTTTGTGTCTTGCCAAAGTCGGATTGAGCGATATTCCTAACGGGTCATGGTATGTGCATCAAGGGTTTGACGCATCTCAAGAAATTGATGATTGCGGATTTCCTAGGCTTCGGTTATTGTGCACCTCTATCCATGCATCCCAAAAAGTAAAGTAAAAGAGAAAAAAGTGTGAAATAAGCAAAGCTTATTGGTGGAAGATGTTGCAAGTCAAAGTGAAAGTGAAGTTCATCCTTTTCCCGGATTCTAGCACCACATTACCTTACATGCATCCCTACCCTACACGTTTCTTGACCTTTCTTTTGGGAAGCCCTTGAGACCTTGAGCTTGTTGATTGACTTAGCGGTTTAAATCGGATTATACATGATTAATTTTGATAAATATGATTTATTATGCATTCTATGATTTTATGCAAAGATGAACAACTTTCCTATATTTATAAAATGTTTTGATCATATTGAGTTTTTAATTTCCAGAAAGTACTCTCTTAGAGTGATCTATGATAGTTTCACACCATAAAATGTTTTTGAAAGACTTTTCATTGATTTTCTTGACTTATAATCCATTCTATCTTGATTTCTATATGAGGAACTTGCTTAGGGACAAGCAAGGGCTAAGTATGGGGTATTTTGATAGCATGAATTATAGTCTATATTTTGGGGTTTGTTTAGACGTTTTATCTTTCATAATCTGCATGTTTGTATGTACATTATGTGATTTTACTACCATTTCATCTACCTTTGCGAGAATCGAGGTCTACACCTAGTTTCGTTGTAATTGCAGGTAATATGGTACGTATTGCATCAAAAAGGAGCAAAAGGAGTCAAGAGTCATTTGGAGCTACATTGAGGAGCAAAAAGGAATCCTTCAGGAAGCATAGCCATGGATTAAAGATTTACTTTGGACCAGTTTTGAGAGATTCTACATTCAGTTATGAGTCACCTCGGTTGCCCAGAGATTCATCTCGACCGAGGCGATCCAGAGACACCGACTCGACCGAGGCGAACACCTAGGACGCGGCGAGAATATTTTATTCTTGGCTGAGATCTTTTAAAATTGGAAAGTGATCTTATATTTTTGGGCTGAGCTTCTAGAAGGAAGGAGATATGCAGAATCATATATTTTACCTATATTTATGGGATAATATCTTCTTAAGATTTATTATTTTTGGAGGGTTATTTTTCCTATAAAAAGGGTTGGATTTTCCACAAATCCGACACGCCGCATACGTCGACGGCCGCTTACAGTTAGAAGATCCCGCATACGACGCAGCACATCCGCTATCAGCGCAGCAGCCGCATCCTACTCCAATTTGGGAGATTCGAAGAACCTTTTTGAAGGTCGAAGGAAGATTGAAGACTATAGCTTTATAGCTTTTTGGAGGGTTTTGTAAGATTGTCTTCAATTCTTTTCCTTGATTGTCTTATTGGATCATTATCCAAGGAACGATTTTTGTGTGATATTTGATTCAGTTATTGAAGTGTTTTCATTAAATTCTTCTTTGTTCAAATATTCACCTTCTTCCCATATATTTAATACTTTCATTATGATGATGAGTGGCTAATTTCCTTGTGTGATTCTAGGGTGATTGGCTGAAGGTTGTGGGAAAAACAATGATAGAATGATCTTAATCACAGTAGGATCCTGAAAGTTCGAGTCTTTAACCTTAACCCTAAGCATCTCGTTCAGTCGATGAACATCTCGGCCGGGGTGGAAACTGGCTGACCGAGGTGGCTTATCCGATCCTTAACTGAGAGTTAATGTGTTAGAGTTTGCCAAATCCTATTCTTATTATACCTTTCTGGTTCAAAGCAAGCTTAGGATGAGACTTACCCGGTAATTCCTTAGTTTGTATACCAACGATCATAAGTGTAGGTAATAAAGGCTTGTCTTTTATTGGGGTTTGAGTGTGCTTCCATCCCATCTTTGTGAGTTAGCCTGAGACTTACCCGGTAAAGGTTGATTCTATTCCCTTAGATGGTGTGTTAGTTTGAGGTTATAGTTCTTTATCTTAATTCCTTGAGACTTACCCGGTAATAGGAGTTACGGTTTGGGATTAGTGTGTAGTGAGACTTACCCGGTGATCTACTCCACTTTAGAAACACCTTCCCCATGCAAAAATCTCAGCTTTGTCCGCTTACCTATAGATCTTGAGTTGGAACCACAACTAGATGCTTTAATCCCTAGAATTGCATGTTTGCTTTATTTGACATCTTATTCATCTTTGATTGTATACTTGCTCTTGTGGTTAGCATCAACACTAGCATACCGTATTGGACTTTGTTTCACTAAGTCCCTGTGATCGACCCCTGGAATTTTCTTGCTTTTACTACAATTGACCCGTACACTGCGGGTTCGCATCCTTGTTTTAAGCTTAAGTCTAAGGGAATAGAATCAACCTTTACCGGGTAAGTCTCAGGCTAACTCACAAAGATGGGATGGAAGCACACTCAAACCCCAATAAAGGACAAACCTTTATTACCTACACTTATGATCGTTGGTACACAAACTAAGGAATTACCGGTGGTCCGAGCTTGATAGCATGAATTATAGTCTATATTTTAGGGTTTGTTTGGACGTTTTATCTTTCATAATCTGCATGTTTGTATGTACATTATGTGATTTTACTACCATTTCATCTACCTTTGCGAGAATCGAGGTCTACACCTAGTTTCGTTGTAATTGCAGGTAATATGGTACGTTTTGCATCGAAAAGGAGCAAAAGGAGTCAAGAGTCATTTGGAGCTACATTCAGGAAGCACAACCATGGATTAAAGATTTACTTTGGACCAGTTTTGAGAGATTCCACATTCAGTTATGAGTCACCTCGGTTGCCCAGAGATTCATCTCGACCGAGGCGATCCAGAGACGCCGACTCGACCGAGGCGAACACCTAGGACGCGGCGAGAATATTTTATTCTTGGCTGAGATCTTTTAAAATTGGAAAGTGATCTTATATTTTTGGGCTGAGCTTCTAGAAGGAAGGAGATATGCAGAATCATATATTTTACCTATATTTATGGGATAATATCTTCTTAAGATTTATTATTTTTGGAGGGTTATTTTTCCTATAAAAAGGGTTGGATTTTCCACAAATCCGACACGCCGCATACGTCGACGGCCGCTTACAGTTAGAAGATCCCGCATACGACGCAGCACATCCGCTATCAGCGCAGCAGCCGCATCCTACTCCAATTTGGGAGATTCGAAGAACCTTTTTGAAGGTCGAAGGAAGATTGAAGACTATAGCTTTATAGCTTTTTGGAGGGTTTTGTAAGATTGTCTTCAATTCTTTTCCTTGTTGTCTTGTCTTATTGGATCATTATCCAAGGAACGATTTTTGTTTGATATTTGATTCAGTTATTGAAGTGTTTTCATTAAATTCTTCTTTGTTCAAATATTCACCTTCTTCCCATATATTTAATACTTTCATTATGATGATGAGTGGCTAATTTCCTTGTGTGATTCTAGGGTGATTGGCTGAAGGTTGTGGGAAAAACAATGATAGAATGATCTTAATCACAGTAGGATCCTGAAAGTTCGAGTCTTTAACCTTAACCCTAAGCATCTCGTTCAGTCGATGAACATCTCGGCCGGGGTGGAATTCTTCTGACCGAGGTGACTTATCCGACCTTAAACTGAGAGTTAAGTGTTAGAGTTTGCCAAATCCTATTCTTATTACACCTTTCCTGGTTCAAAGCAAGCTTAGGATGAGACTTACCCGGTAATTCCTTAGTTTGTGTACCAACGATCATAAGTGTAGGTAATAAAGGTTTGTCCTTTATTGGGGTTTGAGTGTGCTTCCATCCCATCTTTGTGAGTTAGCCTGAGACTTACCCGGTAAAGGTTGATTCTATTCCCTTAGATGGTGTGTTAGTTTGAGGTTATAGTTCTTTATCTTAATTCCTTGAGACTTACCCGGTAATAGGAGTTACGGTTTAGGATTAGTGTGTAGTAAGACTTACCCGGTGATCTACTCCACTTTAGTAACACCTTCCCCAAGCAAAAATCTCAGCTTTGTCCTCTTATCTATAGATCTTGAGTTGGAACCACAACTAGATGCTTTAATCCCTAGAATTGCATGTTTGCTTTATTTGACATCTTATTCATCTTTGATTGTATTACTTGCTCTTGTGGTTAGCATTGACATTAGCATACCGTACTGGACTTTGTTTCACTAAGTCCCTGTGATCGACCCCTGGAATTTTCTTGCTTTTACTACGATTGACCCGTACACTGCGGGTTCGCATCCTTGTTTTAAGCTTAAGTCTAGGGTTATAAATTTAAAGCTTGCACACACCGTTTGGAGCGAACAAGTTTTTGGCGCCGTTGCCGGGGACTTGGTCTAGACCGAGCCGGTACGGTTTGCTTTCGGGGCGCTTGCCCCTATTGCTACTAACTACTCTTTCTATGAGTTTTGTAGTTTTCAGGATTTCTGATGGCTATGTTTGATCCAGCCTGGATAGCAAGACAAAGTGCTAGGGCGGATCATTATGAATACTTGGAGGAGAAGTACTCCTTCTATTGGTTCAACAATGAATGGGAAAGAGAAGAAGCCATTCAGCGTGAACTTGTGATATGGGATGAGAAGAATGTCCCTAGAAAGACTCATGAGCAACCTCTTGAAGACTCTCTCGAATCTAGGTTGGAGAAGTTGATGAAGAAGGTGACGGAGCTCAAGGAAAGCACCCTATCCTATGCTAAGCCAGAAGAGGAGCATAAGGAAGTGTTGCACGTTTCGAGCATACCTCCAGTCAAACCAGAAGTTTCCCCTGAAGCTTTTGAGGAAGAAGATGTGGAAGATCTCGATCTGACTGTTGAGACCTCGGTCGAGGTGGAAGAGATCTCGGTCGAGATAAAAGAAGAACCTGCAGAACCGGAAGAGGCAGATGCAGAAGACTTTGGCCAAATTACTGAGATTGTGGTCAAGGTGGAAGAAAGACCAGCTGAACTGAGAGAGAATTCGTGTGTGGATCATCAACCCAACATGAAACTTGTCTCAAACCTTGGAGAGCTTTGCAAGGTACATTCTCCTACTTCATTTGAATTCCCTATTAATATTTCTGAATTTTTCAGGAAGGCACCGGAGAGTTGGAGGTCTCTTCCGAAAGAACCTCCTAAGATCAAGATGAAACCTCCCTTGAAATTGTTGGAGGAAGATGCTCCTTGGATTATAAGGAGTGAAGTTAACAAGCGCTTCACCGCTAAGGCAACGAAGTGTTATTTGTTCAAGTATGGGGTCCCTCGCATGCTAAGGACCTTGTACCATCCCCAAGCTATAGATGGGGAAGCTACTATGATTCTCGAGAAACTGTTTTCTCGATCGAGGAAAGGATGGGACACGAAGGTAGATTATGTCCCATTGAAGTACAGGAAATTCAGATGGATTCCGGTGAGAATCAAACCGTACAAGCTTGTACGTGGGAGATCTTACCATTTGCCGGTGAAATTAGTAACCGGAACCTTTTTGGAAGATTCTTATGATGGATGTGATGAGCATTCCACGACGTTCGAAGTGCATTAAGTAATCACATGCCGTAGGGTCCAGCTAGCGACCTTAAACCAAGCGCTTCTTGGGAGGCAACCCAAGGTATTGTTTTCTTCTCCCTTTTCTAGTTTAGTTTAGATAGTTGCTTTGTTTTTGTTTTCCTCTAGACAACAACCAGGTATTCCAAAAGGAAGGATCACAGTTCAGGAGCTACACTGGAAGAACAAAATTTCGAGAAGTTGAGGAAACGAGCTTTACTGAAATACATCTCGGGTACTGTCAGAACACCTCGACCGAGATGTGCTTCGCCAACCGAGATGGTCTTATCTGGGAGCTGTTTCTTACTTCTTCATGCAGTTTAGCTATGTTCGGTGAGTATCCTGTCCTTAGACCTATTTTGACCCACTGGGACAGTGTGTCCTAAGTATGGGGTGTTTATTGAGGTATTTGACACTTATGTGATGCATGACTCTATTTGACCGGATATTTATGCTTCACTTTTGCATCCATATGATTATCTGATACTACATGCATACCTACAGATTATTTGATTGAGAAAAACGTCGAAACCGAAAAAAAAATTGGTTTTAAAAAAAATTTTTTGACCTCGACCGGGACAGTTCTGGCAAAACGAGGTGTTTCACCTCGGTTGAACCAAGAACACCTCGACCGAGGTGGGCGTAACAGAAAATTTTCGAAAACGATTTTTGTGTTACTTATCTGGATATGATCTCAGTGAAGATTTTGTTTACCGACTGGATTTAAATTCTTTATATGTTTGAAATGTTTTATGATATGTTTAAGTTGCTAAATGCTTTGTTTGAAATTATTGGCATGTTTAATACTTTATTTTTATCCAAATTATGTTGAATTTGAAGGTTGACACCGCAGCATAAGTTCTCTCACGTTCTTCTTGGAAAGACCAAGGCAATTCATTCTTCTTCTTCTTCTTCTTCTTGATCATGCTTAGCCCCTCATATACATATTGCCTCCCTTTACCTATCCGGGAATTTGGAAGCAAGCGAAGTGGTGAAAGCAAGTCAAAAGTTGAGAAGTGGCTGAAAGTGAAAGTGTTAGAAAGCAATAATAGGTTTGGGGAAGTCAATCATGAAGATGAGTAACTCGGCACCATTCACATAGCCGGGTGTTTGTGTCTTGCCAAAGTCGGATTGAGCGATATTCCTAACGGGTCATGGTATGTGCATCAAGGGTTTGACGCATCTCAAGAAATTGATGATTGCGGATTTCCTAGGCTTCGGTTATTGTGCACCTCTATCCATGCATCCCAAAAAGTAAAGTAAAAGAGAAAAAGTGTGAAATAAGCAAAGCTTATTGGTGGAAGATGTTGCAAGTCAAAGTGAAAGTGAAGTTCATCCTTTCCCGGATTCTAGCACCACATTACCTTACATACATCCCTACCCTACGCGTTTCTTAAACCTTTTCTTTTTGGGAAGCCCTTGAGACCTCGAGCTTGTTGATTGACTTAGCGGTTTAAATCGGATTATACATGATTAATTTTGATAATTATGATTTATTATGCATTCTATGATTTTATGCAAAGATGAACAACTTTCCTATATTTATAAAATGTTTTGATCATATTGAGTTTTTAATTTCCAGGAAGTACTCTCTTAGAGTGATCTATGATAGTTGCACACCATAAAAATATTTTTGAAGGACTTCTCATTGATTTTCTTGACTTATAATCCATTCTATCTTGATTTCTATATGAGGAACTTGCTTAGGGACAAGCAAGGGCTAAGTATGGGGTATTTTGATAGCATGAATTATAGTCTATATTTTGGGGTTTGTTTAGACGTTTTATCTTTCATAATCTGCATGTTTGTATGTATATTATGTGATTTTACTACCATTTCATCTACCCTTGCGAGAATCGAGGTCTACACCTAGTTTCGTTGTAATTGCAGGTAATATGGTACGTTTTGCATCAAAAAGGAGCAAAAGGAGTCAAGAGTCATTTGGAGCTACATTGAGGAGCAAAAAGGAATCCTTCAGGAAGCATAGCCATGGATTAAAGATTTACTTTGGACCAGTTTTGAGAGATTCTACACTCAGTTATGATCACCTCGGTTGCTCAGAGATTCATCTCGACCGAGGCGATCCAGAGACGCCGACTCGACCGAGGCGAACACCTAGGACGCGGCGAGAATATTTTATTCTTGGCTGAGATCTTTTAAAATTGGAAAGTGATCTTATATTTTTGGGCTGAGCTTCTGGAAGGAAGGAGATATGCAGAATCATATATTTTACCTATTTTTATGGGAATATATCTTCTTAAGATTTATTATCTTTGGAGGTTTATTTTTCCTATAAAAAGGGTTGGATTTCCACAATTCGATAACCCCGCCTACACCGAAATACAGGCTGCATACATCGATTAACATCCTACATACGCAGCAGCGCAGTATACTCCAAGTTGGGAGTTGTTGAAGAACCTTTTTGAAGGTTGAAGGAAGATTGAAGACTATAGCTTTTTATAGCTTTTGAAGGGTTTTGTAAGATTGTCTTCAATTCCCTCATTGATTGTCTTGTCTTGTTGGATTGCTATCCAAGGAACGCTTTTGTTTGTGATATTTGATTCAGTTATTGAAGTGTTTTCATTAAATTCTTCTTTGTTCAAATATTCACCTTCTTCCCATATATTTAATACTTTCATTATGATGATGAGTGGCTAATTTCCTTGTGTGATTCTGGGGTGATTGGCTGAAGGTTGTGGGAAAAACAATGATAGAATAGTCTTAGATTCCAGTAGGATCCTGAAAGTTCGAGTCTTTAACCTTAACCCTAAGCATCTCGTTCGGTTGATGAACATCTCGGCCGGGGTGGAATTCTTCTGACCGAGGTGACTTATCCGACCTAAAACAGAAAGTTAAGTGTTAGAGTTTGCTAAATCCTATTCTTATTACACCTTTCTGGTTCAATGCAAGCTTAGGATGAGACTTACCCGGTAATTCCTTAGTTTGTGTACCAACGATCATAAGTGTAGGTAATAAAGGTTTGTCCTTTATTGGGGTTTGAGTGTGCTCCCATCCCATCTTTGTGAGTTAGCCTGAGACTTACCCGGTAAAGGTTGATTCTATTCCCTTAGGTGGTGTGTTAGTTTGAGGTTATAGTTCTTTATCTTAATTCCTTGAGACTTACCCGGTAATAGGAGTTACGGTTTAGGATTAGTGTGTAGTGAGACTTACCCGGTGATCTACTCCACTTTAGAAACACCTTCCCCATGCAAAAATCTCAGCTTTGTCCGCTTATCTATAGATCTTGAGTTGGAACCACAACTAGATGCTTTAATCCCTAGAATTGCATGTTTGCTTTATTTGACATCTTATTCATCTTTGATTGTATTGATTGCTCTTGTGGTTAGCATTGACATTAGCACACCGTATTGGACTTTGTTTCACCAAGTCCCTGTGATCGACCCCTGGAATTTTCTTGCTTTTACTACGATTGACCCGTACACTGCGGGTTCGCATCCTTGTTTTAAGCTTAAGTCTAGGGTTATAAATTTAAAGCTTGCACACACCGTTTGAAGCGAACAAGTTTTCGACCTCGACCGGGACAGTTCTGGCAAAACGAGGTGTTTCACCTCGGTTGAACCAAGAACATCTCGACCGAGGTGGGTTAACTGAGAGTTTTCGAAAACGATTTTTGTGTTACTTATCTGGATATGATCTCAGTGAAGATCTTGTTTACCTACTGTTTTTAAATTCTTTGTGTGTTTGAAAGGTTTTATAATATGTTTAAGTTGCTAAATGCTTTGTTTGAAATTATTGGCATGTTTAATATTTTGTTTTTATCCAAATTATGTTGAATTTGAAGGTTGACACCGCAGGTTAAGTTCTCTCACATTCTTCTTGGAAAGACCAAGGCAATTCATTCTCTTCTTCTTCTTCTTCTTGATCATGCTTAGCCCCTCATATACATTTTGCCTCCCTTTACCTATCCGGGAATTTGGAAGCAAGCGAAGTGGTGAAAGCAAGTTAAAGTTGAGAAGTGGCTGGAAGTGAAAGTCTTAGAAAGCAATAATAGGTTTGGGGAAGTCAATCATGAAGATGAGTAACTCGGCACCATTCACATAGCCGGGTGTTTGTGTCTTGCCAAAGTCGGATTGAGCGATATTCCTAACGGGTCATGGTATGTGCATCAAGGGTTTGACGCATCTCAAGAAATTGATGATTGCGGATTTCCTAGGCTTCGGTTATTGTGCACCTCTATCCATGCATCCCAAAAAGTAAAGTAAAAAAGAAAAAAGTGTGAAATAAGCAAAGCTTATTGGTGGAAGATGTTGCAAGTCAAAGTGAAAGTGAAGTTCATCCTTTTCCCGGATTCTAGCACCACATTACCTTACATGCATCCCTACCCTACACGTTTCTTGACCTTTCTTTTGGGAAGCCCTTGAGACCTTGAGCTTGTTGATTGACTTAGCGGTTTAAATCGGATTATACATGATTAATTTTGATAATTATGATTTATTATGCATTCTATGATTTTATGCAAAGATGAACAACTTTCCTATATTTATAAAATGTTTTGATCATATTGAGTTTTTTAATTTCCAGGAAGTACTCTCTTAGAGTGATCTATGATAGTTGCACACCATAAAAATATTTTTGAAGGACTTCTCATTGATTTTCTTGACTTATAATCCATTCTATCTTAATTTCTATATGAGGAACTTGCTTAGGGACAAGCAAGGGCTAAGTATGGGGTATTTTATCCCTATGACCCTACTTTGTACCCCTACATGCCACCACCACCACCGGATCAGGACTTCTGAGGAGCTGCAGGATTTTATTTATTTTATTTTTATGCAGTTCGGCTCTTTATCCGGTGAGTCCTCCTTTCTTTCAGACTTTATTTACACCCACTGGGACAGTGTGTCTCAAGTATGGGGTAGTTGATGTATTATCTGACTTATTTGACTTATGATGTATTATTCGACTTATGATGTATCGGATATTTTCATATTTATGCTTCATTCTGCATTTATATGTTTATCTGAGATTGCATGCATACTTACAGGTTATTTGATTGAGAAAAACGTCGAAACCGAAAAAAAATGGTTTTAAAAAAATTTTTGACCTCGACCGGGACAGTTCTGGCAAAACGAGGTGTTTCACCTCGGTTGAACCAAGAACACCTCGACCGAGGTGGGCGTAACAGAAAATTTTCGAAAACGATTTTTGTGTTACTTATCTGGATATGATCTCAGTGAAGATTTTGTTTACCGACTGGATTTAAATTCTTTATATGTTTGAAATGTTTTATGATATGTTTAAGTTGCTAAATGCTTTGTTTGAAATTATTGGCATGTTTAATACTTTATTTTTATCCAAATTATGTTGAATTTGAAGGTTGACACCGCAGCATAAGTTCTCTCACGTTCTTCTTGGAAAGACCAAGGCAATTCATTCTTCTTCTTCTTCTTCTTCTTGATCATGCTTAGCCCCTCATATACATAATGCCTCCCTTTACCTATCCGGGAATTTGGAAGCAAGCGAAGTGGTGAAAGCAAGTCAAAAGTTGAGAAGTGGCTGAAAGTGAAAGTGTTAGAAAGCAATAATAGGTTTGGGGAAGTCAATCATGAAGATGAGTAACTCGGCACCATTCACATAGCCGGGTGTTTGTGTCTTGCCAAAGTCGGATTGAGCGATATTCCTAACGGGTCATGGTATGTGCATCAAGGGTTTGACGCATCTCAAGAAATTGATGATTGCGGATTTCCTAGGCTTCGGTTATTGTGCACCTCTATCCATGCATCCCAAAAAGTAAAGTAAAAGAGAAAAAAGTGTGAAATAAGCAAAGCTTATTGGTGGAAGATGTTGCAAGTCAAAGTGAAAGTGAAGTTCATCCTTTTCCCGGATTCTAGCACCACATTACCTTACATGCATCCCTACCCTACACGTTTCTTGACCTTTCTTTTGGGAAGCCCTTGAGACCTTGAGCTTGTTGATTGACTTAGCGGTTTAAATCGGATTATACATGATTAATTTTGATAATTATGATTTATTATGCATTCTATGATTTTATGCAAAGATGAACAACTTTCCTATATTTATAAAATGTTTTGATCATATTGAGTTTTTTTATTTCCAGGAAGTACTCTCTTAGAGTGATCTATGATAGTTGCACACCATAAAAATATTTTTGAAGGACTTCTCATTGATTTTCTTGACTTATAATCCATTCTATCTTAATTTCTATATGAGGAACTTGCTTAGGGACAAGCAAGGGCTAAGTATGGGGTATTTTGATAGCATGAATTATAGTCTATATTTTGGGGTTTGTTTAGACGTTTTATCTTTCATAATCTGCATGTTTGTATGTACATTATGTGATTTTACTACCATTTCATCTACCCTTGCGAGAATCGAGGTCTACACCTAGTTTCGTTGTAATTGCAGGTAATATGGTACGTTTTGCATTGAAAAGGAGCAAAAGGAGTCAAGAGTCATTTGGAGCTACATTGAGGAGCAAAAAGGAATCCTTCAGGAAGCATAGCCATGGATTAAAGATTTACTTTGGACCAGTTTTGAGAGATTCTACACTCAGTTATGATCACCTCGGTTGCCCAGAGATTCATCTCGACCGAGGCGATCCAGAGACACCGACTCGACCGAGGCGAACACCTAGGACGCGGCGAGAATATTTTATTCTTGGCTGAGATCTTTTAAAATTGGAAAGTGATCTTATATTTTTGGGCTGAGCTTCTAGAAGGAAGGAGATATGCAGAATCATATATTTTACCTATATTTATGGGATAATATCTTCTTAAGATTTATTATTTTTGGAGGGTTATTTTTCCTATAAAAAGGGTTGGATTTTCCACAAATCCGACACGCCGCATACGTCGACGGCCGCTTACAGTTAGAAGATCCCGCATACGACGCAGCACATCCGCTATCAGCGCAGCAGCCGCATCCTACTCCAATTTGGGAGATTCGAAGAACCTTTTTGAAGGTCGAAGGAAGATTGAAGACTATAGCTTTATAGCTTTTTGGAGGGTTTTGTAAGATTGTCTTCAATTCTTTTCCTTGATTGTCTTATTGGATCATTATCCAAGGAACGATTTTTGTGTGATATTTGATTCAGTTATTGAAGTGTTTTCATTAAATTCTTCTTTGTTCAAATATTCACCTTCTTCCCATATATTTAATACTTTCATTATGATGATGAGTGGCTAATTTCCTTGTGTGATTCTAGGGTGATTGGCTGAAGGTTGTGGGAAAAACAATGATAGAATGATCTTAATCACAGTAGGATCCTGAAAGTTCGAGTCTTTAACCTTAACCCTAAGCATCTCGTTCAGTCGATGAACATCTCGGCCGGGGTGGAAACTGGCTGACCGAGGTGGCTTATCCGATCCTTAACTGAGAGTTAATGTGTTAGAGTTTGCCAAATCCTATTCTTATTATACCTTTCTGGTTCAAAGCAAGCTTAGGATGAGACTTACCCGGTAATTCCTTAGTTTGTATACTAACGATCATAAGTGTAGGTAATAAAGGCTTGTCCTTTATTGGGGTTTGAGTGTGCTCCCATCCCATCTTTGTGAGTTAGCCTGAGACTTACCCGGTAAAGGTTGATTCTATTCCCTTAGATGGTGTGTTAGTTTGAGGCAATAGTTCTTTATCTTAATTCCTTGAGACTTACCCGGTAATAGGAGTTACGGTTTGGGATTAGTGTGTAGTGAGACTTACCCGGTGATCTACTCCACTTTAGAAACACCTTCCCCATGCAAAAATCTCAGCTTTGTCCGCTTATCTATAGATCTTGAGTTGGAACCACAACTAGATGCTTTAATCCCTAGAATTGCATGTTTGCTTTATTTGACATCTTATTCATCTTGATTGTGATATTTGCTCTTGTGGTTAGCATTAACATTAGCACACCGTATTGGACTTTGTTTCACCAAGTCCCTGTGATCGACCCCTGGAATTTTCTTGCTTTTACTACGATTGACCCGTACACTGCGGGTTCGCATCCTTGTTTTAAGCTTAAGTCTAGGGTTATAAATTTAAAGCTTGCACACACCGTTTGGAGCGAACAAGTTTTTTGGCGCCGTTGCCGGGGACTTGGTCTAGACCGAGCCGGTACGGTTTGCTTTCGGGGCGCTTGCCCCTATTGCTACTAACTACTCTTTCTATGAGTTTTGTAGTTTTCAGGATTTCTGATGGCTATGTTTGATCCAGCCTGGATAGCAAGACAAAGTGCTAGGGCGGATCATTATGAATACTTGGAGGAGAAGTACTCCTTCTATTGGTTCAACAATGAATGGGAAAGAGAAGAAGCCATTCAGCGTGAACTTGTGATATGGGATGAGAAGAATGTCCCTAGAAAGACTCATGAGCAACCTCTTGAAGACTCTCTCGAATCTAGGTTGGAGAAGTTGATGAAGAAGGTGACGGAGCTCAAGGAAAGCACCCTATCCTATGCTAAGCCAGAAGAGGAGCATAAGGAAGTGTTGCACGTTTCGAGCATACCTCCAGTCAAACCAGAAGTTTCCCCTGAAGCTTTTGAGGAAGAAGATGTGGAAGATCTCGATCTGACTGTTGAGACCTCGGTCGAGGTGGAAGAGATCTCGGTCGAGATAAAGGAAGAACCTGCAGAACCGGAAGAGGCAGATGCAGAAGACTTTGGCCAAATTACTGAGATTGTGGTCAAGGTGGAAGAAAGACCAGCTGAACTGAGAGAGAATTCGTGTGTGGATCATCAACCCAACATGAAACTTGTCTCAAACCTTGGAGAGCTTTGCAAGGTACATTCTCCTACTTCATTTGAATTCCCTATTAATATTTCTGAATTTTTCAGGAAGGCACCGGAGAGTTGGAGGTCTCTTCCGAAAGAACCTCCTAAGATCAAGATGAAACCTCCCTTGAAATTGTTGGAGGAAGATGCTCCTTGGATTATAAGGAGTGAAGTTAACAAGCGCTTCACCGCTAAGGCAACGAAGTGTTATTTGTTCAAGTATGGGGTCCCTCGCATGCTAAGGACCTTGTACCATCCCCAAGCTATAGATGGGGAAGCTACTATGATTCTCGAGAAACTGTTTTCTCGATCGAGGAAAGGATGGGACACGAAGGTAGATTATGTCCCATTGAAGTACAGGAAATTCAGATGGATTCCGGTGAGAATCAAACCGTACAAGCTTGTACGTGGGAGATCTTACCATTTGCCGGTGAAATTAGTAACCGGAACCTTTTTGGAAGATTCTTATGATGGATGTGATGAGCATTCCACGACGTTCGAAGTGCATTAAGTAATCACATGCCGTAGGGTCCAGCTAGCGACCTTAAACCAAGCGCTTCTTGGGAGGCAACCCAAGGTATTGTTTTCTTCTCCCTTTTCTAGTTTAGTTTAGATAGTTGCTTTGTTTTTGTTTTCCTCTAGACAACAACCAGGTATTCCAAAAGGAAGGATCACAGTTCAGGAGCTACACTGGAAGAACAAAATTTCGAGAAGTTGAGGAAACGAGCTTTACTGAAATACATCTCGGGTACTGTCAGAACACCTCGACCGAGATGTGCTTCGCCAACCGAGATGGTCTTATCTGGGAGCTGTTTCTTACTTCTTCATGCAGTTTAGCTATGTTCGGTGAGTATCCTGTCCTTAGACCTATTTTGACCCACTGGGACAGTGTGTCCTAAGTATGGGGTGTTTATGTATTATTTGATATTTATGCTTCACTGTTGCATCCATATGATTATCTGATACTACATGCATACCTACAGATTATTTGATTGAGAAAAACGTCGAAACCGAAAAAAAAATTGGTTTTAAAAAAAATTTTTTGACCTCGACCGGGACAGTTCTGGCAAAACGAGGTGTTTCACCTCGGTTGAACCAAGAACACCTCGACCGAGGTGGGCGTAACAGAAAATTTTCGAAAACGATTTTTGTGTTACTTATCTGGATATGATCTCAGTGAAGATTTTGTTTACCGACTGGATTTAAATTCTTTATATGTTTGAAATGTTTTATGATATGTTTAAGTTGCTAAATGCTTTGTTTGAAATTATTGGCATGTTTAATACTTTATTTTTATCCAAATTATGTTGAATTTGAAGGTTGACACCGCAGCATAAGTTCTCTCACGTTCTTCTTGGAAAGACCAAGGCAATTCATTCTTCTTCTTCTTCTTCTTCTTGATCATGCTTAGCCCCTCATATACATATTGCCTCCCTTTACCTATCCGGGAATTTGGAAGCAAGCGAAGTGGTGAAAGCAAGTCAAAAGTTGAGAAGTGGCTGAAAGTGAAAGTGTTAGAAAGCAATAATAGGTTTGGGGAAGTCAATCATGAAGATGAGTAACTCGGCACCATTCACATAGCCGGGTGTTTGTGTCTTGCCAAAGTCGGATTGAGCGATATTCCTAACGGGTCATGGTATGTGCATCAAGGGTTTGACGCATCTCAAGAAATTGATGATTGCGGATTTCCTAGGCTTCGGTTATTGTGCACCTCTATCCATGCATCCCAAAAAGTAAAGTAAAAGAGAAAAAAGTGTGAAATAAGCAAAGCTTATTGGTGGAAGATGTTGCAAGTCAAAGTGAAAGTGAAGTTCATCCTTTTCCCGGATTCTAGCACCACATTACCTTACATGCATCCCTACCCTACACGTTTCTTGACCTTTCTTTTGGGAAGCCCTTGAGACCTTGAGCTTGTTGATTGACTTAGCGGTTTAAATCGGATTATACATGATTAATTTTGATAATTATGATTTATTATGCATTCTATGATTTTATGCAAAGATGAACAACTTTCCTATATTTATAAAATGTTTTGATCATATTGAGTTTTTTTATTTCCAGGAAGTACTCTCTTAGAGTGATCTATGATAGTTGCACACCATAAAAATATTTTTGAAGGACTTCTCATTGATTTTCTTGACTTATAATCCATTCTATCTTAATTTCTATATGAGGAACTTGCTTAGGGACAAGCAAGGGCTAAGTATGGGGTATTTTGATAGCATGAATTATAGTCTATATTTTGGGGTTTGTTTAGACGTGTTATCTTTCATAATCTGCATGTTTGTATGTACATTATGTGATTTTACTACCATTTCATCTACCCTTGCGAGAATCGAGGTCTACACCTAGTTTCGTTGTAATTGCAGGTAATATGGTACGTTTTGCATTGAAAAGGAGCAAAAGGAGTCAAGAGTCATTTGGAGCTACATTCAGGAAGCATAGCCATGGATTAAAGATTTACTTTGGACCAGTTTTGAGAGATTCTACACTCAGTTATGATCACCTCGGTTGCCCAGAGATTCATCTCGACCGAGGCGATCCAGAGACACCGACTCGACCGAGGCGAACACCTAGGACGCGGCGAGAATATTTTATTCTTGGCTGAGATCTTTTAAAATTGGAAAGTGATCTTATATTTTTGGGCTGAGCTTCTAGAAGGAAGGAGATATGCAGAATCATATATTTTACCTATATTTATGGGATAATATCTTCTTAAGATTTATTATTTTTGGAGGGTTATTTTTCCTATAAAAAGGGTTGGATTTTCCACAATTTAATCATCACGCTATACCACCGATCAGGGTTTACAAGCGCAGCAGCCGCATCCTACTCCAATTTGGGAGATTCGAAGAACCTTTTTGAAGGTCGAAGGAAGATTGAAGACTATAGCTTTATAGCTTTTTGGAGGGTTTTGTAAGATTGTCTTCAATTCTTTTCCTTGTTGTATTGTCTTATTGGATCATTATCCAAGGAACGATTTTTGTGTGATATTTGATTCAGTTATTGAAGTGTTTTCATTAAATTCTTCTTTGTTCAAATATTCACCTTCTTCCCATATATTTAATACTTTCATTATGATGATGAGTGGCTAATTTCCTTGTGTGATTCTAGGGTGATTGGCTGAAGGTTGTGGGAAAAACAATGATAGAATGATCTTAATCACAGTAGGATCCTGAAAGTTCGAGTCTTTAACCTTAACCCTAAGCATCTCGTTCAGTCGATGAACATCTCGGCCGGGGTGGAAACTGGCTGACCGAGGTGGCTTATCCGATCCTTAACTGAGAGTTAATGTGTTAGAGTTTGCCAAATCCTATTCTTATTATACCTTTCTGGTTCAAAGCAAGCTTAGGATGAGACTTACCCGGTAATTCCTTAGTTTGTATACTAACGATCATAAGTGTAGGTAATAAAGGCTTGTCCTTTATTGGGGTTTGAGTGTGCTCCCATCCCATCTTTGTGAGTTAGCCTGAGACTTACCCGGTAAAGGTTGATTCTATTCCCTTAGATGGTGTGTTAGTTTGAGGCAATAGTTCTTTATCTTAATTCCTTGAGACTTACCCGGTAATAGGAGTTACGGTTTGGGATTAGTGTGTAGTGAGACTTACCCGGTGATCTACTCCACTTTAGAAACACCTTCCCCATGCAAAAATCTCAGCTTTGTCCGCTTATCTATAGATCTTGAGTTGGAACCACAACTAGATGCTTTAATCCCTAGAATTGCATGTTTGCTTTATTTGACATCTTATTCATCTTGATTGTGTTATTTGCTCTTGTGGTTAGCATTAACATTAGCACACCGTATTGGACTTTGTTTCACCAAGTCCCTGTGATCGACCCCTGGAATTTTCTTGCTTTTACTACGATTGACCCGTACACTGCGGGTTCGCATCCTTGTTTTAAGCTTAAGTCTAGGGTTATAAATTTAAAGCTTGCACACACCGTTTGGAGCGAACATACGGTCTTCGTCAGTCGATCAACTATAATCCAAATAGCATCAAAACCTCAACTCGGTATTAAACCGGTTACAAAATCCATAGAGATGTCCTCCCACTTCCACCGAGGAACGGGAAGCGGGTGTAGCTCGCCTCCTAGCCGATGATGCTCGATCTTGACTTGTAGACAGGTCGTACACTGAGCTACATATCTCATGACGTCTGGCTTCAGACCTCCCCACTAGAAAGAGCGTATGATATCCTGATACATCTTACTCGCACCAGGATGCACTGAGTAAGGTGAAGAGTGAGCCTCCTGAAGGATCCTTTGTCTCAAATCTCGATCTGAAGGAACACATACATGCTTATGGTGTCTCAAGATCCGATCGGCTCCAACTGCAAACTGTGACGCCTCTCCTTGAGACATCATGTCTCGGATATTTGTCAAAGCTGGGCAACTTTCTTGCTTTTGTCGGATCTCACCCAGCAGATAAGGTACTATCTCTAAGCTGGATAGGTAGATGTTGGAATCTGGAAAGTGGATATCCATCCCTAGCCACGCATGGTCTTGTTGTAACTATGGCTGAGCTGTCAGCCTAGCGATTACCATCTCCCGGGGAGTCTTCCTACTGAGGGCATCAACTACTACATTAGCCTTCCTCGGGTGGTATAAGATATAAAGGTCAAAGTCTTTGATCAACTCCAACCATCTCCTCTGGCGGTTATTCAACTCCCGTTGAGTGAATATATACTTCAGACTATTATGGTCTGTGAATATCTGACACGTAGCTCCGTACAAATAATGTCTCCAAATCTTCAAAGTATGAACAACAACAGCCAACTCTAGATCATGGGTTGAATAATTCTCTTCATACGTCTTCAGTTGTCTAGACGCGTAAGCAATCACCTTACCCCTCTGCATCAGAGCACATCCCAAGCGCAGCTTGGATGCATTGTTGTAAACCACAAAGCCCTCAATGCCCTCGTGCTGAGCTAGGATAGGAGCAGAGGTTAACCTCTTCTTCAGCTCCTCAAAGCTCTGCAGGCACGTCTCGGACCATACGAACCTCATAGACTTCCTCAGCAAGGCAGTTAGCGGTTGGGCAATAACCGAGAAGTCCTCAACAAAATGCTAGTAGTAGCCCGCCAAACCTAAGAAGCTGCGTACCTCCTTGACTTTCTTAGGAGGCGGCCATGATGCTAATGACTCGATCTTTGCTGGATCTACCTTGATCTCTTCAATTGAAACGATGTGACCAAGGAATGCTACCTCGGGAATCCAAAACTCGCACTTAGAGAGCTTGGCGTAAAGCTCTCTATCCTGTAGGACCTGTAGAACGACCCTCAAGTGTCCTGCGTGCTCCTCTCTACTGCAAGAGTACACTAGAATGTTATCTATGAAGACAACACAAACTGGTCTAGGAAGTCGATAAAGATGTTGTTCATCAACTCCATGAAAACTACGGGCACATTCGTGAGCCCTAATGGCATCCCTACAAACTCGTAGTGGCCATACCTGGTCCGAAATGCCATCTTAGCTATGTCCTGCTCTCTCATCCTCAGTTGGTGATATCCAAATCTCAGATCATTCCGTGAAAAGACCGCAGCTCCATGCAGTTGATCTAAAAGGTCATTGATACGGGGCAATGGATACTTATTCTTGATCGTCACCTTGTTCAGCTCTCGGTAGTCGATACATAACCTCATCTACCCGTCCTTATTCCTAACAAAGAGTACAGGTGCGCCCCAATGAGATACACTAGGGCGGATGAAGCCCTTCTCTGCTAACTCCTCAAGCTGCTTCTTTAACTCAAGCATCTCGATAGGCGCCATACGGTAAGGAGTCTTAGAGATCAGTCTCGTACCAGGCTCTAGATCAATGCCCAAGTCTACACTCCTCTGTGGAGGTAAACCTGATGGCTATCCAAAAACGTCTAAAAATTTGCAAGCTACTGGAATCTCCTCCAAAGCTGGACTCGTAATATCATTCATGGCATAGCCCAAAAAAGCCTCGCAACCCTGACCGATAAGTCTCGCAGCTCAGACTGCACTGATGGCTGTACTAGTCTACCCGAGATCCCATCTTCTGAAGATCTCACCATGGCCTGCATCTGTAGTTACCATCACTGTCCTGTTGCCAATGTCTAGAACAACTCAGTGTTGATCAATCCAATCCATGTCCAAAATAACTTTTTCATGTACTAATTACATGGCGAAGCTGGCCAATCACGACCTCCCAATCTAATAGGATAATCGTGAACCTCTCGGGTACCTCTAATCTTACCCCCATCGGGTAATCCTATAAAGAAGGGTCTACCTTCTACGGTAATTAAGGCCAATCTATCTACACATGCATCAGATATAAAAGAATGCGTAGCACCGGTAACGAAAACAACTCTGACAGGAAAACCATTAATATGAATGGTACTTGTTGTCGTTGGAGCGGTCGGCTCCACTGCACTCCTCAGCTCATAAACTCTAGCTGATGCATCTCTAGTGTCTGTTGAACCACCATCTCGTCCTCTACCTCTCCCCTGTCCCAGAGTGGAACCTTGAAGAGTGGTATACTGAGACCTCTGTCCACCTTCTGCAGCACTAGCAGGCGAAGAACCCTACTACGATGGCACCTTGCCTTGACGGCAGAACGCAACTCTATGTCCGGGCTTGCCACAAGAGTAGCAAGCCACAACAACCTTCTTAAAATCAGCTCTCATATGTACGACACCTCCGTAGTTAAAGCATTGTCATTCTCTGTCGGAACTTTGTACAAATTGCTTAAAACAAGAACATCCCGAGATCTGGCTATACCCAAGTCCCGATGCTCCAACTCCAGCACTGGCTGGCCCAGTCCTTTGTCTCTTCTCAGGACCTCCTGTCTGAGAAGCTCTCCTCTGACCCGATCGGTCTCTCTGATAAGCAGAAGCTCTATCTTGATAGTCCGTCAAAGAATCACAACGGAAACCAACAAGATAAGAGCGTGTTGACTTCTCAGGACCTCCTGTCTGGCTGACCAAGTAAATCCTGAAGACGATCCCTCAAGGCTACAGGGCAATAGCGATCCATGATCACCGCCTTCATCTGCTCATAATTGGTGACTATATTGAGAGCTTCCCTCCACCAAGAATGAGCCTGATCCTTCAACAACGTCTGTGCTATGTTAACTCGACTTCCCTTTGGGCAACCGATCACCGCCATAGCAGAATCCAGCCGTCCTAGCCTCAACTCCATCTCCAATCCTGTCTTCCCCATGAAAGTGGAACCTTTAGCTGATCGAAAGCCTTCAACCAACTGTCGGGGTTCCGCTCTCTTGCCTCAGCCGGCGCTCTAACAACCTCAACAACTCTAGTAGGCGGGGCAACGATTTGTGCAACTCTCTGTGAAACCTCAGCTGATCTCGCGGGAACTGGCGGTGCTGGTGCAAGTCCTCCAGTCCTAATAGCCTCCTCAACTCTCTACACGTAGTCGCGGTATGTAGAGACTCCGATAGACACTCGTCCAGACTCAGTCGATGGCGCTCTTTGTGCTCCGAACCTAACGTCGGTCCCGTTCCCAGTCTCAGGAAAAATGCTCTCAACAACTTCCTTAGTAAACGCCTCAGCGATAGGTGGGTTAGCAACTTGGGTTTGGCCCCGACCTCTAGCTAATGGAGGTCTTCTTGCACGTCCTCGTCCATGGACGACAGGGGGAAAAGGTGGTCGACCCCTTCCTCGCCCCATAGGAGATGTAGCTCTAGTACGTGCCATTTGCGATAGGGATATAGATATATAAGACTATATATAAGGCCACACTACAACTAAAGCAGAAATCCAAGAAAAAAACATATAAATGCTGAAGAACCGGTAGGTGAATAAAAAGGATAAAAGATACTCTAGAAGGGGTGTTGAATAAAGTATGGAAACTTTTTGCAAAACCAATCTCAAGGCCTTGAAATCAATTTCAACGGCCTTGATGTCGATTTGAGCTCTTTGTGAAACACTTTGATTTCAAGGGCTTTGAAACAACTTTCAAGGTCCTTGACTTTGTACTCCTGCAAAACAAAGTTAGTCACAATAAAGCAGGATATAATGCGGAATGTAAAAGATCGACACGAGGATATGTTTACGAAGTTCGGCTCAAATAGCCTACTCTGTAGCCTTAGGATCTAACTATCTATTATCAGCTTCAAAGAGTCCTAGATACAAACTAGAAGAAATTCCCTTCTTCTCTCATTGTAGCCAATGCTACGATCTAGCTATACCTCTTCACCTTGCTATAATAGCCTATTTACTTCACAGAGTAACACACACTCGAGTATAACACTCTTTAGATATACCAATGGAGCTCTCGAGTTTTATCTCTCTCTAGGGGATAAAGCTTTTTAGAGAAAGAGAGAAAGAAAAACTATTTGATCGAATGAAGATGTTTTGGATCGCTTGAAGACTTTTGATGTTTCCGTGTAAGTTTGGGTCTTGTTCTTCAATCGCCATCTTCATTTATAGCCTTCTATGGAGAGGTCTTCTAGCAGTTGGAAAGATGACCGTTTGAAGATGATTCTTCTTCTGTATGAAGATCGCTTCTTGGTTCAGATGAGATAGACGTTGTGGATCTTCATCTCCTGAGAACACGTTGATCTCTCGGCTCCTTAATCTTCTCGTATTTGTTGTGATGATATCAAATTCCAGAGGAGAGAATCTTCATGCTTTCAGTTGAGGATCTTTGTAAGATCTTTATTGGCTGGTTGAGATTTTCGTTTGATTAAATCTTCTTGTTGAGCAAATCTCTCCCAAAAGACCTTCTTAGTGATTTGAATTCATTTAGTTGTGCAACCTTGATTTCGTTGTTCCCTTGAAATAAATTTCAAGGCCTCCGTCGTTTACACACTCTAAACTCCTTGGATCGCTTGCATCCGATTTCAAAGTCTTCCAAGGTCTTTTGAAGTGTCTTTCAAAACTTGCACTTTATTCAATACAAACCACCAAACCAAACCAAGCAACTCGATATATAATCAATAAAATATTAGTGTATAAAACTACTTCATTTGTGTTTAAGTCTTCCATCATCAACACCTGTACAACTTTATAATCGAAGTGGAGTTTTCAATCGCCCTCTTGATGGAAGACAATACAAATGTTTTCGTACCTGCATTGTAAAGTTAGCGATGCATATATGAATATCAAACTAACTTAAAATGTAGAATGCAGAACATCGAGAAAATGTCGGATCACACATTTATTTCTCCCCCTTTGTCTTTCAACAAGGGAGAAAACTAGTCAAAGCAAGGGAGTTTTAAAGTGTTACAACCTAGAAAAAGTATTTCACAAAACCACAAAAACAATCAAGTTTTTCAAAAACAAGCCTTTGATATCAAAATCAAGGGCTTTGATAGTCATGGACATCCTGAGAACTTCATTCTTTATACCACCTGGACGAGGTCCCTTTCCCAAAATGCTCCTTCATACACATTTTCCTCCAACAATTTTGAGCATTTATGAGGTCAAGTTCTTTGCGAGTAATGTCTGTTCGCCTTTTATCAGAATTCTTGTCATATTTCTTGACTACTCCAAATTCTTAAATATGCAGAATGTCTGGATCCTCAGACGATGGTTGGATAATAGGACGATCCTTGACAATCTTATGGCATTGTGTCATGACCTGTTCAGCATCCTTCGTGGTAGCTTGCCCATCTTCTTCTGTTAAGGGCTTGATGATGTTGGCAACTGTAAGAGAAAGGGCGTTGACATGAAACATTTAATTAATTTTCTAATTTAAAATGTCCAGTAGATCTTGTGTTTCGTCCAGACGGTCAGTCACTATTGAACGGAAGAAAACAAGATCACTTATTAGAGAATCCAATCCTCTTTCTACATCTTCCAGACGCTGTAGAATGGTATAATTCCATGCTGGTTGATCCTTTAGAACCCATATTGTTCTATAATCAGTCACTGTTTTCTTAATCCCTCTACTGTCAAAGAATTCCTCATCCAGTTCTCCACACACAAGATGTTGCTCCTCATCAGAATAATCAATCGAAAAGTGTTGAAAGATTTTTGGGAGCAAATTTCCATATGGCAAGTGGCAATCACTAGGAGAATTTATACCAATAACCATATGAGACAAGATTATTTCTGGAAGATTAAATTTTAGCCCATTTAACACATGATACACAAACGCAAGTAGTGTATTTTTCAGAACATCTCTGTTGTTAACCCTTGGTACCACACATCTAGACATATCCTCAAGAGTGCGGTTCTTACGTTCCACAACTCTATTCTGTTGAGGAGTTCTAGGAGCAGAAAAGTTATGTGAAATAACATATTTTGCACAAAACAAATCAAACTTTAGTTGATCAAATTCTCTACCATGATCACTTCTTATAGAAACGATTGGTAGGTTTATCAAAGTTTGCAACTCCTTACATAATTTTGAAAACTCAAATAATGCTTCAAATTTTTCTCGTAGGAAAGAAATCAATGTGAAACGAGAGAAATCATCCACAATATCAAGGATGTACTGCTTGCCTCTGGGAGATTTGACATGCATAGGTCCACAAAGGTCCATATGTAAGAGTTCAATGGGTCGAAAAAAACTTACATCTTTCTTAGGTTTGAATGAACGTCTTGTTTATTTACCTTGTGTACAAGCTTTACATAGTTCATCTACCTTGAAATTTAGGTTTGGTAATCCACGTACCAAATCTTTTGCAAGTAGTTTTTGCATTGTGTGCATACTTACGTGACCAAGTCTTTTATGTCAAAGCCTTGGATCATTAGTCAACGCCTTGACACATTTTAGCTTAGTTCCTGAAACTTTGTTAGTACTAATAGAATAAACATTGTTACATCTAGGAGCAGTAAGCACAATTTCACCCGTCTTTTTGTCTTGAACTTTACATTTTTCATAATCAAACAATACTTTGTTGCCCTTATCACATATTTGAGAGATGCTAAGCATATTATACTTCAACCCTTCAACCAAATATACATCATCAATGAAGTTAGATGAGTTATAACATATTTTACCAATGCCAATAATGTTACACTTTCCTTTATCACAAAGCGTAATGGTTCCAGATGATTGCTTCTTTAAATCTGAGAATAGTGAGCTTTTTCCACTCACGTGTCTTGAGCAACCACTCTCTAAAATCCATTTATGCTCCTTTACCTTGGTGATATTATGCAAAACAACAAACATCAACCTTTCCGGGTCGACCAAATGGCATATTTTGGTCCATATTCAAGTTCGATCATGTTTGGTGGTCTAGTACCTTTAGGAACCCAGATTTGTTCGATCTGTTTCCTTAAACATAGAGGATAAGTGTTTCTAATAATATAAGGATCATTCCTTCTATATGGACATGTAGATTTTACATGACCCTTTTTACAACAGTAAAAGCAAGTAGGCATATGAATACTTCCTTTGGCGTTGACAAACGTGGTAGTTGGTTTTCTAGGAAAGCTCCTATGATAACCTATACCATTTTTGTTAAGCGAGGACTGTTTTTCACCCATCATTCTTTCAAGATTAGCTTTTGAACGAGTAAATTTAACAAGTGCAGCCTTCTGATCTTGACTCGTCAAGGTTAGATCAACTTTCTCTTTCTCTAGATCGATATAGTTTCGATGAAGAGAGGAGAGGTTGTCCTTGAGAATCGCATTTTCCGATTCCAAGGCCTTGATATTGTCATCGAGGTCTACTTTTTCCATGTTAATATTTTCAATTTTCAAAGACATCTCACTTAGTTGTTTTTCTTGTTCAATAAGCTTTTCTTTTAGAGAATTTATCCTTATTCTATGTTCCTTGTCATATATAATAATGTCTTTAAGGAATTATTTTAGGTCAGATTCAGGTTGAGACATAATAGTACTTACCACATTGTCAACATACAGATTTGAATTTTCTTCATGATCGGCCATGAGACACAATTTTGCTTGTTCTTTTTCGTCTTCGGATTCATTTGAGGATTCTGAATCACTCCATTAAGCTACCATAGCTTTCTTCTTTCGATCATTTTTCTTG
This sequence comes from Fagopyrum esculentum, assembly GCA_033239045.1. NCBI lineage: Eukaryota > Viridiplantae > Streptophyta > Magnoliopsida > Caryophyllales > Polygonaceae > Fagopyrum > Fagopyrum esculentum. Next base: position 118,459,717 of record BSUD01000002.1, read on the forward strand.
AAGTTGGTCCGCTTCTTTTGTGGACAATCCTTCACAAGATGATTTGTTTCACCACATTCAAAACAAGTCAGCACTCTAGTTTTCTTGTTGGAGTTAGAAAACTTACCTCGGGGTTTTGAAGTTCGTGGATATTCTCTACTGTTTGCAGATTGTTTCTTTATCTTGAGAATTCTCGCGAGACCCTTAGAGATCATGGTAATTGCATCTTCTTCTTCTTCATCATCATCATCACTATCTTACTCTTCTGATGGTAATTCATCCTTTCTTGATTTTAATGCTAGATTCTTAGTGTTGGATGAGAGCTCTCCATCTTCTTCACCAAGAACCATTTCATGTGTGATGAGTTTTCCAAGGAGGTCATCAAGAGGAAGAGTTGAGAGATTATGAGCTTCTTCGTTGGAAGTCATCTTTGGTCCCCACTTGGCTTTAGGTAAGCTCCTTAGAACCTTCCTAACTTTTTCTTCATTTGTGAAGACTTTTCCTAGTGAGTCCAAGTTGTTCACGATCTCAGTGATCTTGTGAACATTTCCTTGACTGGTTCATTTGGATTTATCTTGAATAGCTCGTATTGTTTGAGGAAGATGCTAATCTTTGTTTCTTTTACTTGACTTGTTCCTTCGTAAGTGATAACGAGTTTATCCCATATTTCCTTTGCACTCTTGCATGATGAGATGTGGTTGAATTCCTTGGCATCTAATCCGTAGTAGAGTAAGTTCATAGCTTTGTAGTTCTTTGACACACTGTCCACGTCAGCTTGTGTGAAATCAGCTTCCTTCTTTGGGACATGGACACCTTCTACTATCGTAGTTGGGACTTTGGGGCCATTCTGAATGATGCTCCATAGTTCCATGTCCTGATCAATAATAAACATATGCATGAGTGCTCTCCAATGGGAAAAGTTGTTGCCATAGAAGAGTGGTGATCGAGATGAGGATCTTCCTTGAGCAAATCCTCCATCACCTACATGATTCATGATTAGTCTCACTGATAGTTAAATCAATAATCGTGAGTCTAGCTCTGATACCAATTGAAGAACCGGTAGGTGAATAAAAAAGATAAAAGATACTCTAGAAGGGAGGTTGAATAGAGTATGAGAACTTTTCGCAAAACCAATCTCAAGGCCTTGAAATCAATTTTAAGGGCCTTGATGTCGATCTGAGCTCTTTGTGAAACACTTTGATTTCAAGGGCTTTGAAACAACTTTCAAGGGCCTTGACTTTGTACTCCTGCAAAACAAAGTTAGTCACAATAAAGCAGGATATAATGCGGATTGTAAAAGATCGACACGAGGATATGTTTACGAAATTCGGCTCAAATAGCCTACTCTCCGTCCCAGGGTATAGCCTTAGGATCTAACTATCTATTATCAGCTTAAAGAGTCCTAGATACAAACTAGAAGAAATCCTCTTCTTCTCTCACTGTAGCGAATGCTACGATCTAGCTCCAACTCTTCACCTTGCTATAATAGCCTAGTTACTTCGCAGAGTAACACACACTCGAGTATAACACTCTTCAGATATACCAATGGAGCTCTCGAGTTTTATCTCTCTATATGGGATAAAGCTTTTTAGAGAAAGAGAGAAAGAAAAACTATTTGATCGAATGAAGATGTTTTGGATCGCTTGAAGACTTCTGTTGTTTCCGTGTAAGCTTGTGTCTTGTTCTTCAATCGCCATCTTCATTTATAGCCTTCTATGGAGAGGTCTTCTAGCCGTTGGAAAGATGACTGTTTGATGATGATTCTTCTTCTGCATGAAGATCGCTTCTTGGTTCAGATGAGATAGATGTTGTGGATCTTCATCTCCTAAGAACACGCTGACCTCTTGGCTCCTTATTCTTCTCGTATTTCTTGTGATGATATCAAATTCCAGAGGAGAGAATCTTTGTGCTTTTGGTTGAGGATCTTTGTAAGATCTTTATTGGCTGGTTGAGATCTTCGTTTGATCATATCTTCTTGTTGAGAAAATTTCTCCTAGAAGATCTTCTTAGTGATTTGAATTCCTTTAGCGGTGCAGCCTTAATTTCGTTGTTCCCATGAAGTAAATTTCAAGGCCTCCGTCGTTTACACACTCTAAACTCCTTGGATCGCTTGCATCCGATTTCAAAGTCTTCCAAGGTCTTTTGAAGTGTCTTTCAAAACCTGCACTTCATTCAATACAAACCACCAAACCAAACCAAGCAACTCAATATATAATCAATAAAATGTTAGTGTATAAAACTACTTCATTTGTGTTTAAATTTTCCATCATCAACATATATACAACTTTATAATCAAGGTGGAGTTTTCAAAGGCCAACATATAAGAACTACACTGCTGAGATCCACGGAGGTAGTGGTGGTCGCCCGTACATCTATCCCAGACTTACAAGTTTAAAGCAAAACCCCCTTTTGAAAACCTAAACCCCTTGCAGGTTCTGTTTATTTATCTATCCAACCTTTAGAAGATTTCGAGTGCCATTGTTGTCAACCAAGAGCTCTGATACCATATTGTAACACCCCAAGATCTGGGAACTCGAAGTGTTACGGGATAGGACCACACAATAGGTCCCGATCCTCAAAGTAGAAACGACACAACGGATCTTATAACAAGGCACAAACATATGAAAAACCAAAACTCAATATAAAACAAAATGTTTAAACAAAGGGAAGCGTAAAAGACTCGCCGCCGGGTTCAAAACCAAAAGGGAAATCAACAACATAAACATAAACCCGATCCCGTCCTATAATGTACGGGAACCCCGGCTGACCACACTGTCCGGATCACTCAGCATCATCCTGAACCTGATGAACATCTACAACATCGGTATAAACCGTTAGCTAACATTCTAGATATCAAAAAGACAGTAAAAGCACAAACACACATAAGGTAAAGTAAACACATAACATGCTCACAAAAAAGCCGGTTGTTATCTTTCATTAGGTTAGCCAATTACTAATTCAACTTATGGTTGTTACACGAGAATTGCTACGACCTCACCTCCGTCCCCTTTCACCAACAGGAATAAAATGTATGCATCCTTCTGTCACCTGATGGACTGATTGCGAGAGCACCTCGCAGTTTCCCCATTCTGAACTGGACAAACGGTAACCACCCGATTATAATACACCTGGGCCAATTAAGGTATAACAAGGTCAATCCTAGTTCCGGTTATCAATTATAACATGATTACCAAAACAAACAAGCCAATACAATCAAACCAATAAGCGGAATGAATCTAAGTAAGTCCAAGGGACTTACCTCACTCGAAGGTAATCTCAACACTCAGCAAAAAACTCAGAAAACCTCAGGAAAAGAGCAAGAAAAGCCTATTCACACAAGGCATCACAATTCAGGAAGCGAACGATTGCTAGAAGTCTGTTCGCTCCAAACGGTGTGTGCAAGCTTTAAATTTATAACCCTAGATGTAAGCTTAAAACAAGGATGCGAACCCGCAGTGTAAGGGTCAATCGTAGTAAAAAGCAAGAAATTCCAGGGGTCGATCACAAGGACTTAGTGAAACAAAACAGGTATAGGTTTGTCAATGCAACTACTAACCACAAAAGCGATTAAAACAATCAAAGATGATAAAAAGTCAATTAAGGAAATATGCAATTCTAGGGATTAAAGCATCTAGTTGTGGTTCCAACTCAAGATCTAAAGATGAGCGGACAAAGCTGAGATTTTTGTATAGGGAAGGTGTTACTAAAGTGGAATAGATCACCGGGTAAGTCTCACTACTTGCTAATCCTAATCCATAACTCCTATTACCGGGTAAGTCTCAAGGAATTAAGGAAAAGAACTATAACCTCAAACTAACACTCCAACTAAGGGAATAGAATCAACCTTTACCGGGTAAATCTCAGGCTAACTCACATAGATGGGATGAAAGCACACTCAAACCCTAATAAAGGATAAACCTTTATTACCTACACTTATGATCTTGGGTAAACAAACAAAGGAATTACCGGGTAAGTCTCATCCTAGGCTTGCATTGGACCAGGAAAGGTGTAATAAGAATAGGATTTGGCAAACTCTAACACTTAACTCTCAGTTTCGGATCAGATAAGTCACCTCGGTCAGAAGAATTCCACCCCAGCCGAGATGTTCATCGACTGAGCGAGATGCTTTAGGGTTAAGGATAAAGACTCGAGCTTTCAGGATCCTACTGTGATTAAGATTATTCTATCATTTATTTTCCCACAGCCTTCAGCCAATCACCCTAGAATCAAACAAAGAAATTAGCCACTCATCATCATGAAAGCAATAATCAAATATAAGGAAAGAAAGAGAATAATTGAACAAGAAAACCTTAAGAGAAAGGCTTCAATAACTGAATCAATTATCAAGCAACAAGCGTTCCTTGGATCAAAATCCAACAAGACAATCAACAATGAAGGGAATCTAAGGGAATCTTACAAAACCCTTCACAAAAGCTATAAACTTCCTTCCTTCAATCTTCCTTCAACCTTCAAAAAGGTTCTTCAAATCTCCCAACTATAATGGGATAAAACAGCTGTCTTGCGCGATGTGCAACCCTAAACGGTATTCCGGGTGATAGCGGATGTTGGATTTGTGGAAAATCCAACCCTTTTTATATGGAAATTACTCTCCAAAGATAAGATATCTTAGAAAGATCTTTTCCCATAAAATAGGTAAAATATATGGGCTAAATTATCTTCTTCCTTCCAGGAATCCAGCCCAAAAATATAAGATCCTCTTTCCAAAGATAAAAGATCTCAACCAAGAATAAAATATCCTTGCCGCATCCAAGGTGTTTGCCTCGGTCGAGTCAGCTCCTCTGGATCACCTCGGCCGAGGTGACTCTGTAGTCAACCGAGGTGAATCACAACTGAGTGTGAAATCTCTCAAATCTGGTCCAAAGTGAATCTCTAATCCAATTCCATGATTCTTGGATTCTTCCTTAAGCTCCTGAATGTAGCTCCAATGACTCCTTAGCTCCTTTTGCTCCTTTTTGATGCAAAACGTGCCATTTTACCTACGATTACAACGAAACATGGTGTAGACCTCGATTTCCGCAAAGGTAGATGAAACAACAATATAATCACATAATATACATCCAAACATGCAGATTATTGAAGATAAAACGTCTAAACAGGCCCCAAAATATAGACAATAATTCATGCTATCAAAATACCCCATACTTAGCCCTTGCTTGTCCCTAAGCAAGTTCCGAATATAAAATACAAGATAGAATGGATTATTAGTCATGAAGATCAATGAAAAAGTCTTTCAAAATATTTTAATGGTGTGCTACAATCGTAGATCACTCTAAGAGAATACTACATGGAATTTAAAATCAAAATATGCTTAAAACATTTTACAAATATAAGAAAGTTGTTCATCTTTGCATAAAATCATAGAATGCATAATAAATCATAATTATCGAAATTAATCATGCATAATCCAGTTTAAACCACTAAGTCAATCAACAAGCTCGAGGTCTCAAGGGCTTCCCAAAAGAAAGGTCAAGAAACGTGTAGGGTAGGGATGTAAAGAAGGTAATGTGGTGCTAGAATCCGGGAAAAGGATATCACTTCACTTTCACTTGACTTTCAACATCATCTACCAATAAGCTTTGCTTATTTCACACTTTTCTTTTTTTTACTTTACTTTTTGGGATGCATGGACAGAGGTGCACAATAACCGAAGCCTAGGAAATCAGCAATCATCAATTTCTTGAGATGCATCAAACCCTTGATGCACATACCATGACCTGTTAGGAATATCGCTAAATCCGACTTTGGCAAGACACAAACACCCGGCTATGTGAATGGTGCCGAGTTACTCATCATCATGATTGACTTCCCCAAACCTATTTATTACTTTCTAACACTTTCACTTCCAGCCAACTTCTCAACTTTTCTTTCACCTGCTTTTCACTTGCTTGCTTCCAAATTCCCGGATAGGTAAAGGAAGGCAAATATATATATGAGGGGCTAAGCATGATCAAGAAAAAGAAGAGAAAATAATGAATTGCCTTGGTCTTTCCAGGAAGAAAGTGAGAGAACTCATAATGTGGTGTCAACCTTCAAATTCAATATAATTTTGATAAAAACAAAGTATTAAACATGCCACAAATTTCAAGCAAAGCATTTAGCAACTTAAACATATCATAAAACCTTTCAAACATATAGAGATTTCAAAACCAATCTGCAGACAAAATCTTCACTGAGGTCATATCCAGATAAGAAGCACAAAAATCGTTTTCGAAAAATTCATTTCATTTAAAACGCCTCGGTCGAGATGTTCTAGTCAACTGAGGTGAACTACCTCGTTTGGCTATAATTACTTCGGTCGAGGTCAAAAAAAACAAATTTCTTTCCAGTTTTTGACGTTTTTCTCAATCAAATAACTTGTATGCATGCATGTAATCTCAGATAAACACAGAGCAAAATAAAACAGTAGATATCCATCAAGAGTCAAGTCATACAATCGTCCATAGTCAAGTAGTACAAATAAATACCCCATACTTGGAACACATTGTCCCAATGGGTCAAAATAAGTCTAGAAAATAAAGTACTCACCGGACATAGCTGAGTTGCATAATAAATAAAGAAAGAAAATCCTGCAAGCTCTCAATAATCACAATTCGGTGGTGGTGGTGGTGGTGGCACATACGGGTGCTGAGATGGGTCGAAAGGATAGCCCATGACATGCTGAAACTGAATCTCAGCCATCACGTGCTGGTAGTGTAATCTCTCCTGCATCTCTCGGATCTCTAGGGACATGGCAGCATAGGAATCTATCATCTGATCCGTGAGATCATCAATCCGACGGTGAGCAAGTGGATCCCTCTGCCGGCGTACCCTACGCCTAACAGGACGTGCTGGTGCTGCAGCCGGCTCCTCCTCAATCTCGTCATCATCCAAATCGATGACCGGCGCACTAGTCCCAGCTGTATCCGTGCCCGTATCCATAGGAACACCACCATCCTCAGCAACATCATCATCATCATCCTCAGCCTCGTCCTCCTCAGCTGGCCCCTGAGCTGCTGCAGCTGCTGCCTCTCTAGCATCCTCCATCAGTGGAATCCATGCAGTCTGCCAGTAGTGTAGATCAAACACGGAGAACTGAGCTGACCATCTGATCCCCTGTGGTGTAGTCGGCTCCCATGGCATCGCCACATATGGCGTAGTAGTAAGTCCTCGGGGAACCAGTATCCTCCGAGTGATCATCTCCTGAATTCCAAGCGGCTTGGCAGCCGCCACCATGTTACAAGCACTAAGGTCCATATCCATGTAACTCGCTATATGAGTCACAATACCTCCACAGCAGATGTCGCCTTTCCCCTTCGCCTTTATCCTATGCAAGTCCTCTGCCAGCATCAATCCAAAATCTAGGACTCCTCCAGTCACTATGCAGTATAAACTCAAAAACTGCCCCTGTCTGACCTTCTGGGGCGTCTCAGTACGCGCCAGAAGAGTCTCACTGAAGATCTTGTGGGCCAGTCTAAAAGCAAGATGGAATATAATCCTCTCCCTGGAATCTCCAAGTCTCCATCTGTCAGCATGCTCAACCACGTGAGCAATCTGTCCCCAGAACTCTCGAGCTACAGCTCGAGAGGGAAAATCAGCAACTGTAGGAATCGGGAAGCCAAAGATATCCCGCCAGTGGTCTAAGGGAACCAAATAGTTTCGGTTCATCAACGGGTACTTCACGGCACGCTCGGTAGGCAAGTAGGTAAAGGAGCTGACAAACTCTAGGGTCGGCTCTAAGTAGGCCGGAGCTCTAATCTCTGTGAACTGCTCCAGCCCCACAGTAGAAATCATATGCCTCAAATCATCGTCAACGTGGAGGCAGTCAAAAGCTGAAATGTCCAGGAAGCGGGGTGCAATCACTGGACGGGCCGCTATGCGGTCATAGTCGACCTGGTGTCTCTCGTGGATCACCGGTCTAGTACGGCGGGAGGAAGAAGAAGGAGAAGGAGAAGATCTGTTCCTCAGGACCAACTGCCTGTCAAAACTCATAATTTCTGTGACCTGTCAGACCACCTCGGTCGCCCTGACAACTCTGTAGAACACCTCGGCCGAGGCACAGGCCGACTGGACCGAGGCGAAAAACTGTTCGATCGATTCCTTCAAAAATCCAGTTCTTTTCCCCCAAAATCACTACCAAAGGTTCCTATGGGGTACTTAATCCTTTTCTCAGCAAATGCAGGGGCAACCAAAGCCCAAATCGAAAGGAAACAGTGGAAAAAGAGGAGGGTTAGGGTTTTTTCGATTTTTACCCCGATTCGGTCGATTCAGTTCGTTCTTTCTGCAGATTGGTGCTTGCAATGCGATCCTCTATCCTTTCCTCTCAGTTTAGAAGCAAGAATCGTCGAAAATGAGCGAAGAACGGAGGAACGAGGTGGAAAATGCGCCGCGGTCAAGAAGAGGATAAAGAGAAGAGAGAGAAATCTTCAGCCCCTTTTATACCCTTTTCTGGAACTGCTGTCACCTCGGTCGAGATGGTCTCGACTGGACCGAGGTGTACGGACCAAGGTGAGTCTTCAGAAACCCTAATCGCCTCGGTTGCTCAAGAATCATCTCGGTCGAGGTGCTGTGACAGCAACCGAGATGTGTCTCAGTCAAACTCCGTCTTCTCAAATTCTCGAACTTCTGTCCTTCCATTTGTGCTCCTGGGTGGTATTCCTTCCTTAGATGTCACCTGTTGTCTGTCTAGGACGCCAAAAACAAAACAAAGCAAAGCAAAAGCAAACTATCTAAAGCTAGACTAGAAAAAGGGAAAAGAAAGCAATACCTTGGGTTGCCTCCCAAGAAGCGCTTGATTTAAGGTCGCTAGCTGGACCATACGGCCTCTTTATGCGTGATGGGAGGTGTCCTCACCCCATACTTCACCTTCATCATGGGGTGAGATAAGTAAGTCTATCAAACGCTCCAACAAGTGCAAGTGCTCATCGGGGAATGAATCGTCTGTGGGTGGGTTGTCCTTCTCGCGCGAAGATGGAGGTAGCCGGCTGAGGTGATCCGCAACAGAATTTTCGGATCCCTTCTTATCACGGATCTCTAGGTCAAACTCTTGAAGCAAGAGAATCCATCGAATAAGGCGTGGCTTGGCATCCTTCTTAGCAAGCAAGTAACGAATGGCTGCATGGTCGGTGTAGACAATGACTTTTTCTCCTACTAAGTAGGAACGAAACTTCTCGAAAGCATATACAACCGCCAATAGCTCCTTCTCGGTGGTGGCGTAGTTACGTTGGGCTTCATCTAGCGTCTTGCTAGCATAGTAAATGGCGGTAGTCCGGCCATCCTTCTTTTGTCCAAGCACCGCTCCTACTGCCACATCACTAGCATCACACATGATCTCAAAGGGCAAGGTCCAATCCGGAGGTTGTAATGGGAGTGGAGATCAACACTTCCTTAATCCTGTAAAATGCATTAAGACACTCCTGCGAAAACTCAAAAACAACATCTTTATTCAAGAGGTTAGTTAGGGGTTTAGAAATCTTTGAGAAGTCCTTGATGAATCTCCTGTAGAAACCTGCATGCCCGAGAAAACTCCTCATACCTTTAACAGAACAAGTGGGAGGGAGTTTCTCAATGGTCTCGATCTTAGCATGATCGACCTCAATACCCCGATTAGAAACGAGGTGTCGTAGCACAATGCCTTCATTAACCATAAAGTGACACTTCTCCCAATTCAAAACAAGATTAGTGTCTTCACATCTTTGTAGTACTAGAGAAAGGTTAGATAGGCAATCATCAAAAGAGGAACCATATACTGAAAAATCATCCATAAATACCTCCATGATCTCCTCTATATACTCGGAAAAGATAGCCATCATGCATCGCTGGAAGGTGGCGGGTGCATTGCATAATCCAAATGGCATCCTCCTATAAGCGAATGTCCCCCATGGACAAGTGAAAGTGGTCTTCTCTTGATCATCCGGATGGATAGGAATCTGGAAGAAACCACTATAGCCGTCTAAATAGCAGAAGTGTGAATGTTGGGCCAACCGTTCGAGCATTTGATCAATGAAGGGAAGTGGAAAATGGTCCTTCTGGGTGGCCACTTTCAGCTTCCTATAGTCGATGCAAACCCTCCAGCCCGTGACGGTCCTGGTTGGGATTAACTTGTTGTTCTTATTCGTCACAACGGTCATCCCTCCTTTCTTCGGAACTACATGTACCGGGTTAACCCATTTGCTGTCCGAGATAGGATATATGATACGTGCATCCAACAACTTAAGAACTACTTTCTTCACAACCTCTTTCATGATAGGATTTAACCGTCTTTGAGGTTCCCGTGAAGTCTTATGATCGTCCTCCATTAGAAATCTATGCATGCAGAAAGAAGGCTTAATGCCAATAAGATCATCTATAGTATAACCCAAAGCCTTTTGATTCTCTGGACATGCATTAGCTTATACAATTCAGATCCGGAGAGGGAAGCACTAACAATAACGGGATAAGTAGAATCCGGTCCAAGAAAGACATACCACAAATGACTTGGGAGTTGTTTAAGCTCCACAACTGGGGGTGCTTTCTGAGGGGGATCCTTGCTTCCTCCTTCCAGTGTAGTAGATTGAAGAACTGGACTTTCAGAAGTCTTAGTTGACATCATCTCGCTTTCAACCTCGGTCGAGGTCCAGAGAGGTTGACCGAAATGTGCTTCAGTCACCTCGCTCGGTCCAGAAAGTGCCTCGGTCGAGGTACTGCAACTGAAACCGAAACTGGAAATCTTCTTCTCCTGGATTAGTCTTTCAGTTTTAGCTCCTGGATCTTCTTCCAGTGCCTTTAAGCTCCGTATATATGCATCACAAGAAGCATTTATACCTTCCGCCATCAAAACTAAAACTAATAACTTTTTCAAGTGGATCGTTAATAAGGATAGAGCTCACCCATTCTCTTGATTCTTTTTCATCATAGATGTTGAAGATATCATCTCCTAGTTGCTCTCCCTTCATAGCCGCAAGTAATGCGAATTCCACTTCATCTCCGACAATATTGAACTTTAACTTGGCGTTCTTACAATCCACATTGCAACCCGAAGTTGCTAGAAATGGCCTCCCGAGAATGATAGGAACATGATAATCTGCGGGAATATCAAGTACAACAAAGTCTATAGGTAAATAGAAGTTACCTAACTTAACCGGAACGTCTTCCAAAATGCCCACGGGATGGGTAATGGAGCGGTCCACCATGTATAACCTTATCTTAACCGGCTTGGGCTCTCCAAGTCCGATCTTAACACATAGCTCCAGCGGAATGATGCTCACGCTGGCTCCTAGATCACATAAGGCTTCACAAGTGACATCCCCAACTTGAATGGGAATGCAAAATGAGCCGGGATCTCTTAACTTGGGTGGCATCTTCTCCTTCATGATTTGAATAAGCTCCGAGGATTTAGATGACATCCTTACTTCACCAAAGTCCTCCAGCTTCCTCTTCCTTGATAGAATCTCTTTCAAGAACTTCCCATAGGCGGACATCCCATAGGCGGGCATCCCTAGAAGCATTAAGGCGGGCATCCCTAGATGTGCTCTGGCCCTTGACTGGGGGAATGGAAGTGGTGGTTTATATACAGGAGGTGGAATATAAACTTCAGTTTTCTCCTCCGCTTTCTGTGGCTCCACCTCGGTTGGCATCTCGGCCGAAGTGTTCTTCAACTACACCTGGACCGAGGTGGTCTTCGTCTGTACTGGCATCGACCGAGGCACTGGATCTGCAGTCTTCAGTCCACTCCTCGTCGTTATGGCCATAATCTGGCCCTTAGGGTTGCTTTCCGTCCTTGCTAGAAGCTTCCCTGGATCTCTTGGCGCTTCATTCGCCTTATTGAAGAATTGTTATTCTAAGGCTTTTTGTGCCTTCGAAAATTAAGTCATGGATGTCTCCATGGAGCTTAGCTTGATTAAGATGGCCTCCAGCACTGCGTCTTTCTTTTTTGGATGGGACGAACTCGATCCTTGCTCCTGGCTCTTTAATGGAGTAGAAGAAGAAGAGGAAGAGAGGAAAGGATTAGAGGAATCATTCGAATTGGAGTTAGAATGATGGTTACCCGAATTTTGGTTGTTTGCCCTCCAATTATTGTTGTTGGATCCTCTATTGTTGTTGTAGTTGTTGTTCCGGGAACCGTTGTTGTTGTTACGGTATCCATTGTTGTTCCTTGATCCTTGATCTTCCTTCTTGGTTTGAGCAACTAAGAGTTCCTTCAATTGTTTCACGTCATTCTTCAAAGACGTGAGTTGATTGTTGTTAGGAGGAGCATCTTGAAAGTTGACTCTTTTAACTCCACCTTCAGCTCCTTGGTGGGAGTATTTCTCCATGTGCAAAGCTTGCTTCTCTATAAACTCCCAAGCTTCGTCAATCGGCATGTCCATGAACGTGCCGGCAGATAGTAGTTGAAGGTTGAACTGGGTGCTTCCGTCCAGTCCCTTGAAGTATATCTCCAACAACTCTATCTTTCGAATCCCATGATGTGGGCAATCCAAAAGAATGTCTTTAAACCTCTCTCATGACTTGGACAAGCTCTCCTTGTCCTTCATGATGAATGCATTAATCTTCCCTCTCATTTCAGCGGTTTTAAAGGAGGGAAAGAATTTAGTCAAGAATTCCGTCGTCATCTCCTCCCAAGTACTAATCTTTCTTGGAGGAAGAGATTGATACCAAGTAAGAGCTCTATCTTTCAAAGAGAAGTAGAAAGGCCTTAGCTTGTAGTTGTTATTTTCCAGTCTTGAAGGTTTCAAGGTCTCCATCAAGATCTCATAGTTTTGTAGATGTTGATGTGGAGATTCCCTCTCTATCCCTCCAAACTGGCATTGGCGAATCATGGAAAGAACTTGCGGTCGAAGCACATAATCATGGTCCGCTGGATCACCTAGGTCGACTCCTGGACGCCTCAGTTGTTGATTAGGGTCCATCCTCTGCCCTAGGGTTTGTGGGATACCTGCAAAAAGAACATCTCGGACTGGCATCCGAGGTGGAAGTATCTCGGCCGGGGCGACACGTACTGGATTCTGCCTCGGTCGAGGATCTGGGTTCGGTCGAGGTAGATACTGGTCTCGTAAAGCTGCCATATCTGCTTCGATCGCTTCAGTCCTTGCGCGAGTTTCTTCCCTCTCTAGTCTCAGCTCTTCTTTGCAGAGGCGTAGCTGTTCTAACGCCGCCTTCAATTCGGCCTCAAGATCGCGATTGTCTTGGTCGGCCATCTTCGCTTCTCTCAAGCGTCTTTTGTATGTCTTTTCCGGTTCGGGATCGTAAGGAACGATTTCCTTCCCAGCGCGGGTTCTTCGCATAAACCTAAAAAGAACCTGCGAAAGTTACATAAGTAGAGTGGTTAGTAGAAACAGGGGCAAGTGCCCCGAAAGCAAACCGCAACCGGCTCGGTCTAAACCAAGTCCCCGGCAACGGCGCCAAAAACTTGTTCGCTCCAAACGGTGTGTGCAAGCTTTAAATTTATAACCCTAGATGTAAGCTTAAAACAAGGATGTGAACCCGCAGTGTACGGGTCAATCGTAGTAAAAAGCAAGAAATTCCAAGGGTCGATCACAGGGACTTAGTGAAACAAAACAGGTATAGGTTTGTCAATGCAACTACTAACCACAAAAGAGATTAAAACAATCAAAGATGATAAAAAGTCAATTAAGGAAATATGCAATTCTAGGGATTAAAGCATCTAGTTGTGGTTCCAACTCAAGATCTAAAGATGAGCGGACAAAGCTGAGATTTTTGCATAGGGAAGGTGTTACTAAAGTGGAATAGATCACCGGGTAAGTCTCACTACTTGCTAATCCCAATCCATAACTCCTATTACCGGGTAAGTCTCAAGGAATTAAGGAAAAGAACTATAACCTCAAACTAACACTCCAACTAAGGGAATGGAATCAACCTTTACTGGGTAAGTCTCAGGATAACTCACATAGATGGGATGAAAGCACACTCAAACCCTAATAAAGGATAAACCTTTATTACCTACACTTATGATCTTGGGTAAACAAACAAAGGAATTACCGGGTAAGTCTCATCCTAGGCTTGCATTGGACCAGGAAAGGTGTAATAAGAATAGGATTTGGCAAACTCTAACACTTAACTCTCAGTTTCGGATCAGATAAGTCACCTCGGTCAGAAGAATTCCACCCCGGCCGAGATGTTCATCGACTGAGCGAGATACTTTAGGGTTAAGGATAAAGACTCGAGCTTTCAGGATCCTACTGTGATTAAGATTATTCTATCATTGTTTTTCCCACAACCTTCATCCAATCACCCTATAATCACACAAAGAAATTAGTGACTCATCATCATGAAAGCAATAATCAAATATAAGGAAAGAAAGATAATAATTGAACAAGAAAAGCTTAAGAGAAAGGCTTCAATAACTGAATCAATTATCAAGCAACAAGCGTTCCTTGGATCAAAATCCAACAAGACAATCAAAAATGAAGGGAATCTAAGGGAATCTTACAAAACCCTTCACAAAAGCTATAAACTTCCTTCCTTCAATCTTCCTTCAACCTTCAAAAAGGTTCTTCAAATCTCCCAACTATAATGGGATAAAACAGCTGTCTTGCTCGATGTGCAGCCCTAAATGGTATTCCGGGTGATAGCGGATGTTGGATTTGTGGAAAATCCAACCCTTTTTATAGGAAAATTACTCTCCAAAGATAAGATATCTTAGAAAGATCTTTTCCCATAAAATAGGTAAAATATATGGGCTAAATTATCTTCTTCCTTCGAGGAATCTAGCCCAAAAATATAAGATCCTCTTTCCAAAGATAAAAGATCTCAACCAAGAATAAAATATCCTTGCCGCGTCCAAGGTGTTTGCCTCGGTCGAGTCAGCTCCTCTGGATCACCTCGGTCGAGGTGACTCTGTAGTCAACCGAGGTGAATCACAACTCAGTGTGAAATCTCTCAAATCTGGTCCAAAGTGAATCTCTAATCCAATTCCATGATTCCTGGATTCTTCCTTAAGCTCCTGAATGTAGCTCCAATGACTCCTTAGCTCCTTTTTGATGCAAAACGTGCCATTTTACCTACGATTACAACGAAACTTGGTATAGACCTCGATTCCCGCAAAGGTAGATGAAACGGCAATATAATCACATAATATACATCCAAACATGCAGATTATTGAAGATAAAACGTCTAAACAGGCCCCAAAATATAGACAATAATTCATGCTATCAAAGTCTATACTTCTAATCTCCATGATCTCTAAGAGATCTACACAACTAGGGTAACAAACCCTCGTCTTACAGATCAACAAGGGATAATAACATCCAGAAGAGCTAAGGAAAGGAACGAGGAAAGCAAGGAAGGAAAGCAGCTCACCAAAGACGGGAAGACTGCAGAGAAACCACGGGGGCGGCTGGGCAAAGGCGCAGGGGAAACACGTGAAAGAGGCGTGGGGCGGCTCTGTGCAGGCGCAGTGGCGGATTCTCGACAAAAGCGTTATGTCGACTTCGATGACAGCAAGACCATGACAAAGGCCAAAGCTTGCTCTTCCAACACTCACACACTCCACAACTCAACCAAGGAAGCCTGTTGTAACACCCTGAATCCGCGGGACTCGAGATTCTACGGGCGAGACCTCACAATGGGTCCCGACCCTTAGCTTGACAACAATTTCACCGGACCGTTCCAACAAGGCACAAATAAAGGCAAATACTTAAAGCGCTTTACAATGTATGTGAGGAAACTTGAAAAGGAAGGTACAACGTGGAAACTCAGTCAAGTCCTTAAAACGACACAACTCCAAACATAACCCAAAAACAGTACAACATACAACCATAACCCACAACAACAAATGACATAAACGTCCCTGTCTTATAATGTACGAAGACCCCGGTTGTCCACTCCTCCACCTCACTCGGCGGCATCCCTAACCTGCAAGACATCTACATAAATAGTTTAAAACCGTTAGCTCATATTCAAGGCATTAGAATCGATGGGAAAGGCACATACACAAGTAAATCATCATAAGCACACAACATATTCAAAAGCACACCAATCCGGTTTATTATCTATATTATTATTAATTCATATCGCGTTCTAATTCAACTTAGGTTTGCGACACAAGAATCCCCAAAACTCGCCTTGGTCCCTACTTACCGGCATGGAATGGTACTGATGCATCCGACCGTCTACCAGCACGGGATAGTCGCCAAGAACATCCTAGCTCTCGCGGAGCTAGACAAGTTGTCACCGCCCGTTATCATACACTTGGGCCAAAATAATATATATAATGGTTGGTGGTCCTATTATCGGCTTATATGTTATAACGAAAGCAATAAAGCACACACCACCAAACACACATCAAAACTAATACGAAGAATACAAGCTAAGTAAGTCCGGAGACTTACCTTATCGCCACACTCAACTCACAACACTCTCGCTTCCCTTGGGAAGGAGTCCACAACTTGCCCACAAGAAGATAACTATACCTGTAACTCGCTCAACTCAAGAAGTCTAAGACTTCTACACAAATGATCTACGCAAGATCATTTGACTCACATTCTAGGACCGTGATAACACGATTTATGACTTAGGTTTAGGTAGTCATTTAGATAGATTTCTTACTCATTCATGCATGGTTTAGCACTAGTTCACGACGTTTGCACTCAATTCACGTATTTTGTCGAGATAGACGTCTACACGGACTTTTGCATTACTTTGTAGGTATTTTGGGAGATTTAGGAGCTTAATCGATACGTTTGAGGATCGTTCATCAAGATGACACATCCTCGGACTCATTAAGATGCAAGCTAAAGGCTAAGGAGGACTCATGGAACCTTGTCAACATAAGCCATGCACCAAATCAAAGCTTAATGAACCAAGGCAACGCTGAAGCACCAAACCACGGTCACTGAAGGGTCCACGGCCGTGGAACCAACCGTGGTTTTTGCCAGGCGGTTTTGACAGCTGTGCCACGATCTCTTGGCTTTCTCTAGCATGGTGGTAGTATAAAAGTGGTCCTGCAAGGCTGAGAGAGGCATCCCCTATCATCCAATCAAATTGGGAATCAAAATACACTCTCTCAACAAGAAGATTCTCTAAAGAGGAGAGCTACCATTGAAGGAGGAGAAGAGCTCCATTGGAGAAGGAGGAGAAGAAGACACCATTGCTAGCACTTGATAGGTTTTGTAGTGAAGGATTTCGAAATCGTTTTCTAGGTTGTAAGAATCGTTTAAACCTTCTTTTGGAAGGGTTGTGAGTATTTATAATCTTACTTACATCTTGGTTTTCTTGCTTCACTTGTTCATCTCTTTCTCTTCATTATCTTGCAAATGGAGGCCATGATTTTATGTTTGATGATTTCGAATGTTATGATGCATGTTGTAGGCTAAATAGATGTGATTCTAGGGTAAGGAAAGGATGGTTATGGCTAAGACTATGATAGGATGAACTTAGATTTACCTTTGGATGACTTGTTTACTTGAACGAAACCTCTGTTGGAGTCCACGGTTTGATCTTGCCATTCCACGGCCGTGGAAGGTGTAGAACAGCCCGTGATTTTCCCTGGTTCGATGGATCTAGTTTTCGATTGTTAGAATGTTGAAATCCTAGTGTTTGTTGAGTTAAATCTACCCTAGGGTGACCTAGTGTTAGCAACTAAGTGTTAGAAGAGACCTACCCGGTGATTCTTGCTCTTAGATTTCAAAGATGACAAACTCTAGGTAGTGGTGAGCCTCATAAGCCGCCATTGGACTAAGTGTGCTAGGATAGTTGTCTAGGACTAACCCTTTCGAGACATACCCGGTGAGGATAGGTTAGATCCCTAGGTAACAATCCGGTTTGTGTAGAATTTCATCCCTTAGGCTCTTTGAGACTTACCCGGTGATGAGACCTTAGGAACGGACTAGTGGACCATGAGACCTACCCGGTGATTGATCCCAATCTAGAAATACTTACTCCCAACATATAATAGTCAATCCAAGGAATGATTAGATAACTTGAGTCCTATGCCATAACCGGAATTTCCAACCCTTAGAATCCGCTTTTTTCTCTTTGATCTATATCTCGTTTTAGCTTGTTTGTTCGTGTTGATTTGTTAGCATAGTTGATTGTTCATTTTGCATGATTCGTGATCCTTGATTGATCACCTAAAAACCCACCAAAAACATTTAGATTTTCATTTCTTTATTCCCTTCTCTTTTCTTAAATTAGATCTTCACTAAACTAAATCACTAATCGAATCAATCTCACCTTAGTCTTTGTGTTCAACCTCGGAATACCATCTCTACTACAAACGTCCCGCACACTGCGGGTTCGCTAGGAGTTAGGAGAAATATAACGAGTTATAAATTTAAAACCTATTGCGTATCACACACATCCTGAGCGTGACAGACCGCATCCTAGAATCCCTCGATCTCACCTCACACTCAACACAAGCTAGAAGTCCTTACACTTCTAATCTCACCATCAAAACCCATAACATATACTAGGCCAAGCATGCCTAGTCTCGACGACTCGACGATAACCACTCTATGCTAGGATACGCATATCCTAGCCCACAACCTCACATCAATAAACTTACCACCTCGACCTCACAAGCCTCACAAGGAACAACCTACTCTCATCCTAAGAACCAACTCAAAAACATGCAACATCAATCCTTAGAACATCCCGAAAATCTCACACACTCGACTAAGGTCCCAAAAGCCACTACATGGCATTCACCACTATCGTAGGTCCAACCTAGCATTCTTCTATCATCAATACTCCCTAAGATCAACTAAGAACATATACACAAGGGAGGGAACTCACCAAGAAATGACAAGGGCTGAGAAGGAGGAAGAACAACTACGAAAGGGAGAAGAAGACCGCAAGGGAGGGCTGGCTGAGCTAGTGGCTGCCCCTGCAGCCTAGGCTGGCCGCCCCTGCAGCCTGGGCTGGCCGCCCCTCCGGCTCACTGGGCCACCCCTGTGGTTCAATGCAATGGCCGCCCCTGCGGCACTGTCCAGCCGCGGGTGCGGTCGAGCTCCATAGGGCGATCCTGCAATGGCTTCTTCGGTGGATCCTTGATGTGTTGAGGCCTCCTAGCTTCCTTACTCCACCATAGATGTTCCACACACCACAACATCATACAACATAGCCCAAACTCGATTCCAAACACATGCAAGCCAAAGGGGAAGAAAACAAGATGAAGCCATGGCGTTCACCATTGAAGCTCAAGGAAGAAGGTGAAGGTTAAGAAATGAAGGAGGAAAGAAAGGCTTACTCTTACCAATCGGGATTTGTAGTACATCTCACAACTGGACATCAAAACAAGAAGAAGAGAGGGAATATCATCAAGGAAAGTTACCAAGCTCAAGCCAAAGGAGGGAGAAGAAGCAAAGGGGAAGGGATAGTGAAATGTCACGTGAAAGTGAAATGGGAGGAGAGAGAGGGAAGGATGTCTACCCATCAAAAGAAGAAAACAAGGGGTCAAGCAACCCACAATAATAACGAGGGGTCAAAAGCAAAGGTGAGATAACAAGGGGTCGGGACGGGATTTTGGAAAAAATCCCGTTACTCAACGTCTCGTGCTTGCGGGCAGACTGAGCCGCGCCTACAGGAAGGTCGGTAACTCGCTCACAATCTGGAATAAAAGTTCCGGATGTTACACTTGTGAACATCAAAGGATCATCAACGGAACGCTCCACAAGAATCAAGGATCAAACTTGATTCTTGGATAAGAAAAAAGAGAAAACAAAGGGAGAAACAAAACAGAAGGGAAGCAAGGTGCAGCAACATATGAACGTGATGAAGAACAAGGGCAGAAGAACTTACACGTTCAGCAAGATCACAAGAAGCAAGGCTGGACACTCGAGGGTTGAAGAAAGCGTAAGCAAGAAACGGGAAAAAGAAGAAATGACGAGAATATGTAGAGGAGGGCTGGAAAGATGGATGGAAAGGACGTTCTAGGGTTTGGAAAATGATAAGGAAGCCGGCAATAAGATAGAAGATCGAATATTCTATCTGTGGAAGGAAGATACAACGAACGAAAATAAATTGGGCGCAATCTGTAGCGAATCCGCAGGGGCGGATTGCTTGTGCCGCAGGGCGGCCCCTTGTCACCGCGGGGGCGGTGACAGACACAGAAGGCCGGTGGGACAACCTTCTTTACCGTAGGGACGATGAAGGCAAAATTGGGGTCTTACAATCAAGTTTATCCAAAATGATCAATTTTCAATATTGTTGAACGAGAACCCCACTAGTACAGAAATGCACATTTAACACGGTTCCGTGTGCATTATTTACCACGATTATGAACCGTTCTAAAACTGCCTGTGGTAAATGTGTTTAACACGGTTGGGCCAAAACCGTGTTAAACGCATTTACCACGGTTCATGGTTCAACCGTGATAAAAGTGTTTAACACGGTTCAATGTGAACCGTGATAAATGATACACAAGTTTAACACGGTTACAAGTAACCGTTATATTATAAAAAAATTTAACACGGTTCGCAGGTGATAGCATGAATTATAGTCTATATTTTGGGGTTTGTTTGGACGTTTTATCTTTCATATTCTGCATGTTTGTATGTACATTATGTGATTTTACTACCATTTCATCTACCTTTGCAAGAATCGAGGTCTACACCTAGTTTCGTTGTAATTGCAGGTAATATGGTACGTTTTGCATCGAAAAGGAGCAAAAGGAGTCAAGAGTCATTTGGAGCTACATCCAGGAAGCATAGCCATGGATTGAAGATTCACTTTGGAGCAAATTCGAGAGATTCCACATTCTGAGTCACCTCGGTTGATCAGAGGTTCACCTCGACCGAGGCGATCCAGAGACACCGACTCGACCGAGGCGGATACCTAGGACGCGGCGAGAATATTTTATTCTTGGAAGAGATCTTTTAAATTTGGAAAGTGATCTTATATTTTTGGGCTGAGCTTCTGGAAGGAAGGAGATATGCAGAATCATATATTTTACCTATATTTATGGGATAATATCTTCTTAAGATTTATTATCTTTGGAGGTTTATTTTTCCTATAAAAAGGGTTGGATTTCCACAAATCCAACATCCCGCATACACCGATTAACATCCGCTATCAGCGCAGCAGCCGCAGCCTACTCCAATTTGGGAGAGATTTGAAGAACCTTTTTGAAGGTTGAAGGAAGGTTGAAGATCATAGCTTTTTATAGCTTTTTGAAGGGTTTTGTAAGATTGTCTTCAATTCCTTCCTTGATTGTCTTGTCTTGTTGGATTGCTATCCAAGGAACGCTTTGTTTGTGATATTTGATTCAGTTATTGAAGTCTTTTCATTAAATTCTTCTTTGTTCAAATATTCACCTTCTTCCCATATATTTAATACTTTCATAATGATGATGAGTGGCTAATTTCCTTGTGTGATTCTAGGGTGATTGGCTGAAGGTTGTGGGAAAAACAATGATAGAATAGTCTTAGATTCCAGTAGGATCCTGAAAGTTCGAGTCTTTAACCTTAACCCTAAGCATCTCGTTCGGTTGATGAACATCTCGGCCGGGGTGGAATTCTTCTGACCGAGGTGACTTATCCGACTTAAAACAGAAAGTTAAGTGTTAGAGTTTGCTAAATCCTATTCTTATTACACCTTCCTGGTTCAATGCAAGCTTAGGATGAGACTTACCCGGTAATTCCTTAGTTTGTGTACTAACGATCATAAGTGTAGGTAATAAAGGTTTATCCTTTATTGGGGTTTGAGTGTGCTTCCATCCCATCTTTGTGAGTTAGCCTGAGACTTACCCGGTAAAGGTTGATTCTATTCCCTTAGATGGTGTGTTAGTTTGAGGGTATAGTCCTTTATCTTGATTCCTTGAGACTTACCCGGTAATAGGAGTTACGGTTTAGGATTAGTGTGTAGCGAGACTTACCCGGTGATCTACTCCACTTTAGTAACACCTTCCCCATGCAAAAATCTCAGCTTTGTCCGCTTATCTATAGATCTTGAGTTGGAACCACAACTAGATGCTTTAATCCCTAGAATTGCATGTTTGCTTTATTTGACATCTTATTCATCTTTGATTGTGTTAATCGCTCTTGTGGTTAGAATTAACGTAGCATACCGTGTTGACTTTGTTTCACTAAGTCCCTGTGATCGACCCCTGGAATTTTCTTGCTTTTACTACGATTGACCCGTACACTGCGGGTTCGCATCCTTGTTTTAAGCTTAAGTCTAGGGTTATAAATTTAAAGCTTGCACACACCGTTTGGAGCGAACAAGTTTTTGGCGCCGTTGCCGGGGACTTGGTCTAGACCGAGCCGGTACGGTTTGCTCTTGGGGCATTTGCCCCGTTTCATCTTACCACTCTACTTGAGTGACTTTTGCAGGTTCTTTCTTAGGTATATGCGAAGAACCCGCGTTGGGAAGGAAATCGTTCCTTACGACCCCGAACCAGAAAAGACATACAAGAGACGCTTAAGAGAAGCGAAAATGGCCCAACAAGACGATCACGATCTTGCGGCACAATTGAGAGAGACGCAGGAGCTGCTACGTCTCAGTAAAGAAGAACTAAGGCAAGAGAAAGAAGAGAATCAAGCCAGGACTGCAGCAATCGAAGCTGAGATTGCAGCCATTCGGAACCAGATTCTACTTCGACCGATGCAGGATCCAGTAGTTGATCCTCGACCGATGCAGGATCCAGTAGTCGATCCTCGACCGAGGCAGATTCCAGCACCTGACGCCCCGGTCGATGTACATCCACATCGGATGCCAGTCCGAGATGTTCTTCTTGCAGGAATCCCGCAAACCCTAGGTCAAAGGATGGACCCTAATCAGCAGCTGAGGCGTCCAGGGGTGAACCTAGAAGATCCAGCGGATCATGGCTACGAACTTCGACCGCAAGTTCTAGCCATGATTCGCCAATGTCAATTCGGAGGGCTAGAGAAGGAGTCACCGCATCAACATCTTCAAAACTACGAGATCTTGATGGAGACCTTGCGACCTTCTAGAATTGAAAATAACAACTACAAGCTAAAACCTTTTTACTTTTCTTTAAAAGATAGAGCTCTTACTTGGTATCAATCTCTTCCTCCAGGAAAAATTAGCACATGGGAGGAGATGACTACGGAATTCCTAACCAAATTCTTTCCACCTTCAAAGACCGCTGAAATGAGGGGAAAGATCAATGCTTTCATCATGAAGGACAAGGAGAGCTTGTCCAAGTCTTGGGAGCGGTTCAAGGATATCCTTTTGGATTGCCCACATCATCGGATTCCAAAGATCGAGTTGTTAGAGATCTACTTCAAAGGGCTGGACGGAAACACCCAGTTCAATCTCCAACTACTCTCCGCCGGTACATTCATGGACATGGCGGTTGATGATGCATGGGACTTCATTGAGAAGCAAGCCTTGCACATGGAGAAGTACACCCACCAAGGAGCCGAAGGTGGAGTAAAAAGAGTCAACTTTCAAGAGACTCAACCCAACAACAATCAACTCACATCATTGAAGAATGACGTGAAGCAATTGAAGGAGCTCTTGATGGCTCAAACTAAGAAGGAAGAGCAAGGGCAAAGGAACAACAACAACAACAATAACGGGTACCGTAACAACAACAACGGACCCCGAAACAACAACTACAACAACAACAATAGAGGATCCAACAGCAACAACTGGAGGGCGAATAATCAAAACCACGGTAACAATTATTCAAACTCCAATTCTAATGATTCCTCTAATCCTTTCCTCTCTTCCCCTTCTTCTTCTTCTACTCCATTGAAAAGCCAAGGGCAAGGATCAAGTTCGTCTCAGCCGGAAAAGAAAGACGCAGTTCTGGAGGCAATCTTGATCAAGCTTGGCGCCATGGAGAATTCTATGACTTCATTTTCGAGGGCCCAAAAGTCCCTTGAACAACAACTTGCTAATAGGGCGAATGAAGCGCCAAGAGATCCAGGGAAGCTTCTAGCAAAGACGAAAACTAACCCTAAGGGCCAGTGCATGGCCATAACGACGAGGAGTGGACTCAAAACTGCTGATCCAGTACCTCGCTCGACGCAGACCACCTCGGTCCAGATCCAGTCGAAGAACACCTCGACCGAGATGCCAACCGAGGCAGCGCAACAGAAAGCAGGAGGAACGACAGAAGCTTATATTCCACCTCCTGCATATAAACCACCACTTCCATTCCCTCAGTCCAGAGCCAGAGCACATCTAGACAAGCACTTTGGTAAGTTCCTTGACTTGATGAATAAGCTACATATTAACATTCCCTTCCTTGATGCTATTCTAGGTATGCCCGCCTATGGGAAGTTCTTAAAAGAGATCTTATCAAGGAAGAGGAAGCTGGAGGATGTTGGTGAAGTTAGGATGACATCTAAATCTTCGGAACTTATAAAGATCATGAAGGAGAAGATGCCACCTAAATTGAGAGATCCCGGCTCATTTTGCATTCCCATTCAAGTTGGGGATGTCACTTGTGAAGCCCTTTGCGATCTAGGAGCCAGCGTGAGCATCATCCCGCTGGAGCTATGCACTAAGATCGGTCTTGGAGAGCCCAAGCCGGTCAAGTTTCGACTTTACATGGCGGATCGCTCCATCACCCATCCCGTGGGCATTTTGGAGGACGTTCCGGTCAAGTTAGGTAATTTCTATCTTCCTATAGATTTTGTCGTACTTGACATTCCCGCAGATTATCCTGTTCCCATCATTCTCGGGAGGCCATTTCTAGCAACTTCGGGTTGCAATGTGGATTGCAAGAACGCCAAGTTGAAGTTCAACGTTGGCGGCGATGAGGTGGAGTTCGCACTACTTGCAGCCATGAAAGGGGAGCAACTAACTGATGATATCTTCAACATCTATGATGAAGAAGAGTCAAGAGAATTGGTGAGCTCTATCCTTATTAACGATCCACTCGAAAGAGTTATTAGCTTCAGTTTAATGGAGGAAGGTATAGATGCTTCTTGTGATGCAGATATACAGAGCTTAAAGGCACTGGAAGAGGATCCAGGAGCTAAAACTGAGAAGCTGATCCAGGAAACGAAGATTTCCAGCCTCGGATCCAGTAGCAGTACCTCGACCGAGGCACCTTTTGGACAGAGCGAGGCGTCTGAAGAACACCTCGGTCAACGCCTTTGCGCCTCGACCGAGGTCGACAGCGAGACGATTCAAACTGAGACTGCATCTAGTCCAGTTTCTGACACCACTCCACTGGAAAGAGGAAGCACCGATCCCTCTCAGAAAGCACCCCCAGTTGTGGAGCTTAAACAACTCCCTAGTCACTTGAGGTATATCTTTCTTGGGCCGGATTCTACTTATCCCGTTATTGTTAGTGCTTCCCTTTCCGATTCTGAATTAACTAAGCTAATGCATGTCCTGAGAAAGCATCGAAAAGCCATAGGTTACACCACGGATGATCTTATTGGCATTAAACCTTCTTTCTGCATGCATAGAATTCTAATGGAGGATAATCATAAGACTTCACGAGAACCTCAAAGACGGTTAAATCCGATCATGAAAGAGGTTGTGAAGAAGGAAGTTCTTAAGTTGTTGGATGCAGGTATTATTTATCCTATCTCGGACAGCAAGTGGGTTAGCCCGGTGCATGTCGTTCCGAAGAAAGGAGGGATGACCGTTGTGACGAATAAGAACAACGAGTTGATCCCAACAAGGACCGTTACGGGCTGGAGAGTTTGCATCGACTATAGGAAGCTGAACACGGCTACTCGGAAGGATCATTTTCCGCTTCCCTTCATTGATCAAATGCTCGAACGGTTGGCCCAGCATTCACACTTTTGCTACTTGGACGGCTATAGTGGATTCTTCCAGATTCCTATCCATCCGGATGATCAGGAGAAGACCACTTTCACTTGTCCATGGGGGACGTTTGCCTATCGGAGGATGCCATTTGGATTGTGCAATGCACCAGCTACCTTCCAGCGATGCATGATGGCTATCTTTTCCGAGTACATTGAGGAGATCATGGAGGTATTTATGGATGATTTTTCTGTATATGGTTCCTCTTTTGATGATTGCCTATCTAACCTTTCTCTAGTACTTAAAAGATGTGAAGACACTAACCTTGTTTTGAATTGGGAGAAGTGTCATTTTATGGTTAATGAAGGCATTGTACTAGGACACCTCGTTTCTAATCGAGGTATTGAGGTCGATCGAGCTAAGATCGAGACTATTGAGAAACTCCCTCCCCCTTGTTCTGTTAAAGGTGTGAGGAGTTTTCTCGGGCATGCGGGTTTCTACAGGAGATTCATCAAGGACTTCTCCAAGATTTCTAAACCTCTAACTAACCTCTTGAATAAAGATGTTGTTTTTGAGTTTTCGCAGGAGTGTCTTGATGCTTTTTACAGGATTAAGGAAGCGTTGATCTCCGCTCCCATTATCCAACCTCCTGATTGGACCTTGCCCTTTGAAGTCATGTGTGACGCTAGCGATGTAGCCGTAGGAGCGGTGCTCGGACAGAAGAAAGATGGACGGACCACCGCCATTTATTATGCTAGCAAGACGCTAGATGAAGCACAACGCAACTACGCTACCACCGAGAAAGAATTATTGGCGGTTGTATATGCCTTCGAGAAGTTTCGTTCCTATCTAGTAGGGGCGAAAGTCATTGTCTACACCGACCATGCAGCCATTCGTTACTTGTTGGCTAAGAAAGATGCAAAGCCGCGCCTTATTCGATGGATTCTCTTGCTTCAAGAGTTTGACCTAGAGATCCGCGATAAGAAGGGATCCGAGAATTCAGTTGCGGATCACCTCAGCCGGCTACCGGAATCCTCCCGCGAGACGGATAGCCCACCCATAGACGATTCATTCCCCGACGAGCACTTGCACATCTTGGAGTGTTTGATGGATCTACTTACTTCACCCCACGATGGAGGTGAAGTATGGGGTGAGGGAACCTCCTGCCTCGTTTGAGACGCATTATGGTCCAGCTAGCGACCTTAAATCAAGCGCTTCTTGGGAGGCAACCCAAGGTATTGCTCTTCTTTCCCGTTTTCTAGTCTAGCTTAGATAGTTTTTGTTTTTGCTTTGCTTTGCTTTGTTTTTGGCGTTCTGGACAGACAACAGGAAGGAGCACATCTGGAAGGACAGAAGTTCGAGAATCTGAGAAGACAAAAGCACCTCGGTCACTGTCAGAGCATCTCGACCGAGTTGATTCTTGAGGCAACCGAGGCGACTAGGGTTTCTGCAGAACCGCCTCGGTCCATACCACCTCGGGCCAGTCGAGACCATCTCGACCGAGGTGACAGCAGATCTAATAACAGTATAAAAAGGGAAAAATTACTTTTCACTTTTTATTTTACCCTACTTCGACCGCGGCGGACAGAGGCACTTCGCTCCCTCGTTTCTCACTCTTTTTCGACAATTTCTGCTTCAAAACTGCAATTGAGGGGAAGAGGAATCGATTGCAACTACAGGTCTGCAAGAAATCTGAGCGTTTCGACCGAAACGAGGTAAAAACCGTTCGAAAAACCCTAACTCGTCGTTTACTGCGTATTGGGCTTTGGTTGCCCTTGATTTTGCTGAGGAAATCCATAAGTACCCCTTAGGAAGCATTTGTAGTGATTTTAGGGGGAAAAGAACTGAAAATCAGAGAGTGGAATTCGAACTGTCTTCGCCTCGGTCCAGTCGTCTGCACCTCGGTCGAGGTGATTCTTGGTATTTGTCAGTTGACCGAGGTAGTCTGACAGTGTGCATTAGAGATGAATTCTGACAGATTGCTAGCCCTAAGAGATAGATCCTCTCCCTCCCCTTCTTCTTCCTCATCCCGACCTTCTATCCCGGTGATCCATGAGAGACACCGGGTAGATTATGACCGCATTGCTAGTCGTCCAGTTATCGCGCCTAGGTTTCTGGACGTTTCTGCCTTTGACTGTCTCCACGTGGATGGAGAGCTTAGGAGGATGATCACCACAGTCGGGCTGGATCAGTTTACTGAGATCCGAGCCCCAGCCTACCTCGAGCCTACCCTCGAGTTTGTCAGTTCCTTCACTTACCTCCCCACAGAGGGGGCTATGAAGTACCGGTTGATGAACCGGAACTACCTAGTACATCTTGCCTACTGGAGAGACATTTTTGGCTTCCCTACCCCCACCGCTGTAGATTTCCCGACCCGAGCTGTAGCTAGAGAGTTCTGGGGTCAGATTGCCCATATTACGAGTCATGCAGACAGGTGGCGCCCTGGTGATTCCAGGGCGAAGCTTATCTTTCACCCAGCCTTCAGACTGGCACACAGGATCTTCAGCGAGACGCTTCTGGCGCGTACTGAGACGCCCTAGAAGGTCCGACAGGGGGAGCTCTTCTCTTTATACTGCATGGTCACGGGAGGATACCCTGACTTTGGCTTGATGCTGGCAGAGGATCTGCACAGGATCAAGGCCAAAGGGAAGGGTGATATATGCTGCGGAGGTATAGTGACCCATATCGCTAGGTATCAGGATATGGATCTGAGTAGGTGTACCATGGTGGCGGCTGCCAAGCCGCTCGGACTTCAGGAGATGATTACACGGCGGATTCTAGTTCCCCGTGGACTGACTACACCCTACGTTGCTATGCCTTGGGAGCGGACTGCACCTCAGGGCATCAGATGGTCTGCACAGTTCTCGGTCTTCGATCCGCATTTCTGGCAGACAGCATGGGCCCCACTTATGGAGGACTATAGAGAGGGAGCAGCTACCGCTGCTGCAGCTGCTGAGGAGGCTGAGGAGGCTGCTGATGAGGATGACGACGACGACGAGACAGTTGATGAGAGAGGAGGCGGCGTCCCGATGGACACAGGGACAGATACTGCTGGGATGAGCGCGCCTCCCATTATTGATTTAGATGAGGATGAGGAGGACACTGAGCCGGCGCCAGCTGAGACTTCTCCAGTCAGGCCCGCTAGGCGCAGGAGGCGAGGAGTTAGGGACAGAGCTGCACACCGACGGATCGATGACCTGACGGATCAGGTCATCGACTCATATGCTGCACTTTCATTGGACATCCGCGAGATGCAGGAGCGGCAGCATCATCAGCACATGATGGCTCAGCTACAGTTTGAGCGTATCATGGGCTATCCCTATGATCCTACTCAGTTCCCCTACATACCACCACCACCACCGGATCGAGACTACTGAGGAGCTGCAGGGTTTTATTTATTATATTTTTATGCAGTTCGGCTCTTTATCCGGTGAGTCCTCTTTCATTTAGACTTTTATTATACCCACTGGGACAGTGTGTCTCAAGTATGGGGTATTTGATGTATTATTTGACTACGTGACTACTTGATGTATTCGATACCTTTTGATGTATTATATTCATCGGATACTTTCATATTTATGCTTCACTTGCCTTTATATGATTATCTGATATTACATGCATACCTACAGATTATTTGATTGAGAAAAACGTCAAAACCGAACCGAAAAGAAAAAATTGGTTTTAAAAAAAAAAAAAAAAAAAAAAAAATTTTCGACCTCGACCGGGACAGTTCTAGCGAAACGAGGTGTTTCACCTCGGTTGAACCAAGAACATCTCGACCGAGGTGGCGTAACAGAAAGTTTTCGAAAACGATTTTTGTGTTACTTATCTGGATATGATCTCAGTGAAGACCTTGTTTACCTACTGTTTTTAAATTCTTTATGTGTTTGAAAGGTTTTATAATATGTTTAAGTTGCTAAATGCTTTGTTTGAAATTATTAGCATGTTTAATACTTTGTTTTTATCCAAATTATGTTGAATTTGAAGGTTGACACCGCAGGTTAAGTTCTCTCACATTCTTCTTGGAAAGACCAAGGCAATTCACTCTTTTCTTCTTCTTCTTCTTGATCATGCTTAGCCCCTCATATACATTTTGCCTCCCTTTACCTATCCGGGAATTTGGAAGCAAGCGAAGTGGTGAAAGCAAGTAAAAGTTGAAGAGTGTGCTGGAAGTGAAGTGTTAGAAAGTAATTTTAGGTTTGGGGAAGTCAATCATGAAGATGAGTAACTCGGCACCATTCACATAGCCGGGTGTTTGTGTCTTGCCAAAGTCGGATTGAGCGATATTCCTAACGGGTCATGGTATGTGCATCAAGGGTTTGATGCATCTCGAGAAATTGATGATTGCAGATTTCCTAGGCTTCGGTTATTGTGCACCTCTGTCCATGCATCCCAAAAAAGTAAAGTAAAAAAAAAAGAAAAAGAAAAAGTGTGAAATAAGCAAAGCTTATTGGTGGAAGGTGTTGCAAGTAAAAGTGGAAGTGAAGTTCATCCTTTTCCCGGATTCTAGCACCACATTACCTTACATACATCCCTACCCTACACGTTTCTTGACCTTTTCTTTTAGGAAGCCCTTGAGACCTTGAGCTTGTTGATTGACTTAGCGGTTTAAATTGGATTATACATGATTAATTTTGATAATTATGATTTATTATGCATTCTATGATTTTATGCAAAGATGAACAACTTTCTTATATTTATAAAATGTTTTGAGCATATTAAGTTTTTAAATTCCAGGAAGTATTCTCTTAGAGTGATCTATGATAGTTGCACACCATAAAATGTTTTTGAAAGACTTTTTCATTGATTTTCTTGACTTATAATCCATTCTATCTTGTCTTTTATATGAGGAACTTGCTTGGGGACAAGCAAGGGCTAAGTATGGGGTATTTTGATAGCATGAATTATAGTCTATATTTTGGGGTTTGGGTTTTATCTTTCATATTCTGCATGTTTGTATGTACATTATGTGATTTTACTACCATTTCATCTACCTTTGCAAGAATCGAGGTCTACACCTAGTTTCGTTGTAATTGCAGGTAATATGGTACGTTTTGCATCGAAAAGGAGCAAAAGGAGTCAAGAGTCATTTGGAGCTACATCCAGGAAGCATAGCCATGGATTGAAGATTCACTTTGGAGCAAATTCGAGAGATTCCACATTCTGAGTCACCTCGGTTGATCAGAGGTTCACCTCGACCGAGGCGATCCAGAGACACCGACTCGACCGAGGCGGATACCTAGGACGCGGCGAGAATATTTTATTCTTGGAAGAGATCTTTTAAATTTGGAAAGTGATCTTATATTTTTGGGCTGAGCTTCTGGAAGGAAGGAGATATGCAGAATCATATATTTTACCTATATTTATGGGATAATATCTTCTTAAGATTTATTATCTTTGGAGGTTTATTTTTCCTATAAAAAGGGTTGGATTTCCACAAATCCAACATCCCGCATACACCGATTAACATCCGCTATCAGCGCAGCAGCCGCAGCCTACTCCAATTTGGGAGAGATTTGAAGAACCTTTTTGAAGGTTGAAGGAAGGTTGAAGATCATAGCTTTTTATAGCTTTTTGAAGGGTTTTGTAAGATTGTCTTCAATTCCTTCCTTGATTGTCTTGTCTTGTTGGATTGCTATCCAAGGAACGCTTTGTTTGTGATATTTGATTCAGTTATTGAAGTCTTTTCATTAAATTCTTCTTTGTTCAAATATTCACCTTCTTCCCATATATTTAATACTTTCATAATGATGATGAGTGGCTAATTTCCTTGTGTGATTCTAGGGTGATTGGCTGAAGGTTGTGGGAAAAACAATGATAGAATAGTCTTAGATTCCAGTAGGATCCTGAAAGTTCGAGTCTTTAACCTTAACCCTAAGCATCTCGTTCGGTTGATGAACATCTCGGCCGGGGTGGAATTCTTCTGACCGAGGTGACTTATCCGACTTAAAACAGAAAGTTAAGTGTTAGAGTTTGCTAAATCCTATTCTTATTACACCTTCCTGGTTCAATGCAAGCTTAGGATGAGACTTACCCGGTAATTCCTTAGTTTGTGTATTAACGATCATAAGTGTAGGTAATAAAGGTTTATCCTTTATTGGGGTTTGAGTGTGCTTCCATCCCATCTTTGTGAGTTAGCCTGAGACTTACCCGGTAAAGGTTGATTCTATTCCCTTAGATGGTGTGTTAGTTTGAGGGTATAGTCCTTTATCTTGATTCCTTGAGACTTACCCGGTAATAGGAGTTACGGTTTAGGATTAGTGTGTAGTGAGACTTACCCGGTGATCTA
The DNA here is from genome assembly GCA_033239045.1 of Fagopyrum esculentum. NCBI lineage: Eukaryota > Viridiplantae > Streptophyta > Magnoliopsida > Caryophyllales > Polygonaceae > Fagopyrum > Fagopyrum esculentum. The sequence goes on from BSUD01000002.1 coordinate 118,491,614, forward strand.
CTCCACTTTAGTAACACCTTCCCCATGCAAAAATCTCAGCTTTGTCCGCTTATCTATAGATCTTGAGTTGGAACCACAACTAGATGCTTTAATCCCTAGAATTGCATGTTTGCTTTATTTGACATCTTATTCATCTTTGATTGTGTTAATCGCTCTTGTGGTTAGAATTAACGTAGCATACCGTGTTGACTTTGTTTCACTAAGTCCCTGTGATCGACCCCTGGAATTTTCTTGCTTTTACTACGATTGACCCGTACACTGCGGGTTCGCATCCTTGTTTTAAGCTTAAGTCTAGGGTTATAAATTTAAAGCTTGCACACACCGTTTGGAGCGAACAGCAGGGTAACCGTGTTAAAATGGGTGATTCTATAAATTTACCACGGTTATTCGGTAAACTGAGGTAAATTATAAGTATTTTTAACACATTTTTTTCGACAAACGTGGTAAAAAAAAGTTGATTTTGTATATTTACCACGCAAAAACACGGAACCGTGTTAAATGTACCGTAGCCAATGTGCTTTTAACACGGTTTTTTGGACAACCGTGGTAAAAAAGTTGATTTTGCATATTTACCACGCAAAAATACGGAACCGTGTTAAATGTACCGTAACCAATGTGGTTTTTTGTACTAGTGCCCACACCAGCATTTAAAGAATTTTGAGAATATAATGAATACTGTAATATCAAGAAATTTTTTCTTTTGTTTATTTCCGAGTCATGCTAGCCTTGACCACCTCAATCTTTGTACACCATACCAAATTTCCTCAATTTTCAACTTCTATCATTTTATGTGAAGAGTTACCACATAAAATGCCCTTTTATCCACTTATATGATTTTATGTGAAGCCTTGATCACAAAAAATACGTATTAAAACTCTCTTACAAGACTACTTTTGATAGACCTTTGTGACAACTCATGACAAGCATTTAGCAAGATCACATAACCCTTTTTTTACTTCCTCTTACTTCAGCCCATGACAAACATCAAGCTACCTTTCCCCTCCTAAGCAAGCCTCGCCAGCCCATCCTTAACCTTGCAGTTGGGTTGTCCGTCGACCAAACCTAGTACCTAATACCTGTACGCCACATAGGCCCAACAAGGAGGAGATGCAGCCACACAATGAAGCCTCCAGCGTGGTAAAGAATTTCTAGACCTCATGAGATTATCGGGACACGTTTGCCTTCTGAGCACGATCTTGCAACGCATACTCAGACACTCTTCCCACCTTCCTTACTCCTCCGATTCCTTCCCTTATACACGTAACCAGATCTCCTCTTTCATGCCTAACCGATCTGCTTCTAAAACAAACTCTAAACCATGCTTATGCCGATCCAAACAACCCTTTTCCCCTCAACTGCAGATCTGCATTTGTCCAACCCACCAAACCTCGTCCTTACTCTTGGCATGCAACTTGGGATGAGCCAGGGCTTCTGATCGTGTCTCTCACCATGCTTATGCCGATCCAGACAACCTCTTCCCCTCAACTGCAGATCTGCATTTGTCCAACCCACCAAACCTCGTCCTTACTCTTGGCATGCAACTTGGGATGAGCCAGGGCTTTTGATCGTGTCTCTCACCATGCATACAACAGTGAAGACAAGCGGCATAGGAATCGAACCAAGGAGGTTATGCTTCTTTCCTCCCTCCGGTGACGTCTTCTCACATATGCGTGTCGAGCCTACCTTCATCGTCGACAAACACTAGTCACCATGATCCATGCTCCTTAACTTCTCACTCCAAGCGCATCAGTAGACGGATGGGCCTTCTCCTATCGATAGTCAATAACAAAGAACAAGTGCAGTCCTCTCCTCTGTCGCTAGCCATGCAAGACTCGTTGCACGACAGCAGATTTGAGTAGGTTCCGTCACCCTCTTTGTCGACCAACCACAAGGAGGTACACCCCTCCGGTGAATGTCGGTCGACTTCCACCACCGCCTATAGAGCCGTATGGGTAGGTAGTAACCTTGTTCCCTTGCACTGCACATTTGTGTGAAGGAGATGCTCATGTTATGCCTTTGACAGACCCAGGGATCAAACCACGGATGTGACGCCTTAGCTTGGAAGCTTTTGTTGTTGTGGGTGAGACTCGAACTCTATACTTGTTCGCTCAAAGGTGTGTGCGTCAAAGTCTTAAATTTATATCCAAAACTTAAGCAAAAGCGAATCCGTAGTGTACGGATCAACTGTAGTAAGCCAAGAAATTCCAGAGTCGAACTCAGGGATTTGGTGAGGATAAAATCGGTTCAAAAATATCTGGCAAGATGTAAAAGCATTTGTAAAGATGTAAGAGACAAATGATTCTAAGGATTCAAGTATCCGACTGCGGCTTTCAATTCAAGACACTCTAAAGATCAAACGACAGAGTTGGCATTGCCAAGGTCATGTGTTTCGAAGAAAGGAATAATGTACGATGAAGTTCCACTACTCACTTAACCCGACTTAGAACTTCTCAACCCGAAGGATGTTGAGTCTGATAAAAAAGAGTACTCAAAGAAAGGATTACCGCTCAAACCACCCACCAAAACCCAAGGATATGACTCTCGAAGGTAAAGATGAAAGGCACACGCAAACCTTAATAGAGGATGTTGAGTCTCTCTATTACCCAAATCTTTCAAAATTTGGTTACCAAGTCAAGAATCAATGATGAATTCTCTTCTTACACTTGGATAAGGGTTATAAAGGTCAGGCAAGGCTAGGATTTAGGCAAGGTTTAACTTTGGTTAAAGGATAAAACAATTAAGGAACGTCAGAGATAAAAAGCGGTCTATTCTAGGGAACATCGGCCGATTTTCTAAAGAACACAGAGATTGTTCGCAAACGCAAAGGTTAAATCTCAACTCTCAGGGTCCAAATGGTTAAATGAGTTTAGTCTATCATCATCTAAGCCTCAATCATCAACTGTTCTCCCCAGAATCACAAGGTTTTTAGCCCATCAATTTCATTTTCAAATCAAAATCAAGATTGAATAAAGAAACCCAAATAAAATCCAAACTTTGCATAAAACTCAATGAATCTCCAAAACTTGTAATCAATCCTCAAAAACTTGAAAAGAATCTCTCAAAACAATCAACAATATGTGTTCATAAATCGCAATAATAAACAATAATCAAAGATCTCACAACTTTTTTGAATCTTCAACTCTATCTCTCTTCCGCCAATCTTCTAGAATCTCCAATCTCTATCGTATGCCGTCTATCCCCCGTTCTGCGACCGTCCCGTTTTCATTCCTAGGGTTCCAACATAACCCCTCTCATTAATGGGCTGCAAGACCTATCACTTCTATGGCCCAAAGGATATGGGCTTTCGAACGTAATATTTTTTAGACGGTCACAAGTAAAAATCGGTTGATCTAATACATAACTCGTCTGATTTTTCCTACAAGTGATAGGTGATGGAATCACTATCATTTAGGATAGTTTTTAGAGTCTTTTTATTGCATTTGTGTCGGTTTATGCTACTAACTCCTTGGTCTAGAAGAAGAAGACTAAAAGAAGCTAAGGAAGGAGTTATAAGCACTTAGGAGTGAAGATAGTTCACGAAGCAAAGCTTCTGTTGCCTCACTGCCCTAGCGGAGCATTGTCACCGCCCCTGCGGGTTACGCCTTACACCGGAGCGCTCCCTGCGCCTTTGCCAACGCCGGCCATGAAGTGTGTCACCGCCCCTGCGCCTCTCCTTGGCGCCCTGCGGTGACTTGCCCTGAAGAAACGAAGACCAGCTCCCCTGCGCCTTCCACTGCGCTCCTGCCTGTGCCTCAACCTGGGAGTTGGAAGACGAAGAGGTTGTGTCACCGCCCCTACGTTGACATAGGGACGTCCCGGCGGCTTGGCATCAGAAATGAAAGGAAGCTGAAAGGTCAGACGTTTGAAGAGCATTGAAGATCTGCCCCTGCGGAATTGCCTAGCCGCCCCTGCGGCCATGAAGAAGATCAAGCATTTCTGCCTTCACCGCCCCTGCGGAGTTGAAGGACGCCCCTGCGATTTAATGTTAGAAGCTTTACTCCGGTTGTTTTGGGCCGGCCATTTACTCCTATTTAGTGTCTTTAGTAGTATTAATAGTCCTTGGTTGATTGCTAGAATCATCCATCTTGTTAGCCAACAAATTATCCACTTAGATTATCTTGCTACCTTCGTAATGAGTTGCTAACTCCCTTGCTACATTGGGTTGGTTTGAAGTTGCGTTGTTACTTTGGTTGTAAGTTTTCTTTAATATAAGTTTTTATTCAGTAATGCTTTGTGTTTCCTTGATCTCCATTCTCTAAGTGCATGTTTACTATTGCTTGAGATTGATCACCTTAGGTTCTAAAGTGCATGCAAATAACTAGGATTAATAGGTTCCGGGTTTGGGTCTTTAATCTAGTAGTAACTTTAAGTAATAACGGGTTGTAATTACTTAGAGAAAAGGAACACAAATATAAAGATAAGTTTAACGGTTTTAATCTTTTCTTTATATCCCTTAGTCTTTGTTTGAAAGCTAACTTGTTATTTGTTCTTGTAGGTTTACGGAACATTAACCTGTTAAGTTGTGTTGATGCCGGTTGGCTCAACACATATATATGATCGAGACGGGAGATTACTTGAAAAATTGTAAAAGGAACTCACCAAAGTAGCAATTGCATGCTTAGAATCAACCTAGTGTAGATTCACCCATCATTTGTCTAACTTGTCGTATTGATCGTTTTCATAAGTTTTTGTGTGCATCAATTCAACCAACCCCCCC
>BSUD01000002.1:118496533-118587792 GCA_033239045.1 Fagopyrum esculentum
CCCCCCCCCCCCCCTTTTGTTACTTGTTACTATAATCGATAATTGCATCTAATAAAACACCTTAACTCTCTTGGGTTCGACCGTTACTTAACCACTATACTTGTTTAAGTGCTAAGTCGGGATTTACTTTTGATTGGGTAAAGACGACCATAGAAATACCTCCAGTCAAATTTTGATGCCGTTGCTGGGGAGTTTTAGTGTTTTGTTGTTATTATTGATTATTGGTTTGAACCATTTTTATGGTTCAAACCCGTGCTACTAACTTCGGCTTTGCTTCTTTTGATCCAGAAATTGAGAGGACGAACATCCGGCAACAAAGACAACAACAACTTCAACAAGAGATGGCTGACCGTACACTTCGTTAACTCACGCAGCGCACCTTGGCTCAAAACCCCCTTGCGGTCACTATACCGGCATTAGGGGAAGGAGTCAATTTTGAGCTCAAGCCGGGTCTCATTCACTTGCTTCCATCCTTCCATGGGCTAAGTGGTGAAGACCCCATCAAACACCTTGGGAAGTTCCATACCGTGTGTATGAGCATGAAGCCGGCCAACATTACCGAAGAACAAATCAAGATGAGGGCATTCGCCTTCACACTCAAAGATTCCGCGGATGATTGGTATTACCACCTTCCATCCGGGAGCATCGACACTTGGGAGAACCTTCACAAGGCGTTTTTGGAGAAATACTTGCCAGCCAAGAAGGCCAATAGCTTGAAGAAAGCTATAAGCAACATCGAGCAAGAGGCGAACGAAACTCTCTACGAGTATTTCGAAAGGTTTGCACGCCTCCGATCCAGCTGTCCTTTTCACGGATATTCAACTCAAGATCTAGTCTTGTACTTGTACAATGGCTTGCTAGACAATGAAAGGAGGATCGTCGATGCGACTTGCGGAGGTAATATTCTTAACTCTACTCCTTACCTTGCTTTGGAAAAGATACAGGAACTAGCGGAAGGAACTCGGAACTTTGGAAGGACACCGGCTAAGAAAGGAGTCCATGTTGTGAATACCGGGAAGAGTGAGATCTCCACTGAGCTCGCGGAGCTGAAGGAAATGGTGAAGAGACTAACACTTATGGGAACCCCACAGCAGCTCAAAGCTTGTGGAGTATGTGCTGACCCATACCATCCAACGGACATGTGTCCACAAGTCCAGGATGACGATGTTGAGGTGAACGCAATGGGTTACGGACAACCACAACAGCATAGGCCTAGGAACGATCCCTATGCACCGAATTTCATGCAAAATTGGCGTGACCAACAGAACTTTCATTGGAAGGATCAACAAAACCAACAACAACAGCCATGTCAAGGTAAGTATCAATCAACTGAAGATATGTTGCAGGTTTTAACTAAACACTTTGCTACTCATGTCCAAACAACAGAATCTAGTATCAAGAACCTTGAAAAACAGGTTAGTCAAATGGCGGAAGCCATTTCAAGGACCAAATCAAGACTTTCCGGAGGATTGCCTTCCCAAACGTTTATAAGCCCCAAGGAGAATGTTAGTGCCCTAACATTAAGGAGTGGGAAGCAAATCCAACAAAAACCAGCAAAAGAATCACAAAGCAAACCTTTTGTCGATTTTACCGCACCCACAGCCGCCCCTGTGGCTGCAAATGCGCCCAGCACAGAGCAGACGACGCCCCTGCGGCTGGATGTCCCCCCCCCTGCGGTGACAACCCTTGAGCCGCCCCTGCGCATACAAGCTGACGCCCCTGCGAAAAACACAACAGAAGGTTCTGCTGAGAGAGATTCTTACATCCGGCCTAACTTTCCGCCATTGTACTATGAGAAACCACCAGCTCCTTTTCCTGAGGCTTTGAAGGAGAGAAATATCATTGTGGACAAGGACCTCTTTGAGACTTTCTCCAAATGCGAGATAAACATTCCCCTCCTTAAGTTGGTGAAAAGTATTCCTAAGTATGCTCGTTTTTTGAAGGAACTTTTCACTATCAAGAGGAATCAGAATCTGAAGGGGAAACAAAAAGTGCAAGTAAGTGAGCATGTGTCGGCAGTTTTCCAACGGAGAATGCCCAAGAAGTGTAGTGATCCGGGCATGGTAAGCATTCCTTGTGTTATAGGGGAAACCCGCTTTGACAAAGCAATGCTTGATCTCGGTGCTTCTATCAATGTTTTACCATATTCAATTTACAAATCACTTGGCCTTGGGCCATTAATGGAAACTAGGATTGTAGTATAACTTGCTGATAGATCTAATGTGTACCCGAAAGGGATAATCGAAGATGTATTAGTAATGGTAGACAACCTAATATTTCCAGCTGATTTCTTTGTAATTGATATGGAAAATGATTCACATGCTACACCCATTCTGTTAGGTAGGCCATTTCTGAAAACTGCTAGGACTAAAATTGATTATGTTAGTGGCAAATTAACCATGGAGTTTTATGGAGAAGTAGTGGAATTTGACATCTATGATGCAATGAGATTTCCTAGTGATGATCATTCTTTATGTGCTATTGACATTGTTGAACCTTTTGTGCAAGATGTTTTTGATAACACTGATGTTGATGAATTGAAAAATGTGATTGAGCATGACATTGATGGTTTCAAATCGGATTATTTATTAACATCCAGCATGAAAGGGGTCCTAGCCCAATTAGATGGGCATAAAAGGCTACATATCTCCAATTTGGCCATTGGGCCCACTTTACTAACCCCAAGCGAGAAGCTTGTTCCGTCCATAGTGCAGGCACCTGAAATAGAATTAAAGGACCTTCCATCACACCTCAAGTACGTTTTCCTTGGAGAACATAATACCTTGCCGATAATCATCTCCAACAAGTTAACTACCGGTCAAGAAGAAAAGTTGGTGAAGGTACTAAAAGAGCACAAGACGGCCCTTGGATGGACCATTGCGGACATCAAAGGGATATTCCCTTCCACTTGCATGCATAGGATCTTACTTAAGGATGAAGCCAAATCCTCTAGGAAACCTCAATGGAGGTTGAATCCGCCGATGATGGATGTGGTTAAAAAGGAAGTGTTGAAGCTCCTCCAAGCGGATATGATCTTCCCTATCTCGGATAGCACTTGGGTTAGTCCAACCCAAGTGGTTCCAAAGAAAGGAGGCATTACCATGGTGGAAAATCAACATGCAGAGATGGTCCCGAGCAAAACACAAACCGGATGGAGAGTTTGCATTGACTACCACAAGCTCAACAAGGTAACACGAAAAGACCATTTCCCATTACCTTTTATTGATCAAATGTTGGAACGTCTTGCAGGTCATCAGTACTACTGTTTCCTGGATGGATATTCGGGCTATTTCCAAATAGCCATCGCACCAGAAGATCAAGAAAAAACGACGTTCACTTGCCCATTTGACACTTTTGCATACCGCAGAATGCCATTTGGACTTTGCAACGCACCTGGCACCTTCCAACGGTGCATGATAAGTATTTTCTCCGAATACATAGAAAATTTCATTGAAGTCTTCATGGATGATTTTACCGTCCATGGAGACAGTTTTGACGCATGTTTAGGACATTTGAAACTTGTTCTTGAAAAATGTGTTTAAATCAATTTGGTTCTTAATTCGAAAAAATGTCATTTCATGGTCGAACAAGGAATTGTGCTAGGACATGTAATATCCTCAAAAGGGATAGAGGTAGATAGGGCAAAGGTTGATGTAATTCAAAATTTACCTTATCCTACTAATGTTCGGGAAATCCGATCTTTTCTTGGTCATGCAGGTTTCTACCGACGTTTCATCAAAGATTTTTCAAAGATCTCGGCACCCCTATGTGAATTGCTCAAGAAAGACGTCACCTTCATATAGGATGAGAATTGCAAGAAAGCTTTCGACACTTTGAAGGCATGTCTTACCACCGCACCAATCATCCGTTCTCCGGATTGGGAGAAACCTTTCGAAATCATGTGTTACACCAGTGATTATGCCGTTGGAGCCGTCTTAGGACAGAAAGATGGACGGGCTTCTCATGTGATCCATTATGCGTCTATGACACTCAATGGAGCGCAAAGGAATTACTCCACCACCGAGAAGGAAATGTTGGCGGTGGTTTTTTCCCTCGAGAAATTCCGGCAGTACCTACTTGGGGTAAAGGTAATTATCTTCACTGACCATGCAGCCCTTAGGTACCTCATGGCGAAGAAGGAAGCAAAGCCATGATTGATTCGATGGGTGATCCTTCTAAAGGGGGGCTGAGAACCTGGTGGCCGATCATTTGAGCAGACTAGTGAAAGAAAAGGAGAATCCAGGAAAAAGAAAAGAGATAGCCGGAAGTTTTCTAGACGATACATTTTACACAACTCTCTGTTGTGTGACCACCCCCACGCCTCACACCAGCTGCCCCTGCGGCTCAGTCAGGCGCCCCTGCGGAATTGTCGACAGAGGTTTGTCTTAAGCTCCAATCTTTTAAACCTTGGTTTGCTGACATTGTGAACTTCATTGTCAGGAAAGAATATCCTCCAAACTTCACCAAGGCACAAACGAGAGAAGGTAAAAGCTGAAGCTAGACACTACGTTTGGGACGATCCTTACCTTTGGAAGCATTCTAGTGACCAAGTGATCCGACGTTGCATTCCGGACAATGAGGTTCAATCCGTCCTAACTTTCTGTCATTCTGAAGCATGTGGGGGCACTTTGGGGCAAACAAAACTGCAAGAAAAGTTTTGGATGCCGGTTTCTTTTGGCCACATATTTTTCGAGACGCTTTTGCGTTTTGCAAAGTGTGTGATAAATGCCAAAGGGTAGGAAATCTTTCAAGGAGACATGAAATGCCCCAATCCTCTCTTATATTTTGTGAAATATTTGACGTTTGGGGAATTGATTTCATGGGGCCGTTTTCTAATTCATTCGGGAACACACATACTTTGCTTGCGGTGGACTATGTTTCCAAGTGGGTGGAAGCAAAGGCCACCAAAACTGATGATTCAAAAGTAGTTGCAACTTTTCTTAAGGAAAATATCTTTGCAAGATTTGGAATTCCAAAAGCCTTAATCAGTGATAGGGGTACCCATTTCTGCAACAAGACGATCACGGCTCTCCTTAAGAAGTACCACGTCCACCAAAGAGTATCAACAGCTTATCATCCACAAACAAACGGCCAAGCTGAGTTATCCAACCGGGAAATAAAGACCATTCTTGAAAAGACAGTTTCTCCCGGACGGAAGGATTGGAGCGCAAGGCTAAATGACGCCCTATGGGCATATCGGACAGCCTACAAAACTCCTATCGGGATGTCTCCTTTTAAGCTCGTGTTTGGGAAAGCTTGTCACCTACCGGTGGAGCTAGAGCACAAGGCTTGGTGGGCGGTAAAGAAGTGCAACATGAACATAGAGGAAGTGGGAGAATTCCGGAAGCTCCAATTGCAAGAGTTGGAGGAATTGAGGCTAGATGCATATGACCATGCTACCACATACAAAGAAAAGACCAAAGCATGGCATGACCGAAACATTCTCCGGAAAGACTTCAAGGTAGGTAATAAGGTACTTCTCTTTCAATCACGTTTGAAACTCTTTGCAGGTAAGCTGCGTTCGAGATGGACATGGCCGTTCGTAGTAGCCAAAGTATACCCTCACGGAGCTGTGGATCTTTATGATCCCCAAATGCACAAGGTGTTCAAGGTAAATGGACAAAGGCTAAAACTTTACCTTGAAGGAGTCAAGAACGATCCGATTGACGAGATGGTGCTGGAGGAAGCACAGTCAAAGAAGTAGAGATCTTACGTTTAGCCAACGACGTAAAACAAAGGCGCTTCTCGGGAGGCAACCCGAAGGAATAAGAAGAGGAGCCTTTGTCAAAAATCCGCCACTACGGCTTTGTGTCCCCGCCCCTGCGGTGACACCCATGCCTAGTGACGCCCCCGGCGCTGGGCCTGCGCCTGCGACATGTTTGTCACCGCCCCCGCAGTGACATCCCTACGCCCCTGCGGCGGCCATCCTTGACACACATACTCGGCGCCGCCCCCGGCGCTAAGCCTGTGTGACCCCTCTCCCTTGTCACCGCCCCCGCGGCGACAAGCTCCCGCCCCTACGGGTTTACCTAGAAAAGGAAAAAAAACGGATCTCGAAAAAATGCCTACACCTACCACACCTCACCCACCCTCCTTCTTCACCAAACACACGTCCCCTCCAAACCCTACTCCCTCACACCACACTCACGCTCCTGCGCCCTTTGCTCACCAACCACCTCTTCGACGCCCCTGCGTCGCCTCCGACAACCAGCCACAAAACGCGATGCCCCTGCGCCACCCTCTCCAACTACCTCCTTACTCTCTCACATTCCTACAACCTTCATCCTCACCTATTCCAAACATTCCACTCCTGTTACACCGTCGGCGACGACTAAACCACCAAGGCAGTCACCGGAACGGCCTCAACAACACCACTTCCATCGCTCCCCAGAAATTGCATCTGCACTTCTCCCGCCCCCGCTCCTACAAGAACCCGCACCTGCGCCTTACCGCCCTTGCGCCTGCTTCAGCCGCCCCTGCGGAAAACACACCAGAAAGGTCGATTTCTTTTCTCTGTTTCGACATTTACTAATCTTTTGCTTCAATCATCTTCAAAAATGGAAGCACCAAGAAAATTCAAGATGTCCGAAGCAGAGAGGGAGCGTTACAAGATTGTGCAGGATCGAGCTGTATATGTAACTCGGTTTTTGCATATTCCTACTTTGGAGAAACTAGGCATGCTAGAGAGCATGCAATCCTTTTTGGCAAATGCTGGGCTCGGAGACTTCCTACAGATTAGTGCTCCAACATATCCCGAGCTCAGCAGATAGTTCATCTCCACTTTCACAATGGAGAAGGAAGATCATGTGTGTATTGGCCTCACCTTCAAGTTTAACAAGGTGAAATACACACTTGATTACAACGATCTACAGGAGGCCTTCGGGGTAACTCTCAACCCTTTTGCAAACTGGTGTGATCCAGTCCCGACTCCGGACCTGTGTGAGTTTTGACAGGCAGCTACCGGGTCAGAGTTCCATGCTGGGGGTGAGTACTCCAATAAACTCACTCACCCTAGCTTGAGGCTCATCTCCAAGATCCTCATGAGTGTCTTCTGTGGACACAAAGAGGAAAACAAGGTCGCCCTCAAGGACCTCCCACTCCTTTACTCCTGCCTTCCGATGAGCGAGAAGGTGATGGACTAGCCGTCCCTCTTCCTTGCCGCTTTGAAGCGGATTAGAAGGAACGAGCCGAGGGACATTGTCGGCGGTGGGGTGATCTCCTTGATCGCCTCACAGGTGATGGACTTGTCCAAGATAGAGGACGGGCTGGAGGCTCCTCTTTACACCGAGGGGATGCTTAGGAGGTGCAAGCTCCTCCGACGAGACGGGGAGAACCTATTTTGGATCTCCCTTGTAGATGGGAGCCACCTCACCTACCTCCCTCGGCCTTTACCATTAGGGGGTGAGCTCTCCGAGCTCTACATTCCGGCAGATCCCTTCGTGCCGAGGAGGCCGCTAGTGGCCATTGTGGAGAGGCATGTTGCCAGCTCCAGCCGGGCTCATCAAGAGGAGCACCTGCCCATCCCAAACGACGAGGAGATGCCCACTGCGGCACCAGAGGAGGACCCGGCCCTTGCGAGCCTTCAGGCTCATATGGCGTCCATGACCACCCAGCATCAGAGCTGGCAGTCCGTCTACCAGAGGATTATGCTGGAGCAGCAGCAGAGCTGGCAGACGGGCTTTTCCGCCTCCATGACCTCCCATTTCGATCAGAGGCAGGAGGCCTGGTAGGCGGCCCAATAGCAGCAGCTGGAGGCTCAATAGCTGGCTAGGCAAGCCAGCTTTGAGACCTCTTTTGGCCGTCGGATGACGGCTCAGCAAGACCGCATAGATGACATCTACCGCCGGCAGGAGCACTTCTTCCACCACTTTCCTTACCCACCGGAGGAGGGTCCAGGTGGTCCATCCGGACCATCCCACTGAGGGGTACATTTCTTTCCCTTTCCCACATTTATCTTTGCCTCATTTCCACTTTGAGGACAAAGTGTACTTCAAGTATGGGGGAGGGACATATCATTGCTAGTACAGTGTCATTGCTACTTGTTTTGATTTGTTTTCATTTGAGTTGTTTTGTTTTGAGTTGCATTTGAATTCATTTTGAAATTCACAAAAAAAAAAAGAAAAGAAAGAAAAAGCCATAGAAAATGAAAAAAAAGGCATGAAATCCTTGGATAAACCGGAAATCCGAAAGGGCGGTTTAGGCAAAAAGAAGGTAGTCCGACCAACCTTAGGATTGGTGCAAATTTGGACTTGAGGGATGTGAGATCATCAAAAGAAGAAGAGTGGCAAGGTGAAAACCCGAAAGGGCGCCTTGGCAAAATGAGCGACACCGAGTGTAGGTTTCCCTTCCGGCGTTTGGCGACATAAGAAGGGGAGTCATAAGGAGGTTGCCCGGGTAGGCCACTCTTGGAGCAATAAGGATGGTAGTTTCTCCCTTTTTCTCACATTTCCTCTCTTTTCCTTCTTTCTTTCTTGGCTTTTCTCTTGTTTTCATTGTCTTTTCTGCTTGCCCATGCTTCCTGAGGCCTTTGAGTCTAATTGCTGTCATTTGTTTTACTCTGGACGAGTAAAAGGTCTAAGTATGGGGGAGTTTGATAGGTGATGGAATCACTATCATTTAGGATAGTTTTTAGAGTCTTTTTATTGCATTTGTGTCAGTTTATGCTACTAACTCCTTGGTCCAGAAGAAAAAGACTAAAAGAAGCTAAAGAAGGAATTATAAGCATTTAGGAGTGAAGATCGTTCACGAAGCAAAGCTTCTATTGCCTCACCGCCCCAGTGGAGCCTTGTCACCGCCCCTGCGGGTGACCCTTTACACCGGAGCGCTCTCTACGCCTTTGACAGCGCCGGCCATGAAGTGTGTCACCGCCCCTGCGGTGACTTGCCCTGAAGAAACGAAGACCAGCTCCCCTACGCCTTCCACTGCGCTCCAGCCTGCGCCTCAACCTAGGAGCTGGAAGACGAAGAGGTTGTGTTACCGCCCCTGCGTTGACATAGGGACGCCCTGGCGGCTTGGCATCAGAAACGACAAGAAGCTGAAAGGTCAGACGTTTGAAGAGTATTGAAGATCCGCCCCTGCGGAATTGCCTAGCTGCCCCTGCGGCCATGAAGAAGATCAAGTGTTTCTGCCTTCACCACCCCTGCGGAGCTGAAGGACGCCCCTGCGGTTTAACGTCAGAAGCTTTACTCCGGTTGTTTACACCACCTTTATGGCATTAAAGGTGGCTGTTTTGGGCCGGCCATTTACTCCTATTTAGTGTCTTTAGTAGTATTAATAGTCCTTGGTTGATTGCTAGAATCATCCATCTTGTTAGCCAACAAATTATCCACTTAGATTATCTTGCTACCTTCGTAATGAGTTGCTAACTCCCTTGCTACATTGGGTTGGTTTGAAGTTGCGTTGTTACTTTGGTTGTAAGTTTTCTTTAATATAAGTTTTTATTCAGTAATGCTTTGTGTTTCCTTGATCTCCATTCTCTAAGTGCATGTTTACTATTGCTTGAGATTGATCACCTTAGGTTCTAAAGTGCATGCAAATAACTAGGATTAATAGGTTCCGGGTTTGGGTCTTTAATCTAGTAGTAACTTTAAGTAATAACGGGTTGTAATTACTTAGAGAAAAGGAACACAAATATAAAGATAAGTTTAACGGTTTTAATCTTTTCTTTATATCCCTTAGTCTTTGTTTGAAAGCTAACTTGTTATTTGTTCTTGTAGGTTTACGGAACACTAACCTGTTAAGTTGTGTTGATGCCGGTTGGCTCAACACATATATATGATCGAGACGGGAGATTACTTGAAAACTTGTAAAAGGAACTCACCAAAGTAGCAATTACATGCTTAGAATCAACCTAGTGTAGATTCACCCATCATTTGTCTCACTTGTCGTATTGATCATTTTCATAAGTTTTTGTGTGCATCAATTCAACCAAACCCCCCCCCCCCCTTTTGTTACTTGTTACTATAATCGATAATTGCATCTAATAAAACACCTTAACTCTCTTGGGTTCGACCCTTACTTAACCACTATACTTGTTTAAGTGCTAAGTCGGGATTTACTTTTGATTGGGTATAGACGACCATAGAATTACCTCCAGTCAACAGGAAAATCGTCCGATTTATGCAGTAAATCACTTGATTTTCCAAAACAGAAAGTGCTCGTCTCTTGGCTTGTTTTCTATCTTCTTGTGTGAATCTTCCATGCATTTTACTTGCTCCTCATGACTCCTTAAAGGTTCCTCATGCTTCCTTATTGACCGTAGCTACTCCTTGCTCCACTTTTGCTTCCAATTCAATCGAGTTCACCTACAATTCAACCAAAACTCGTGTAAACCTCTATTTTTGAAATATAATTGAAATAAACCTTAAAGGTACACAAAATCTCTTCGAATGCAAGGGAAACTGAGGTAAAAACATCCATAATATGAATTATTATAATGGCATATAATTCAAGTCATCAAAATACCCCATACTTGCCTCTTGCTTGTCCCCAAGCAAGATTCAAATATAAAACACAAGATGTCATGGATTATATTTTCCAAAAACTCAAAAACCTTTCGAAATGTGCTTCTTCTTTTGGATCACCCTCAAAGTAATGCTTCAAGACATAGGAGGGCAAAGTATGCATCAATAATAACCATATCATGGACAAATCATCATTTCTTACTCAAAGACAAATATAAAGGACATGATAAAGACGTAGAGATAATCAAAATCAAACAAATCTAAGGCATGAAGCCTTAAACATGTGCACAAAGGTCTCAAGGTCTTCCAATCGAAAAGAGGTCAAAGAAACGTGTTAAGGGTGGGAAATCTTTAAGGTAATGTGGTGCTAATCCGGGAAAGAGGAACTACACAACAAGAGCATTAAGAACATAACTTCACCACACATGCTTTGCATGTAAAATTGCTTTTCTTTTACTTTACTTTTTGAGAGTATGGACAGCGGTGCACAAAAATCGAAGCCTAGGAGATCGGCGATTCTCAATTTTCGAGATGCCTCAAACCCATGATGCATATACCATATCCCGTTAGGAGTTGCCGTTCATTCGGACTTTGGCAAGAGACAAACACCCGCGTATGTGAATGATGCCGAGTTACTCATCCTCATGTTCAACGTCCTCAAACCTATTTTTGCTAAACTTTCACTTAACACTTTTACAATGGCCCTCCCACATCAAACATGCCTTACATAACCACTTATCCTCATTCCCGGATGGTCAAAAGGAGGTCAAATATTTCATAAAGGAGCTAGCATGAACAAGATATGAAAGAGAAAAGAAGCGACTTGCCTTGGTCATTCCAACATGATGCATAAGAACTTATAATATAGCTTCGATCATTATTTCATCCTCATACCAAGACATCAACATCATATAAATCATACATGTATTCAAATAAGACAATCAAATTCATTCATGTTACCATTAAAATCTCAACATAACTAAGTCATCTTTTGCCTTTTACACATCACAATCATCATCACAGAGGTCATTTCCATCATAAGAAGCACTAAACTTTGTGAAAATCTCACAAATTTTCGAATGAAATATGCAATGCAAATGTCATAGTGGAAAGCGATAGTGCAAGAGTTATTACAAGCCAAGTCATAAAGTGCAATGCAAATTAAATAAGGTGCGATATTAGGAAAGAGATTGTAAGTACCCCCACCCCATACTTAACCTTCACATTGTCCCCACTATGAGAAGTTAAGCACAAGATGGAGAAAAATACTTACAATGTAAAATAGAGTGAAGTCTCAATCCTCAACTAGCGGTGGTGGTGGTGGGTATGGATATCTCGGAGCTCCATGGTCATAGAAGGCCCCGAAGGTATGGTAGTACATGTCTCTCATCTGTTCATCATAGGAGGAGTGTCGCGCGTTCATTGCCTCATGGTACCGAGTAAACTGGGTGTTGAGTGCCTGGTAATCGGTGTGGAGGGCCTGATAGTCAGTGCGCAAACCTCGAATGCCGGAAATCAATGCTCCCATCTGCTGCTAGAGTCCAGATTTGCGCCCGCGTCCTCTCTCATGGCCGGTTGCGTGAGAAAAACGAATGATGTGGAGCCGGTATCTCATCCTCGGTCTCCTGTGCACCTCCACTAGTCCTGTTGGGTCTAGTGCCATGTGTTTCCGTATCCAAAGCATCTGTAGCATGGCCTCTGTATGTGTCGCTCTCAAACTCTAACATGGAAGGCTGGTATGTTGCATCTCCCTCCTCATAATCATCCTCATCCTCCTCATCCTCATCATAATACACCGTCGGAGGAGCCATCCCATCAATGTAGTGCTCAAACGTCTCCTTCCAATTGCTTCTGTTCCGAATAGTGTACTCGGATTTCCACTCAATCTCAGCTAGCTTCCTTGCCCATGGCATGGCCACATGCAGGGTTCCCATACCTCTAGGAATCAAAACCTGTCAAGTAACCAATCTCCACGAGCCAAGGGGGCGTGCACTCTCAGCTAAGCGACAATCAGAGAAGTTAAGCTCCAATGTCTTGGCCACGTAAGTGACAAGGCCTCCAGCACATATGTCTCCTGCTTTCTTGTTGGCTATCTTCCAAGATAGTCAGCAAGCATGGTGGCGGTGTCTGGGACGGTACCAATAGTCATACAATGGAGGATGTAAAGCTCATCTACCTTGACCTTCTGCGGTGTCTCCGTAATTGCGAACAAAAACTCGTTGAGGATCAAGTGAGCTATCTTGAAGGATAGGTTATAGATGCTCTTCTCCTTGGAGTTCCCCGGTCTCCATCTATCCCTTCCGGCTTCTCCAATGGAAATGCTCTCCCAAAATGCACTAGCGCTCACTCCTCTCGGGAATGTGCATGCAGAAGATGATGTAAAGCCAAACCCATCTCTAAATGCAGGAATAGACATCTCATGAACCTCATCCATAAGCCGAAATGAAACACTCATATCTCTAGGATCATGCTCGAAAGTGCTAAGACACTCAAGAGTGATCTTAATATAAGCGTCCTCCCTAATGAGGGCAAACTGAATCAGCCCTGTTCTTTCCAACATCCAATCAATATCCTCTCTCACAAACAATGCACAAACAATGCATCCAAGTCATCTAAAACCACATAGCGAGGAGGGAAAATGGGTCGAGTCAAGAGGCGTTCATACCTCTTCTTGTGTTTGGAAGCAGGAGGGGGAAGGTTTAGTCGTGCTAGGGGAGGTGGTGGTGGTGCTGGTGGAGGAGCCCTAGAAGAAGATCCCTTCTTCTTGGTTAGGTTCCTAGTGGTTCTTCTTATGGCGTCCATTCTGCAAAGGAAAATCGGGATGTTCTTGGTAAAAATCGACCGATTTTTCTGGGGTGGTCCGATTTTTTCTTCGGTTTCAACATAACTCACAATTTTGTAAAGATCTAACCAATTCAACAGCACAAACAGCTTCCTAGGGTTATTTCTAAGCAAAGCCCTCCAACAAACTCAACAATCTAACAACTCTTAGGCACGAATCAAAATCGAACGAAATACTTAGGTTTTGGATGGAAAAACCTGAATTCCGGATGAATGAGCAGTTTGCCATGCTTGTTGCTGCTAGATTCCTTTTCCTTGTTGAAAGAGCTTCAGTTTAGACTCAAGAATCGCTCAAAATGGTTACCAAATGAGGAGATGGGAGATGGGCGATTTTTCGGCTCTTTTGGAGTGGAGAAGGATGAAATTTGGCTAAGTGTGGAGTGAAGAAAGGAGTGGAGAAGGCTTTATATAAACCGGCTGTTTTGTGAAGAAAATCGGCCGATGTTTAGGGTCGATTTTTCCATCGGCCTGATTTTCTGTCCAATTTGCTCATCATCAAGGAAAATCGACCGATTTTCTTATGGTAGGTCGATTTTTGGTCCGATTTTTCTCTCTGTTGTCAAAAATCGACTTGCTTTGGAGCCTGAATCAATCAATTTACTTATGGTAAGTCGATTTATTCCCTTTCTTTCCTTGAAAACATCTTTAAGCATACTTGTGTCAACCTTCTTCATCAAATCTCCAAGATTGTGCCTAGTTCCTGCTATCTATGACACAAACAAACCGAGAGTGCATCGAGGAAAACCAAAACAAAGCAAAAGAAAAAACAAACAAGCTAACTATTCTAAGCTATTCTAAAGCAAAAAGAAAGAAAAAAGGTTAGAACTACCATGGGTTGCCTCCCAAGAAGCGCTTCGTTTAAAGTCTTTAGCTACACGTTGCTCTTTTGATGATCAATGGAGGAGAATAGGAGCAATCTCCTCAACCGGAGCTTCCGGTGTGTACTTCTTTAACCGTTGGCCGTTTACTTTGAAATTTCCGCACTTTTCACCCCATACTTCAACTGCACCACGAGGGAAAACATGCTTAATAACAAAAGGTCTGGTCCAACGAGACTTAAGCTTACTTGGAAAGAGTCGAAGTCTCGAGTTGAATAGAAGAACAAGATCTCCTTCTTTCAAGTCCTTTGTAATGATATGCTTATCATGCCACCACTTTGTTCTTTCCTTGTAGATCCTTGCGTTCTCGTACGCATTCAGGCGGATCTCCTCTAGTTCGTTGATGTCCAAAAAACGCTTTTCTCCGGCTTCTTTCATGCTGAAGTTGAGTCACTTGACGACCCAATATGCTTTGTGTTCCAGCTCTACCGGAAGGTGACAAGATTTTCCATACACAAGGTTGTATGGTGTTGTTCCTATAGGGGTCTTAAAAGTGCTCATGTACGCCCATTATGCATCATCAAGCTTCATTGCACAGTCTTTCCTCGTTCTAGAGACAGTCTTCTCTAGAATCCCTTTGATCTCCCTGTTGGATATCTCAACTTGTCCGCTTGTTTGCGAATGGTACGGTGTGGCGATCTTATGAGTTACCCCATATTTAGCTAGTAGAGCCTCAAATCGATGAGCTGTGAAGTGCGTTCCTCCATCACTAATGATGGTTCGGGGAGTCCCGAACCTTGGGAAGATCGTTCTATTGAAGAACTTCACCACTACCATCACATCATTAGTTGGAGAAGCGATAGCTTCTACCCATCTTAAGACATAGTCTACAGCTAGAAGTATGTATTGGTTGTCACAAGATGATGGGAATGGTCCCATGAAGTCCACTCCCCATACATCGAATATCTCTACTTCTTGGATGTTGTTGAGGGGCATCTCGTTCCTCCTTGAAATATTACTTGTCCTTTGACAAGCATCGCAAGCAACAACATATTTCTGTACATCTTTAAATAGAGAGGGCCAGAAGAAACCAGATTGGAGTACCTTAGCACATGTCTTGTGAGAACTAGCATGTCCTCCACAAGGTAAAGAGTGACAATGATGGATAATGCTTTCTACTTCATCCAGCATCTCCTGAACATGCCATTTGGACCTCTCTTGAAGAGTAGAGGTTCATTCCAGTAAAAGTGTCGGACGTCTCTAAAGAATTTCTTCCTTTGAGCATATGATAGTCCTGGTGGGATTTCGTGGCAAACAAGGTAATTGAAAATATCAGCAAACCATGGGTCATTACCTTTCGAAATCTGATGGAGGCATTCTTCAATCTCGTGTAAATGTTCGTCTGGGAATGAGTCGTCAATAGGGAGGTCATCCGCCTCGCAAGTAAGGTGTGAGAGATGGCTAAGGTGATCAGCAACTGAGTTCTCCAAACCTTTCTTGTCACGGATCTCTAGATCGAATTCTTGTAGAAGTAAGATCCATCTTAGGAGCCTTGGCTTTGCATCATTCTTAGTGAATAGGTAACGAATTGTTGAATGATCTGTGTAGACTATTACTTTTGCACCTACAAGATAAGAACAAAAATTTTCAAATGCGTAAACAACAGTAAGAAGTTCCTTATCTGTGGTAGCGTAATTCAGTTGAGCTTCGTCTAGCGTCTTGCTAACGTAGTAGATGGCATGTGTACGACCATCTTTCTTTTGTCCAAGTACAACTCCTACGGCTACGTCACTTGCGTCACACATGACCTCGAATGGAAGCGTCCAATCGGGTGGTTGGATGATAGGAGCTGAAATCGAAGCTTCCTTGATCGTGTAGAAGGCATCTAAACATTATTTTGAAAACTCGAAAGTTATGCCTTTCATCAAGAGATTAGTCAAAGGTTTTGAAATCTTAGAAAAATCCTTAATAAATCTCCTATAGAAACCAACATGTCTCAAAAAACTTCTGACTCCCTTCACCGAAGCTGGAGGAGGTAGCTTCTCTATAGTTTTAATCTTAGTTCTATCAACTTCTATTCCACGGTTCGAAATCAAATGTCCTAACATAATTCCTTTAGTGACCATAAAGTGACACTTTTCCCAGTTCAGAACTAGGTTAGTGTCTTCACATCTCTTAAGAATTAAGGAAAGGTTAGAGAGACGGTTATCAAAGGAAGAACTATATACCGAAAAGTCGTCCATGAATACTTCCATGATATTCTCTATGTACTCCGAAAAGATTTCCATCATACACCTTTGGAAGGTGGCTGGAGCGTTGCATAAACCAAATGGCATCCTTTTGTGGGCACGTGAAAGTTGTCTTCTCTTGATCGTCCAGATGAATGGGAATCTGAAAGAAACCACTATATCCATCTTGATAACAAAAGTAAGAGTGTTGTGCTAACCTTTCAAGCATTTGATCAATGAAAAGGAGAGGGAAGTGGTCCTTCCTCGTAGCAACATTCAGTTTACGGTAATCAATACACATTCTCCATCCCGTAACTGTTCTTGTAGGAATAAGTTTGTTGTTCTTGTTGGCAACAACGGTCATACCTCCCTTCTTTGTAACTACTTGAACTGGTCTCACCCACTTGCTATCAGAAATAGGAAAGATGATACCTGCATCAAGCAACTTAGGATTTCCTTCTTCACGACCTCTTTCATGATCGAACTTAACCGTCATTGAGGTTGACGTGAAGGCTTATAATCCTCTTCCATTAAGATCTTATGCATACAAACAAAAGGCTTGTTTCCTATTAAATCATCAATGGTATAGCCTAAAGCTTTCCTATGTTGTTTCAGAACATTCATAATATTCTCAAGTTCAACATCGTTCAAGTTTGCGCTAACTATAATAGGATATGTTGAGTTAGGTCCAAGAAATGAGTACCTTAGATGTGTGGGGAGTGGTTTCAACTCCACTGATGGTGGTGCTTTGATTGATGAGTTTGGACCATGGAGTGTCATTAGAGAAGCCTCTGAAGGTTGAGGAAGTGTGCTACTACAACCAAGAACACTTGCAATTGAATTTGTGGAAGTCGGAGATATATCAGAAAAATTGACTTCCCTGAAGTAAATCGGTCGATCTCTTACCCAATTTTTCTCTTTGTTGTCAAAAATCGACTTGCATCATCACAAATTGCCCGATCTACTTTGTGTAGGTCGACTTTTTCAGCTTCTTCCGGGACTCTCTTCAGCTCTTCAAATCTTGCTTCTAGCTCTTCCTCTGCATCTTCTAATGCTCGAATCTCATCATCACAATCATGTTCCACTCCTTCCTCAATGATACTCATGCTTAGAACCTTTTGAGGCGGATCTTCGATCAAGATTGAACTCACCACTTCTCTAGACTCTTCTTCATCAAAGATGTTAAAAACATCTTCTCCTACAGCTGGCTCTTTGATCAAGGAGGAGAGTACAAACTCCACTTTCTCTTCTCCTATGTTGAATGATAGCTGCCCATTCTTAAAATCAACCATGCATCCGGAGGTTGCAAGGAATGGTCTCCCATGTATGATGGGAACTGAATAATCTACAGGAATGTCAAGTACAACAAAATCTATAGGAATGTAAGACTTACCAAGTTTTACGGGAAAGTCCTCTATGATTCCAATAGGTCTAGTGATGGAACGATCAGCCATGTAGAGTGTCATCTTCACCGGTCTAGGCTCTCCTAAACCAACTGTCTTGCACAAAGCAAGTGGAATAATGCTTACGCTTGCTCCAAAGTCACAAAGTGCATCATATGTGACTTCCCCTAAAGTAATAGGTATGCAAAATGATCCTGGATCACGTAGTTTAGGTGGCATCTTTTCCGTCATAGTCTTGATAAGTTCGGATGACTCCGGACTCATCTTAACTTCACTAAAATCTTCTAATTTCCTCTTGTTAGAGAGGATCTCCTTTAGGAACTTCCCATAAGCTGGCATACCTAAAATTGCATCCATAAAAGGTATGTTAATATGCATCTTGCTTATGAGATCAATAAACTTACCGAAATGCTTGTAAGCTGGAGGAGGTACATAGACATCGTCCTTCTCCTTTCCTTTCTCCTTTTTGGTCGAGACCTCAACTAATTGGGTTGTTTCTCGTTGTCATCCGTTCGGGGTTTAAGATCGGTGGTTGTTACACCACTCCTAGTAGTAATCGCCATCACACGCCCCTTCAGATTGTCTTCCGTCCTTCCGGGAAGCTTCCCTTGATCTCTAGGAACTTCTCCAGCTTTACTAAACACTTGATTCTCCTAAGCTTTTTGTGCTTTAGAAATCAAAGTGGTGTGATTCTCCATTCCTTGTATTTTCCCCAAGATTTTCTCCATCATAGCGTCAAATTTGTCCTTCTCGGGCTTGTTTGAACTCAATGAAGCTTGTCCCTGACTTTTCAAAGGGGTAGAAGAAGAAGGAGATGTTAGTGCATTTTTAGCATGGGAATAAGGATTACCGGGATTTTGTTGGTTGGATCTCCAATTGTTGTTGAAGTTCCTGTTGTTGTTGTTGTTCCAATGGTTGTTCCAATTGTTATTCCTATTCCCTTGATTATTCTCTCTTCCTAGATAGCCAGCGTCCTGCTCCTTTTTTTATTGAAGGATGGATTTCAAAACCTCCTTTAGCTCCTTAATGTCATTGTTAAGGGAGAAGATTTGAGCTCGGGCTGCTGGATTCAATCTTGCTCCCGGCTCTCCGGATTCTCGATTCCCACTCTCAACCTTCCTATGGGAATACTTATCAATCACTAGAGCTTGCTTCTCAATAAAATCCCAAGCATCATCTTCTCTCATATCCATAAAAGTTCCACAAGAAATGGATTGAAGTTTGAATTGTGTTTCCACATCCAATCCCTTGTAGTAAATCTCCAATAATTCCAGCTTTGAAATACCATGGTACGGGCAATCCAATAGAATGTCTTGAAACCTTTCCCAAGATTTAATCAAACTTTCATTATGTTTCATAACAAAGGTATTGATTTTACCTCTTAACTCCGCCGTTTTGGATGGCGGAAAGAACTTGGTGAGGAATTCCGAAGTCAACTCCTCCCACATATTAAATCTTCCAGCTGGAAGAGCTTGATACCAAGCTAAGACTTTGTCCTTCAAAGAGGAGAAGAACGGTCTCAACTTGTAGTTGTTGTTGGTTGTTCTTGGAGGCTTCAAAGTCTCCATGAGAATCTCATACTTCTCCAAATGTTGATGCGGAGATTCAGCTTCCATTCCACCAAACTGACTTTGGCGGATCATAGTAATGAGTTGAGGGTGAAACCCATAGTCATGTTCATCTGGATCTCCAAGATTCACACCTAAACGGCGCGGTTATTGAGTCAGATCCATACGTTGGCCAAGAGTTCGTGGTTCAGCCACGCCATTATTAGCTCTCGCATCTCTAACATGAATGCGAGGATCAACATAGACACGAGGATTAAATGGTGGTATTTCCTCCAGCTCAGGTAAATCATCATCATCAGATGATTCATCCTTCTTACTCTTGGCGCCTCTATCCAATTTTGATTGTAAAACCATCACCTTAAATTCATCCATTTGAATTTGCATTCGCTCCCTATCAGCACGAGCTACAACTTGCTCTTCAATACGTCTTCTCTCACTTGTATTAAGAAGAGCTCGAGTTTCAGCCAACTCCTCTTGAAGATTGTTTTCATTGTATTCAAACATCTTTTTCTCCCTTAACCGTTTCTTGAGAGTCTTCTCCGGTTCAGGATCAAAAGGAACGAGGTCTTGCACAGAACGAGACCTTTGCATATACCTAAAGAAAAATCTTCAAGATCACTAACGTAGATCGATCAAATAACGAGAGCAAGAGCTCCCAAGCTAGACAACCGAAAACCAAATTTGGTCTAGACCAAATCCCCAGCAACGGCGCCAAAAACTTGTTCGCTCAAAAGTGTGTGCTTCAAAGTCTTAAAATTATATCCAGAACTTAAGCAAAAGCGAACCCACAGTGTACGGATCAATTGTAGTAAGGCAAGAAATTCCAGAGTCGAACTCAGGGATTTGGTGAGAATAAAATCGGTTCAAAAATATCTGGCAAGATGTAAAAGCTTTTGTAAAGATGTAAGAGACAAATGATTACAAGGATTCAAGTATCCAACTGCGGCTTTCGATTCAAGACACTCTAAAGATCAAAGGATAGAGTTGGCATTGCCAAGGTCATGTGTTTCGAAGAAATGAATAATGTACAATGAAGCTCCACTACTCACTTATCCCGACTTAGAAGTTCTCAACCCGAAGGATGTTGAGTCTCATCAAGAAGAGTACTCAAAAAAAGGATTAATGCTCAAACCACCCACCAAAACCCAAGGATATGACTCTCGAAGATAAAGATGAAAGGCACACTCAAACCTTAATAGAGGATGTTGAGTCTCTCTATTACCCAAATCTTGCAAACTTTGGTTACCAAGTGAAGAATCAATGATGAAGTCTATTCTTACACTTGGATAAGGGTTGTAAAGGTTAGGCAAGGCTAGGATTTATACAAGGTTTAACTTTGGTTAAAAGATAAAACAATTAAGGAACGTCAGAGAGAAAAATCGGGTTGTTCTAGGGAAAATCGGCCGATTTTCTAGAGAACATAGCGATTTTTTGCAAACGCAAAGGTTAAATCTCAACTCTCAGGGTCCAAATGGTTAAATGAGTTCAGTCAATCATCATCTAAGCCTCAATCATCAACTCTTCTCCCAAGAATCACAAGGTTTTTAGCCAATCATTTTCATTTTCAAATCAAAATCAAGATTGAATAAAGAAACCCAAATAAAAACCAAACTTTGCATAAAATTCAATGAATTTCTAAAATATGTAATCAATCCTCAAAAACTTCAAAAGAATCTCTCAAAACACTCAACAATATGTGTTTACAAATCGCGATAATGAACAATAATCAAAGATCTCACAAATTTTTTGAATCTTCAACTCTATTTCTCTTCCGCCAATCTTTCTCTCCAAGAATCTTCAATCTCTATAGTATGCCGTCCATCCCCCGTTCTGCGACTGTCCCATTTTCATTCCTAGGGTTCCATCATAATCCCTCTCACTAATGGGCTGCAAGACCTATCACTTCTCCGGCCCAAAGGTTATGGGCTTTCGAACGTAATATTTTTTAGATAGTTACAAGTAAAAATCGGTCAATCTAACACATAACTCGTTCGATTTTTCCTACAGGAAAATCGTCGGATTTATGCAGTAAATCACCCGATTTTCCACAACAGGAAGTGCTCGTCTCTTGGCTTGTTTTCCATCTCCTTTGTGTGACTCTTCCACGCACTTTCCTTGCTCCTCATGACTCCTTAAAGGTTCCTCATGCTTCCTTATTGACCTTAGCTACTCCTTACTCCACTTTTGCTTCCAATTCCATCGAGTTCACCTACAACTCAACCAAAACTCGTGTAGACCTCTATTTTCGAAATATAATTGAAATAAACCTTAAAGGTACACAAAATCTCTTCGAATGCTAGGAAAACTGAGGTAAAACATCCATAATATGCATGAGTATAATGGCATATAATTCATGTCATCAATAACCTTGCAAATCTTAGTTATTTTGATTTTCAGAAACTACTTAACCAATCCACTTTGATCCTATGTTTTGTTGCCTTTAAATGAGAATCCACCATTCAATTTTTATAGATTGTAGATAGTTATGCATAGTTTGTTGTATCAAAAGTTGGAGTCAATCCAACGGTCGGATCTAGAGTTATGATGTTCCAAAGTAGAGTAGTTGGGTAGTTTTTACAACATTGGATATTTAGCTAAGTACGGGAGTTTATGTGCTTGGGAGTCAACTTGGGATTTTTGTGTAGGATTGGTTATTGATCCTTTTTAGGTTTTCAATGTTCTATTCATGAGAGTGATTTGCATAGAAGGTTTCGATTTTTTATTTGGAATTTTTAGATTTTTGTACGAGGGTTTTATGTTGAGTCAAAGTGGGATCCTTAGCGAGTTTTCAAGGAAGTTAAGAAGTTGGATAATTTTCCAACTTAGTTAAATCTTTCTTGTGAGTGTTAGATTGTGGTTTTGAGTTTCATACGAAGTTTGGGAAATATTCTAGGAACATTTCTAGGGTTTTGAGACCCAGGGGTAAAATAGTCTTTTTACAATTATAAGGGTAATTTGGTAATTTCCGTTAAGATAAATTTTAGTATCTTAGAAGTTGAAAACTTCTAAGAGGATAGAATATGTTTTTGATAAACTTTCCTTTTATATCAGGAGGTTGAGTTCTTTCCTTGCGGATCGGGTTTTTGAGTTATCAAGAATTGTGATTTGATTCAGGTAAGTCCTTTGGGCTAACTTAGCTAACTTCTAGATGTTGGTGTGGGTGATGATAGTGGTGTTTGACTTTTATGTTTATAAATATATAAATGCTTTAAGTACAGCCGACCATTTAGTTGGCCTAAGAGTAACGGGCGGTGACATCAACTACTCAGTAGCCCGAGGGAGACTGAGAGGATGTTCGGGACTAGGCCACACATGGTTTGCAGGGAGGGTACCTAACCACTCCATATGGTATACAAGGAGGTACACCGAGCCTCGCATGCTGGATAAGAAACGGAAGCGAGAGTCTTAGACGTCTCATGTCATAACCTTAAAATAGATTGAAGTGAATCACTTATATACAAGATAATAACCGGTTTTGTGTGCCAACATGTTGAGTGTTATATTCTTACTTTATGTGTGTTTGTATTATTATTATTCTACTAATATTTGGATAGTTAGCTAACGGTGTATCCGTGTTGTTAGATTATTTATAGGTATAGACAGTTGTAGAGAGATCCGGAGCCGGTGGTCAGTGTTCGCCACTTAGCGTGCGTGCAAATAAGCTTTAATTATAAAACTAGAAATCAAGCAAGCGAACCCGCAGTGTACAGATCGATATAGTTAAGCAAGAATTCCAGAGTATCGAACACAGGGATTTGGGGGGTTAAATCCAGTTATAGATTATCAAGCAAGTAAATGTATGAAGCTTTTCAAATTATTGGGAAAACAACAATCCTAAAGATCCAGGAATCCAGCTGTGGCAATCGATTCAAGATATACTAAAGATATAAGGACAAAGTTGAGGTTTGCAAAGGTATACGAATGTAAGGTAATCGTACGGTGAAGTTCCAAAAACCTTATATAACCTACCTAAAAGACTCTCGCTATAAAGGTTGTTGAGGCTTCAATATAGAAAGGATCTAAAGGCAAGAATTAATGTCAAATATCCAAACTTGTAATCCAAGGATCAAGATTAACTAAACCGATTAAGGTTGTGACACTCGAAATCGAGGTAGAGGTTGTTGAGGCTTCACTACCACCTAGAAAAGGGCAAACCAAGACTAAGTTAAAGCAAATCTTTAACTTTGGATTAAAGTAAAAGCAAGGTTCGTAACTTGACACAAAATTACGGGTAGTTCTTGAGTTCCACGACCGTGGAAGCTCAAGAACAGACCGTGGATTAGGTTCGTCGGCGATTCTCTCTATAACTCTCAGGGTCCAATTTGTTTACGATCGATCTATCATCATCTAAGCCACAACTATCAACCCTTCACCTTAGAATTGCTAAAGGGTTTTAGCCAACAACAGTCATATTGATATCAATTTCAAGATTTAAAAGAATGAAAGATGAAAACTTCCGAAAACCTTGAATAAATCTCAAGTCAATCTCAAATCCACGAATCAAGAACAATAATGTCAATAGATTTGGAATAACACAAACAATCACAAATCTTAGATAAGAACGAAGAACGGGATGTCAATCCGTCTTCTAATCAAACCTAGAATTAAAGTATGAAATCTCCTTACGAACAATCTTCCAAATCTTCACTCTTTCTCCAACTTTCCGTCGCGAAATAGAAATCTCCGCACGTTCCACTTGAAACCCTAGGCACGTGCAATAAGCGTAGGCAAAGTCTAAGCGAAGGTGACGGAATCTCTCTTCTTCCGTCCTTTTATAGGGTAAGATAAAATATTGGCCCGGCCCATTGCGTAGAAGATCGTGGCTTCAAAGTATGCGTTAAAAGATTGCCAAGATCACGGTCGTGGAAGGGTTCCACGCCCGTAATTTAGAGCGTGGAATTGGGTCACGATTTGTCACAACCCTCCACGGCTGTGTAAGTTGCTGGAATGCACCACGCTTCTCTTGCCAAGGTTCCACGGCCGTGGACTTGAACGTGGAATCTAGTACGGCCGTATTTTAGAGCGTGGTTTAGAGGTAGTTCGTAATTTTCCTTAGTCTCGTGCTATTCTTCAAGTTAGCACCTTCCTTAGCTCCTAGTGATGTCCTCAGTCCTTGGACATGCTCAATCTAACTCCATTCTCTCTCAATCCGTTCGGAATTAGCTCTTAATTGCCTACAATCAACACAAAGCTTATGTAGACCTCTATATCGATAAAATAGATAAACTAACTCACAAATGCTTCAATTCTTTATCAATGAATACCAAAGTAGATGAAATACACTTAGAAAACGTGCCTAAAATATCACAATATTTCATGCTAACAAATAACCCCATACTTGCCACTTGCTTGTCCCTAAGCAAGGTCTTTCAAAAAGCTTTAAAACTCAAGTTAGGATGAAATATGTGTACCTTCTCAAAACAAAACTTCTTTTAGATGAATGTGCCTTCTAATCAATAGATCATTCTCAAATCTTGCTTCATTTGCTTATAAGACTTTCATATGCATAATCAAAGAGTAAAGAGTAACGAAAGCTCATGAATCAATCAAACTTCCATGTAAACATCATAACCTTCAAACATTATCAAAATCAATCATAAGAAACTTCAATTTAGATCACCAAGTCATATAACATTCTTTTGATCTTAAGGACTTTTAAACAAGGTCTAGAATGTGGAAAGGGAGGGAAAACTTTAAGGAATGTGGTGCATGAATCCGGGAAAGTGGATAACTACTCTTTTCTTCTTCTCTTGCGGTTTCCGCAGCACTTTCAACTTGGAGCTTTGCTCCCTTCTTTTCATTTTTCGACTTTACTTTTGGAGTTATGGATAGAGGTGCACAAAAACCGAAGCCTAGGAGATTGGCGTTTCTCAATTTTTATGAGATGCCTCAAACCCTTAGCGCACATACCATAATCCGTTAGGAATATCGCTCAATCCGACTTTGGCAAGACACAAACACCCGGCTATGTGAATGGTGCTGAATTACTCATCGTCATGATTGACTTCCCCAAACCTATAATTTCTTTCTATTCTTTTGAATGCAAAACATTGCTTTCATGGCCCTCCCACATCAAACATGCCTTTTTCATTCAACTCCTCCAAATTCTCGGATAGGTAAAGGAGGTCATTATTTCAATGAGGGGCTAAATGATCAAAGAGAGAAGAAAGAAAATCGAATTGCCTTAATCATCTCAAAAAGAAGCATAAGAACTTATTATGTGATTTCAACCTTAATTCCTCAACATGATTTAAGTAACATTCATCACATTATGAAACTTGCAAAAGAGGTATAATCAACTCATTCAATTTCTTTTCAATTCACTATTCGTTTAAGCATGCGATTGTCATCAAAACTCAATTCACAAGTGGTGATTATCATAGAAATTATCTCTATCCTTAGAAGCACAAAATTTTCAAAATTTTTCAATTTTTATGGGTTTTTCAAATTCTTTTTCATGCAATGCAATAATGAAACATGTAGCAATAGAATGAAACATGCAAGATAGTCTCGATAAAGCATACAAAAGTGAGTAAGAGTTATTACAAACTATTAGTCACACCCCACCCCATACTTGGAACAAACATTGTCCCTAATTTTCAAAGAAAAGAAAAAGAAGAAAAGAAAGAAAGAAAAAGAACTCACAAAACGGTGGTGGAGCGGCTAATCTGTCGATCATCAAGGTCGTCACTGCATTGCCGGTGGAGGTGGAAATGGAGAGAAGCTGGGATCATAGTACCGCCCGAATTGCTGGCGGTATACATCTCTCATCATGTGGTCAAGGTCGTCCACACGTGCATCCCTAGCATCAGCGCGGATCTCCAAAGCTCCAACCCTGCTGGAAAGGTTGGTAGCCCACTCTGGCAACTGCTCATACCAGCCAGGCGGTTGGCTGTACCACGCCGGTGCATCTGAAGGTGCTGGTGCTGGTGGCGGCTGTGTAGACCATGGTGGAGGAGCTCCCATCCAATCCGGCTGAGTCGAATACCAAGCAGGAGGGTCAGCCATCCAAGTAGGCCTCTCGCTCACACTAGCGCGGCGAGAGGAAGAGCCAGATGCTCTAGCAAGGCGGGGAGAACGTCTGGGCATGTCGGGAACTGCATCCGGCTGGTCCGGGAATGTACCAAAGTCCTGATCAGCTCCTCCTCCTCCCTCATAATCATCTCTCATCTCCTCCTCCTCTACAACTGGTGGTGGTGGAACGTAGGGGGGGCTACCAATCTGTTTGCATGCATGGCAGGGAACGTCGCCTTCCAGTTATGGCGTCCAGCCATAATGGAATACTCAGGGAGCCACTCAATGCCTCTCCCGGTCCTACTCTCCCACGGCATAGCAGCATATGGTGGACCTCTATGGGTGGGGAAGATGAGGCCTCTAGTCATAAGGGCCTGAAGTCCTAGGGGTACAGCAGCAATACGTGTGCAAGCGGAGAAATCTACCCCTAATGCCCTAGCAAGGTGGGTGACTATCCCACCATATCCAATGTTGCCAGCCCTCTTATTCTTTAGCTTGCTCATGGTAGCAGCTAAGAGGGTGGCGCAGTCAGCAGGTCTACCGTATAGCATACAGTAGAGAAGAAAGAGCTCATCTGTCTTGATCTTCTGAGGTGTCTCCGTCCTAGGGAAGAGACACTCAAAAAGTACCCTGTGAGCAATCTACAAGGCTAAGTGATACATCAACTTAGCCTTGGTATCAGCTGGCTTCCAGCGGTCCTTGCTGGCATAGATTATAGCGATCTCTTCCCAGAAATCCTTGGCGTACACGCCACTGGGGAAACGACCATTGAAGGTCTCGTGGAACCCAAAGAAGGCTCCAAACTCCCAGATGGAGAAATCATAGTTTCTTTCCATAAAGAAACTGTCCTGTCAACATGGTTGTGCTCAAAGGAAACCACAACCTCTCTCGTAATCTCCTCATATGCATCTTCCCGAATAGCGGAAAAGATGACTAAGCCGGCTCTATCCAAGAGCCAAGTAATGTCTCCTACCACATGTAGAGGCTCTAACTCCTCAAGCAATAGGTATCTAGGTCCTATGACCGTCCTCTTATGGATCCTCTCTAAGGCATCGAGATGATCCTCATGAATGGTAGGGATCCTAAGGCGAGGTGGTGATGGTGATGATGGTGATGATGGAGGTGAAGGGGATGAAGGTGGTGGTGCTCTAGAAGAGGAAGAGGGGTTGCCCTTCCTTTTCTTACTCTTATCCTTATCTTTATTCTTGTCCTTATTCCAACCGGACACTCTCCTCACAAAATCCATGATCTATCCAAAAACCACGGTCTGTTCTAAGTATTCCACGGCCGTGGAAGCTCCAGGAACCGTGGTTCTATACGTAATTTTGCAAATCTCAACAGAATCTCACCAAATTTCACAGCAGCAGTCCTAGACTAATTCTCTTCCAATTCCAATCAGTTATTCCTAAAAATTCTAGCAAATGCAAGTCCGAATCGACAAAGATAGAGAAGAGCGAAAAAACCTAGGTTTTCGGTAAATCCGAATTCTGCTTTCCTCGGTGATTTGCCGCTCGAATTGTTGCTTGGATCTTGTTGGTGATCGGATTTGCTTCTGTTTTGGCCAAAGAATCGTTAAAAACGATTAACAAATGAAGATTTGAGGTGAGGGGAAGCAAATCGGCGTTTAGGGCGTGGAATTGGGTTTGTGAGATGTGTTTTGTGAAGGAAAGTGGTTTATATAGTGGCTGTAAAAATTTTTGAAAATCACGGTCTGTCGGGGGGTTCCACGGCCGTGAAAATGTACGGAACCGTGGTTTTGGTGATTTTTCTCAGGCTTTTGAAAATTACGGTCACTGTAGCTGTCACGACCGTGGTTTAGACCGTGGAACTCTCTGTAATGCTCCAAAGTCCAAGTTTCGTCACTTTTCTTCAAACTTTCTCTTCCCCTTTCCTTTTCCACTATTCCTACATCCAAAAACACAAATATACCGGAAGGTATCGAAGGCAAAACAAAGCAAAAACGTCTAAACTAAGCTAATCTATGAATCAAAAACAAAAAAGTAAATGCAATACCTTGGGTTGCCTCCCAAGAAGCGCTTTGTTTAAGGTCTGTAGCTAGACCAAATTCGCACTTATTCGAGTGCGGTGGGCGCGAACTCTTCAGCTTGGAGTTCCGGAGTATACTTCTTGAGTCGTTGACCGTTCACCTTAAAGCTTCCGCCCGCTTCACCCCATACTTCAACTGCACCATGGGGGAAAATACGTTTGATTAGAAAAGGTCCGGTCCAACGAGATTTAAGCTTACCTAAAAAGAGACGAAGCCTTGAATTGAAGAGGAGAACTTGATCTCCTTCTTTGAAGTCCTTCGGAATGATATGCTTATCATGCCAACGCTTAGCTCTTTCTTTGTAAATCTTGGCGTTTTCATAGGCGTTCAAGCGAAGTTCTTCAAGCTCATTTAGGTCCAAGAGATGCTTCTCTCCCGCTTCCTTCATGCTGAAATTTAGCCACTTGATTGCCCAAAACGCCTTGTGCTCCAACTCTACCGGTAAGTGACAAGACTTCCCATACACAAGGTTATATGGTGTGGTTCCGATGGGAGTCTTATACGCAGTCCGGTACGCCCACAATGTATCATCTAGCTTCAAGGACCAATCCTTCCTAGTCCTTGAAACCGTCTTCTCTAGGATTCCTTTGATCTCCCGGTTTGAGATCTCAACTTGTCCACTAGTTTGTGGATGATAAGGGGTGGCGATCTTGTGAGTCACCCCATACTTAGCTAAAAGAGCTTCAAAGCGCCGGGCAATGAAGTGAGAGCCTCCATCACTAATGATGGTCCGTGGTGTCCCAAATCGCGGGAAAATGGTCTTGTTAAAGAACTTAACCACTACCATGGCATCATTGGTGGGAGAGGCAATCGCTTTAACCCATCTTGAAACATAATCAACCGCTAAAAGTATGTATTGGTTACCACAAGATGATGGGAATGGTCCCATGAAGTCTACTCCCCAAACGTCAAAGATCTCCACCTCTTGGATGTTGTTGAGAGGCATCTCATTCCTCATGAGATATTTCCTGTTCTTTGACAAGCATCGCAGCAGGAAACAAAGGTTTGCACATCTTTAAATAGTGTAGGCCAAAAGAATCCAGATTGCAATACCTTAGCGCTAGTCTTGTTCGAACTAGCGTGTCCTCCACAAGGTAGTGAATGACAATGGCGGATGACGCTTTGCATCTCATCTTCCGGTACACATCACCGAATAATGCCATCCGGACCTCTCTTGAAGAGAAGAGGTTCATTCCAAAAGTACTCCAAGAACATCCTTAAAGAACTTCTTTCTTTGTGTGTAGGATAATCCGGGCGGTATCTCCTGACAAACCAAATAGTTAACAAAATCAGCAAACCATGGTTCGTTACCTTTGGAGATCACATCGATGCACTCCTCTATGATATGTAAATGTTCGTCCGGGAAGGAGTCATCTATAGATAAATGGTTGTCCTCTAGATGTGTTAGGCGACTCAAATGATCCGCAACAGAATTTTCCGAACCCTTCTTGTCGCGGATCTCTAGATCGAATTCTTGTAGGAGAAGAATCCATCTAATTAGTCTTGGCTTCGCATCCTTCTTTGCAACGAGATACCGGATCGCAGCATGATCCGTGTACACAATCACCTTTGCACCTACAAGATAAGAGCGAAATTTGTCAATTGCATAAACAATGGCTAAAAATTCATTTTCCGTAGTGGCGTAGTTGAGCTGTGCTTCATCTAGCGTCTTGCTAGCGTAGTAGATAGCGTGGGTTCTCCCTTCCTTTCTTTGTCCAAGAACAGCTCCTATAGCTACGTCACTTGCATCGCACATAACCTCAAAGGGAAGATTCCAATCCAGAGGTTGGATAATAGGGGCTGAAATTAGAGCTTCCCGAATCATGTTAAACGCATCTAAGCATTCCTGCGAAAAATCAAAAACTGCATCCTTCATCAATAGATTAGTAAGAGGTTTTGATATTTTAGAGAAATCCTTTATGAAACGCCTATAAAATCCAACATGTCCTAGAAAAC
This sequence comes from Fagopyrum esculentum, assembly GCA_033239045.1. Lineage (NCBI taxonomy): Eukaryota > Viridiplantae > Streptophyta > Magnoliopsida > Caryophyllales > Polygonaceae > Fagopyrum > Fagopyrum esculentum. Next base: position 118,526,872 of record BSUD01000002.1, read on the forward strand.
TTCTTATCTCTTTCACCGAAGTTGGGGGAGGAAGTCTTTCTATTGTCTCTATCTTAGCTTTATCCACCTCAATCCCTCTACTAGAGATTAAGTGTCCTAAGACAATGCCTTCCTTCACCATGAATTGACACTTCTCCCAATTTAGAACTAGGTTAGTGTCATCACACCTTTGTAATACAAGAGCAAGGTTAGAAAGACAATTGTCAAAAGAGGAACCATAAATGGAGAAGTCATCCATAAAAACCTCCATGATTTCCTCTATATATTCAAGATGGCCATCATGCACCTTTGAAAGGTGGCTGGGGCATTGCAAAGCCCGAACGGCATCCTCCTATAGGCAAACGTACCCCACGGGCACGTGAACGTGGTCTTCTCTTGATCATCCGGGTGTATCGGAATCTGAAAGAAACCACTATAACCGTCAAGATAGCAAAAGTGCGAATGTTGCGCTAACCTTTCAAGCATTTGATCGATGAAGGATAGTGGGAAGTGATCCTTCCTCGTCGCATTGTTTAGCTTGCGGTAGTCTATGCACATCCGCCATCCTGTTATGGTTCGGGTAGGAATGAGTTCGTTATTCTTGTTGGTGATGACCGTCATTCCTCCCTTCTTCGGAACCACTTGTACCGGACTCACCCACTTGCTATCGGAGATAGGGTAGATGATACCTGCATCAAGAAGTTTAAGAATTTCCTTCTTGACAACCTCCTTCATGGTCGGATTTAACCGCCTTTGAGGTTGTCGCGAAGTCCTAAAGTCCTCTTCCATTAAGATCTTATGCATGCATAGGGAAGATTTAATTCCAACTAAGTCCGCTATAGTATATCCTAAAGCTTTTCTATGTTTCCTAAGGACAACCATGAGCTTACTATGTTCATCTATGCTTAAATCGGAACTAACAATTACCGGATAGGTTGAATTAGGTCCAAGAAATGCGTACCTTAGATGTGTAGGAAGCGGTTTTAGTTCCATAGCTTTCGGAGTTTCCGATGGTTCTTGAGGAGCATCCGATGCTTCCTTAGAAGTGTCTAAGGGTGTAGAAGAAGTTGGAGAAGAATCAAGAGAAGATGAGGAAGAGACACAATTACCTTCGGAATCGCCCAAAATTACGGCCTCTTTGTATCCTCCACGGCCGTGGTTTTGGGCGTGGAAAGGAAATACGGTTGATCTGTTCTCTCCACGACCGTGTAACCCTCTGGAGTGAGCCACGCTTTTGTTGGTGAAATCCATGGCCGTGGAATATAGTGTATGGCCGTGGATCCGTACGTTTTCTGCTTCGTCGTGGAGTTTCTCAAACTCATCTTCACACACTTCTTGTGCTTCTAAGGCTTCAATTGCCTCGTTGCACTCCTCTTCTTCCCCTATATCCATTAGACTCATAGTAATAACCTTTTGCAATGGATCTTTGAAGAGAATAGCACTTACCTCCTCTCTAGACAACCCTTCTTCATCTTGGATATTGAATATATCCTCATCAAAGATTGGTTCCTTCACTAGAGTGGAAAGAACGAACTCTACCTTCTCTTCTCCTATGTCAAAGTCAAGTCTAGCATTCTTGCAATCGACTATGCACCCGGATGTTGCAAGAAACGGTCTTCCGAGAATGATCGGGACCGGACTATCTGCAGGAATGTCAAGCACAACAAAATCTATAGGAACATAGAATTTACCTAGCTTGACCGGGACGTCTTCAACAATACCGACAGGACGAGTTATGGATCGATCCGCCATGTACAACGTCATCTTCACCGGTTTAGGGTCGCCTAAACCGATCTTCCTACATAATGCAAGTGGGATGATGCTCACACTTGCTCCCAAGTCACATAATGCATCATATGTGACATCTCCCACTCCTATGGGAATACAAAATGACCCCGGATCCTTTAGCTTTGGGAGCATCTTCTCTTTCATGGTCTTGATGAGATCCGAAGAATCCGAACTCATCTTCACCTCTCCAAAATCCTCTAACTTTCTCTTGTTAGAGAGGATCTCCTTTAAGAACTTGCCATAAGCCGGCATACCTACAATAGCATCAATGAAAGGTATATTAATATGCAATTTGCTCATGAGTTCTATAAACTTACCGACTTGTTTATCTAGACGCGCTCTTGCTCTAGATTGCGGGAACGGTAGGGGAGGTTTGTAAGCTGGAGGAGGAACGTAGACATCTTCCTTCTCCTTCCCCTTTTCTTTCTCTTTCTCAACGGGGACTTCTACAAACTTGGGCTGCGGGTCGGTAGTTGTCACCCCGCTCCTAGTTGTGATTGTCATCACCCTTCCTTTTGGGTTGTCCTCCGTCTTTCTTAGAAGTTTCCCTTGATTCCTAGGAACTTCCTCCGCATGGCTGAACATTTGGTTTTCTAAAACCTTTTGGGCTTTATCAACCTTAGAAATGTGATCATCAACCTTGATGATGCGAGTCTCCAACCCTTGAAGCTTCCCCAAAATCGTTTCCAACATGGGATCGGGCTTCTCTTTCCCCGAAGTGCTTCCACCATTAGATGTTTGCCCCTGGCTTTTTAAAGGAGTGGAAGAAGAGGAAGGTGGAGTTAGTGAATTTCCTGAATTGGAAGGATAGGAATTACCGGAATTTTGTTGATTGGAGCGCCAATTGTTGTTGTTTGAACCCCTATTGTTGTTCCAATTGTTGTTCCGGTTGTTGTTGTTGTTGTTCCAATTATTCCGGTTGTTGTTCCGGTTGTTGTTGTTGCGGTTTGTATTCTCACCACCGTTGTGGTTATTGTTGTTGCCTATATACCCCACATATTTTCCTTGTTGCTTTGGAAAGTTGGTCTTGATAGCTTCTTTCAACTCTTTAATCTCGTTGTTGAGAGAAAAGATTTGAGATTGAGCTTCATGTGTGAGCTTTGCTCCTTGCTCCACACGATTCCCCTCCACTTTCCGGTGAGAATACTTCTCTATGACTCGCGCTTGCTTCTCAATGAAGTCCCAAGCGTCATCTTCCCTCATGTCCATGAATGTACCACATAAGAGGGATTGGAGCTTGAATTGTGTCTCCACATCCAGCCCCTTATAGTATATCTCCAATAGTGCAAGCTTGGATATGCCATGATGAGGGCAATCCAATAGCAAATCCTGAAATCTTTCCCAAGATTGAAACAAACTTTCGTTAGATCTCATAGAAAATGCATTAATCTTACCTCTTAGCTCCGCCGTTTTGGATGGCGGAAAGAACTCAGTGAGGAACTCCGCAGAAAGATCCTCCCATGTCTCAAGCTTTCCACTTGGAAGAGCTTGATACCAAGACAATGCTTTCCCTTTCAAGGAGAAGAAGAAAGGCTTGAGTTTATAACTGTTGGTAGTTGCGTTCTTAGGCTTCATGTCTCCATCATAATCTCAAAATTTTGTAGATGTTGATGTGGAGATTCAGCACTTGTTCCACCAAATTGGTTTTGGCGAACAATGGTAATAACTTGAGGGTTGAAGCTAAACCCTTGTACATCGTCAGCATCAAAGTTCACACCTAAACGGCGTGGTTGTTGCGTTGGATCCATCCTTTGGCCAAGAGTTCTTGGCTCTTCATCCACACGTTCGACCCTCGCGTTCCTAGGTGGAACACGGCGATTTGCAGCTGGCCGTGGAAAGAATGGATTCACATTGATCGTGGGATCAATTTCCTCTAGCGGTGGCATGGAGGAGTCGCTATCCTCATTGGATGAGTTGGCTCTAACCGATCTTCCCGGTCTCCTCCTTTTCTTTTTCTCCTTAAGGTTGTTTATCTCCAACCTAATTTGGAACATCATGTCCGATAGATCATCAACCTTTATTTGATGACGATCCATCTCTTCCTTACGAGTCTTCTCACTCCATTGGAGTTGAGCTTCTTTTTCCGCTAACTCCGACTGGAGATCACGTTCTCTTTCTTCAGCCATTTTTCTTTCCTTAAGCTTTCTCCTTAAAGTCCTCTCAAGCTCTTGATCAAGAGGTAAGAGGTCTTCGTTATTCCTAGACATGCGCATACACTCGAAGAGATATCAAATGACAAGGGAGAAGCTCCCAAGCTTGACAACCGATAACCGAATTCGGCCTAAACCAAATCCACGGCAACGGCGCCAAAAACTTGTTCGCCACTTAGTGTGCGTGCAAATAAGCTTTAATTATAAAACTAGAAATCAAGCAAGCGAACCCGCAGTGTACGGATTGATATAGTTAAGCAAGAATTCCAGAGTATCGAACACAGGGATTTGGGGGGTTAAATCCAGTTATAGATTATCAAGCAAGTAAATGTATGAAGCTTTTCAAATTATTGGGAAAACAACAATCCTAAAGATCCAGGAATCCAGCTGTGGCAATCGATTCAAGATATACTAAAGATATAAGGACAGAGTTGAGGTTTGCAAAGGTATACGAATGTAAGGTAATCGTACGGTGAAGTTCCAAAAACCTTATATAACCTACCTAAAAGACTCTCACTATAAAGGTTGTTGAGGATTCAATATATACAGGATCTAAAGGCAAGAATTAATGTCAAATACCCAAACTTGTAATCCAAGGATCAAGATTAACTAAACCGATTAAGGTTGTGACACTCGAAATCGAGGTAGAGGTTGTTGAGGCTTCACTACCACCTAGAAAAGGGCAAGCCAAGACTAAGTTAAAGCAAATCTTTAACTTTGGATTAAAGTAAAAGCAAGGTTCGTAACTTGACACAAAATTACGGGTAGTTCTTGAGTTCCACGGCCGTGGAAGCTCAAGAACAGACCGTGGATTAGGTTCGTCGGCGATTCTCTCTAACTCTCAGGGTCCAATCTGTTTACGATCGATCTATCATCATCTAAGCCACAACTATCAACCCTTCACCTTAGAATTGCTAAAGGGTTTTAGCCAACAACAGTCATATTGATATCAATTTCAAGATTTAAAAGAATGAAAGATGAAAACTTCCGAAAACCTTGAATAAATCTCAAGTCAATCTCAAATCCACGAATCAAGAACAATAATGTCAATAGATTCAGAATAACACAAACAATCACAAATCTTAGATAAGAACGAAGAACGGGATGTCAATCCGTCTTCTAATCAAACCTAGAATTAAAGTATGAAATCTCCTTACGAACAATCTTCCAAATCTTCACTCTTTCTCCAACTTTCCGTCGCGAAATAGCAATCTCCGCACGTTCCACTTGAAACCCTAGGCACGTGCAATAAGCGTAAGCAAAGTCTAAGCGAAGGTGACGGAATCTCTCTTCTTCCTTCCTTTTATAGTGTAAGATAAAATATTGGCCCGGCCCATTGCGTAGAAGATCGTGGCTTCAAAGTGTGCGTTAAAAGATTGCCAAGATCACGGTCGTGGAAGGGTTCCACGCCCGTAATTTAGAGCGTGGAATTGGATCACGGTTTGTCACAACCCTCCACGGCCGTGTAAGTTGCTGGAATGCACCACGCTTCTCTTGCCAAGGTTCCACGGCCTTGGACTTGAATGTGGAATCTAGTACGGCCGTATTTTAAAGCGTGGTTTAGAGGTAGTTCGTAATTTTCCTTAGTCTCGTGCTATTCTTCAAGTTATCACCTTCCTTAGCTCCTAGTGATGTCCTCAATCCTTGGACATGCTCAATCTAACTCCATTCTCTCTCAATCCGTTCAGAATTAGCTCTTAATTGCCTACAATCAACACAAAGCTTATGTAGACCTCTATATCGATAAAATAGATAAACTAACTCACAAATGCTTCAATGCTTTATCAATGAATACCAAAGTAGATGAAATACACTTAGAAAACGTTCCTAAAATATCACAATATTTCATGCTAACAGTCAGCCGGGTCCACAACTCATTAGGTGGGGATGAGGGAGTCTTCCTTTTGTATGCACGTTGTTATATATTTATGTATTGTAAGGCTATCATATGTAGTACATTGTTCAAGTATAATTTAATATTTTTTTAAATATTTATTTACATTTGTGCCTTGTTGTAAGATCCTAAGTAAAGTTGTTGTTAAACAAAGGTCGAGACCCATTGTGAGGTACTAACAGTAGTTCCCCGAGTTCTTAGAATTTGGGGTGTTACACATACCCTTAAGTATGAAAATATTTCTTTTGATACTTTGATAATGAGGACTTTCATTTTTTGTAATAGGATAAACTGCTACATGGTTTTAAAACCACCTTGCATGTACATTCACTTATTGGGAAGAATTAACAACTACCTTCCTCCATAAGTATTTTCCTCTTTCCAATACTGTTAAAATTAGGGAGAAGATCTCTCACTTTGGCATGGGAAGATAGAGAGAATATACATTCCGCATAGGAAAGGTTTAATGAATTTATGATTTTAAGAAAGGAGCTTTGCTTAAGTATTTTTATAGTGGCCTTAATGATACTACTAGGAATCTTGTTGATATTGATAACTCTTATGGTTTCACTAGATAAAATGACGAAGATTCTTGAAATTATCTTGTTATTGTTACAGAACATACAAGAAAAATACTCAAAGAAACGAATCAGGACACGAGGTGTCCACAATATCAAGGATGATGATAGAATAGGCAAGCTAATTGAGATTGTCCATACCTTAATGAAGCTTTTGGAGGTAATCTTGTTGTTATTATTGCTAATGTCGATACTAATACAAAGTGTCAATATTGTATAGGTACAAGTCATGAAATTGAGGAATGTGTTGCTTTCAATGAACACATGGTGCACTACAAAGCCATGGAGCAAGTAAATTATATGGGAAACCAAAAGGAGTACAACTATAACCACAACAAACAAGGTAAAAACCAAAAGGAGTACGCCTACACTAGACCTCCTTCCTACCAACAACACAACTTCCCTCCTCAACAATATTATTTGGAAAGAGGAAACTTTCCTCCCAAGCAACCTACTCAATCCCTCCAGACCACCCAAGGTCAAATTTTGGAGCAACTTCCAATGGAACAACAAGCTATTTGCGGCTCGATACGAGAAATAAGGAACACTCGAATGCTTTTGAAGTCAATTTCACCATATTGGAGACCATTGCGGATGTCTTGAGTAGAGGACATAAGATATTGGAGAACTAAGTCTCCCAACTCAGCCAACGATTGAACAAGACACAAGGGAAGCTCCTTGCAACAATAAATAATAATCTCACATGAGTTTGTCATTGCACTAAGAAGCGGGAAAGAAACTGCAGATCCCTTGGTTGATGAGAAAACCACTAAGAAGACTGATAAAGTAGAAGCTACTATGGAAGAGGTACCGATCATTCCTTTTCATAATAGGAAGAAGTTGGACGAGAGTTTTGGAAAGTTTCTAGAGGTGATGAACAAGCCATACTTGGCGATTCCCCTTGTTGATGCATTGGGACAAATGCCGAAATATTCAAACTTCATGCAAGATATGCTCTCCAACAAGTTTCTCAATAATGAAGGGTTTATTGAAGTCACTAAGGAATTTAGTGCAATGTTGAGGAGTAAGATGCCTCCGAGGAGAGATGATCCTAGAAGTTTTTGTATCCCTTGAGTTTTGGTGGAAGAAAGCATACATGTCTTTGTGACCTTGGAGCAAGTGTTACTGTTATAACACTCACAATGTGTACAGAGTTAGTTGGGAGAAATCTCACCGGTTAATCTCACATTGACCTAATCTGATAGATCAATTATTAGACCTGTTGAGAGTTAAGAGAATGTGGTTGTGATAGTAGACAAGAATGAGATGTTGGTTAATTTTTTGGTAGTAGATGTTGAAGAAAGTACCAACGTCCCCTTAACGGTCGGACGTCCTATCCTCGCCACCGTAGGAGCATTCATTGATGTTAGGATGGTTTCATCATCTTTAAATATGATGAAGACTTAGTGAAGTTCACTCTTCTCAAAACTCCCTAAGTATTCTATTATTGATGATGGTACTTTTTAATTTCTAATGTTATTGATGATTATGAATGCATGATCATTGTGGATTAATCATGGAAGCTTTAACTGTAACGCCCAAATTTTTAGGCGCGTTTACGATATTTATTTTACCGACTTTTATCGATATTTTTACTAGCTTAAATATTTTAATTTTTTTATTTTAAAGTATTTAACGGTGTAAAATATATTTTCCGAGTATATTTATATTTTTGGATACGGTCTTTCATATCCGTATTTTTAATTGCGAAAAAGTCGTGAAGTTTTCTAATTCGGAAATCCCGTTCCGAGTGCTTGTTGATCGAGTTTACTCTATTACTCTTTTCCTTTTATTATATTTTTTTTTCTTCTTTTATTTTCTCTTTTTCCTTTTTCCCCTTTCTTCCCAAGTGTGATGACTGGCCGCTAAAAGCAACCCCTCGCTCCATCCCCTCTGCGAGCCCTGCAAACAACCTCTTGGTACCTGTAATACCGCCCATCCTACAACCTTGCAACGCAACCCTCACTTGGACCCTCTGTCTTACCTCACTCCTTCCTCTACCCTTCACACCTCCTCACCTGTGTTCTGTCTTCCCTATCCTTTCTCTTCTCCCAGAACCTCTCTTCTACATCACTGACCTCTTTCAACCAGGAGCCATTGTAGTGAGCATCCCTGTTCATCTCCCCCTTCAGCCCTTGTCGAGCCTATTGGTGCCGCTAAGAGACTGCAACCGCCAGGAACGCCGACGCCGGATCGGAGACCACACCTTCTGCCGACTCGGGGCCATCAGGGAGCAACCCTTTAATATGTTCTTCATTGTTGACGCCGGAAAGACTCGTATCTATTGCAACCCCTTGTAACCGCCGAGGTCCCATCGCCTCCTTGCCGCTACTGCTCCACCGGATAAGCCCTATCGCCTGACACGCCTCCTTCTCATGGGTCGACGACCACATCTGGAGCCGCCTTCTTCCTTCCCTTCGTCTTTTCTCTACAGTCACCGGAGTGGAGCAACCACCGCTGGAGTTCCAGCGCACCTACCACCGGAAGGCCCCCTGCAATAGCAGCCATCGTTGATGTAACACCCCAAATCCGCGGGACTCGGGGTACGGGTTGGGACCTCACAATGGATCTCAACCCTTAGCCTGACAACAATTTCACCGGATCTTACAACAAGACACAAATAAAGGCAAAACTGAAATACATTTTTATGCAAATGATATGATTCCCGAAGTAAACAAACAAAGACTCCAGGCGAAATACAACATCAAAGGCCAAACGCCACACACGTGACATACAATATACATGAACAAAATACAAACTCAACTCCAACAAAAACCCCCTCCTAAAATGTACGGAACCACGGCTGCCCACTCTTCCGGATCTCTCGGCCGCTTTCCTAACCTGCAAGGAAATCTACAACAATCGGTATAAAACCGTTAGCTAATATTCGCAGCATTAGAAGCAAGGTGAAGGTACAAACACACATACATCAACATAACACATAACATGCTCAAAAACGCAAGTCCGGTAATTATCTTTTTATTATTAGGTCACATCCCGTTCTAATTCAACTTTTTTTGTGACACGAATCTCCCAAAACTCGCCTCGGTCCCCACTTACCACATGGAACGATACGGATGCATCCGATCGTCTAACCACACAAGAACCTCCTAACTCTATGCAAGAGCTAGACAAGTTGTCACCACCCGTTATCATACACTTGGGCCAAATAATATATAAAGGTCGGTAATCCTATTTCCGTTTTTTTAAAGTTATAATGAAAGAAATAAAACACACACCACCAAACACACATCGAGTCTAATACGTAGAATACGAGCTAAGTAAGTCCGAGGACTTACCTTATCGCCACACTCAACTCACAACACTTTCGCTTCCCTTGGGAAGGAGTCCACAACCTGCTCACAAGAAGATAACTATATCAACAACTCGCTCAACTCAAGAAGTCTAAGACTTCTACACAAATGATCTATGCAAGATCATTTGACTCTCATTCTAGGACCGCATCCTAGAATCCCTTATGCTCACATCACACTCAACACAAGCTAGAAGTCCTTAGACTTCTAGACTATATGATCTCGCAAGATCATAACCCAACACGTACTAGGATAAACATGTCTAGCCCAAACCAACTAAACGGTAACAACACCATGCTAGGATAAGCATATCCTACCATAATCTAAACAACCATATAACCACAACCTCAAGCCTAATGATTCTCACAAGATCAAACCATATATTCGAATCCTTATAACAACCTCACTAGATCGCGATATCACCTCAAGCTTAGAATCAACATCAATCCATCAAACAATATCAAATCCTCAAAACTCACCTAAGGTTCAAAGCCACTACTTGACATTCACTCTAAGTTATGCTAGATCCAACCTAACATGATACTACTGCTAAAATATAACTAGATCGAAGGAAAGGATACTCATGCGACGCCAAAAGACGGAAGTCGTTCCACGGATGTCGACTTGGACTCGTTATGCCTTTATCGGGACGCTTCCAAACCTAATACCAAAACTAAGCAAATTTAGCTTCTACGCTAAATTTGAACGGAAAATAACTTATATAAATCTAAGGTAAAAACTCGTTTTCAAAACCAAGGTTAAAACAAAACCGCTCAACCACTTTCCGGGCCAAAATACACTTATATGAACATGAGTCATAATTCGCAATTAAATCTTTCAGCCATAAACCGAATTTAATCCAACAAAGGCGTAATATATAGTACATATAAATATAAGAATATCCCCGTAATTAAAATCCAAGGTTAAAAACCGCTAACATAATTTCCGGAGAAAATTATACTTTTTTAGAAATATGGGTCATCTTCCATAATTAAAACCTTGGGCATTTTCTGAAAATAACCCAACAAAGGGCATAAATACAACAATTTAGAAATATGGGTCAAAACTGTAATAACAAAACACTAGGAACATTATGCAATTATCACAAAAATGAGGGGGCCCGATTAAAAATGTCACAAAAGATTTTAGGGTTTGTTTTAACCGGATGGTAACGTTATGGAAGACAGTACAAGGCCGGCGGCTCTCTAGAGGCAAGGGCGAAGCAGGACAAGGCACTTCTCGGCGGTCTTCGATGGCGACGAGGCGTGGCTCCCTTTATCGGTGGTAGTAGCGGCGTGGAGGGACTGCGCAGGGGCTCCGATGGCGAGGAACGGGGCGAGGCATGGAAGTCTCCGGTGGTGGCAGACGGCGGAGCTCCCCTCTGTTTTCTGCGATGGTCGCCTCTTCGGTTGCGTTCCGGTGGAGATCAGAGGACAGCGTCGTCGAGAAGACGATGAGAGCGTGGAGGCTGCAGGTCGTTATAGAGGGCTCGATATATGGAGGAGAGAGAGGTAGGTGGTGCTGCATAGGTCTCCGGCGATGGATCGACAACTATCCGGCCACTTCGATCAGCTTCAGCAACGAAGTGATGTGGTTCGAGCAGAGGGGAACAACCGATCTGGTGCTTGAGGAGAGTCGAGGTTGCTTCTGCGTGAAGAGTGATAGGGAAGAGAGTTGTTGCTGGTAAAAACAGAGGGAATGCGGAAAGGTTGAAAGACCGAGGGAAGATGGAGATGGGTTTCCCGGTAGACTAGCAGCATAGTGGTGTTGCAAGAGGGTGTGAGAGAGAGCTCGAAGGGAGGACAGTGCTGAAGTCGTTGGTGTAGCGAGATAAGGGGTCGAGTAGCTGTGCAGATCTACTGGTTAGGGTCTAGGCTGCAAGGTAGACGAGGAGACGGGCTGTAATCATAATAGCTAGGTAGACGAGGAGACGGGCTGTAATCATAATAGCTAGGAAGGTTGGTAGCCTGTCATGGTGTAGAGGCAAAGGCAACGAGGTGGTTTTAAGCATGTCCACGGGTCACCCGTGACCCGGCGGAAACCCGGCGGGTCCGGGTTCCCCCAGGTCGCGGGTACGGGTAAGGGTCGTCAGATCCTTACCCGTGACCCGCCGGGTCGACCCGTAACGGTCACAAATTCAAAAAAAAAAACAATATATTTTAATAAATCTAACCCAAAAACAATTCTATAAATACCACATACCTAATTCATTTAATCTCACACCAATTCTCATTCAAACATTTATTCACTCTCTCAATCTTTCCATAATTTCCAACTCTTACATTCAATTACTCTCCTAATCTCATATTCTCATTCTCTTATTTTTCATTTTACCACTCTTACTACTACATTCTAATTCTATTATTCAAAAAAAAAATGTCTAGCCGAGGAAGACGTTCCGTTAGCGGTGCCGGTCCTTCATCCGGCGAAAGTTTTATCCGATGACGGCATTCCGTTAGCGGTCCTCCAACCGGTTCGGATTTAAGGCGAGACTTATTAAGTGGAGAACACGAGATCTTCGAGGAGGAGGATATCACGGAATCACCTACTTTCCCCAACACCCAAGGATCCGAGACCGAATTCACGGAAGAGCCGGAGGAGCCGCCGTTGAACAACACTCAACTAACGGCGGCGGTCTTCCGATTTTGGTTTACAAAAGGTGCTCCCGATGCCAACGGATGTTACTATGCCCCAAATGCAATTTTTGTGCAGCATAGTACAAGCACAAAAAGGGAGAAGACTACGGAAACTACAAGAGGAATATCCGAAACAAGCATCCCGAAAAAATGGGATTAGCACGAGGGCAAACACAACTTACCGGGTACGCATCTACATCTAACCAACATCCTTCTCGATTTACATATGATCATTCTTCTTCTATGGATGCATTTTCGAAAATGTTGGTCGTACATTCTTTAGCATTTAGTTTTGCACAAAATGTTGGTTTTAATGATTGGATGCAAAATCATGCTCAACCCACATATAAACCGATTTCTCGCCAAACCGCTAAAAGAAAAATGATGCATAAATATAAAATTCGTAAAGAAGAATTGATTAAATATTTTATGGACAACGGTGATATTCAAGTTTCTATTTGTAGTGATATTTGGACCGACGGTTTTCAAAAAAATCATATATGGGTATTACTTGTCATTTTCTTGATAAATTTTGGATTTTAAACAAAAGAGTTTTAGCATTACGAGTTTTCAACGAACAACACACCGCCCAAAACATTGCCCGTTTGATTGCAAATGTTTTGGAAGAATATAGATTAGTTTCACGAGTTTTTTCAATCGGTTTTGACAACGCCTCCGCTAACACGGCTTCCATTAGAGATTTAACCAACTATTGTAAGCCGACGATTGGAGGTAAATTTTTTCACATTAGGTGTGCCGCTCATATTTTAAACTTGCGTGTTCAAGACGGTTTAGCATACGTTGGACATTTAGTACAACCTATTCGAAATATTCTTAATGAACTTTGGTCTAAAAAAAGTGTACGTACTAAATGGTATGCATATTGTAAACAAAATAACGTTTATCCTAAAACATTTCCAAAAAAAGTGTACAAGATGAAACTCTACTTACAAAATGATTTACGAATCATATGAATATCGAGAACTTTTAAGTGGTTTTGCCGCACAACATATTGAAGGTAATTTTGTTTTCGGTGAATCTTGGATTTTAGCAAAAGATGTAATGGAGGTTTTTAAATATTTTTATGATGCTACTAACACTTTTAGTTATGTTTATACACCAACTTCAAACATATTTTGTTATGTAGCAATTAATATTGCATTTGCAATTCAACAAGGTCTTTTAATTGAAAATATTTCACAAGCTATACTTTCAATGCGAACTAAATGGTTAGATTATTATACAACCATTCCCGATGTTTTTCTTGTTGCATTTGTGTTAGACCCAAGACGTAAAATGGATGGTTTAAAACAATTTTTAGAAAGTTATTATGAATTTTTAGGTTTAGAACAAAATCCCGATTGTCATGTTTCTATCATAATTGCTAAAGTTAGAAAATTATTTGATGAATTATTGGTTCAATATCGTGTTTCCGATCGAGGTCAATCTTCTCAACCCCCTCCTCGTCCTTCATCTTCAAGTTCATCTAAATTTAAATCAATTGTTAGAGATTTGTTTGGCCCGAAAAGGGCAAAAACCACGTCGAGTTCCAACTCGGAACTCGACGAATATCTAACCATTTCTTTTGAGTTTGTCAATGATGAAGAAGAGTAGGATTTCAACAAATTAGAATGGTGGAGCCGACCGGAGAGAATGAGGTTCCCTACCCTCTCAAGGATCGCGGCACAAATTCTCGCCGTTCCCGCCTCAACGGTAGCGGTTGAGCAAACCTTTAGCCGAAGTGGAAAGGTGCTCGATCCGACGAGATCAAACATGTTGCCCGAGACGTTGGAGGCACAAATCCTCCTAGCCGATTGGAGGAAAGCGGAAATGCGAACACAAAAGAACAACCTCTCGGCGGAGGAAGGCGACGAAGATGACGACGAGCGACAACAAACGCCACCGGATGTATCGGCGGGAGAGTCCGACTAAGGTAAGGGCCAATCGGGGATATAAACAAAGGTAAGAGAACTACGTGGGCTTTGATTCCTCCTCCCCGAGAGGATACGTAGGCAACCGGGATTCCGGTTCAAGCCCAATTCTTCCCTTTTTTTTAAAAAAAAAAAAGTTTAAAACTTAAACTTAAAAAAGAAGAAAATAAACTAATAAAAAGAGGACTTAAACTTAAAAAAATTGGACTTCAGCTTCTAAATCCTGAATTCTCTGTTAATGAGAAGCTCAACCAGTTACTGTTTTTGACATCTCTAGCTCATAGGGCAACTACTACGATCATGCCTTTGGATGAGGATGCTGTGGAACACATTCAAGAAGTGTGTCAAAATGTTGTAATCAATTGTGAACGCAAAGTGCTAAAAAGAGGTATTCTTCGACCCATTGTACCTGAGCCGACTATCTTGACAGTGGAGGAATATGGCTTAGTTAAGAAGTACAGAAATGATCAGGAAAAACAGTTAGCCAAAATGATGGCTTGGACCACTACTGGTGAGGCACAGAAGAGATGGAGGGAAAAGGTGCGTGCTCGTTGTCGTAAAAGACGAGCTGAGTCTTCTTCAAATTACGGGCAATGGTTTGAAGAAGTGGTTGAAGTCTCGGATGATGAAGATTGATCTTTTTAAGCTCTAAATTTTTCTTGCTGAAAGACAAAAAGGGGGAGAATATTTGTCTTTTGAAATGTTTTGAAAACTCTTGGTTTGGTTTGGTTGTTTTTGGTTTTGAAAAACTTGCATTGATTCGATCGTTTTCAAAATTTGATCCTACATATACGCTTACGTTATATTATATTGTTTGTTGTTGTGTTGTTCAAATGCAGGAAATAGATCATAAGTTTTGTCTTTCATCAAGGGGGAGATTGTTAACTCCACCTTGATAAATAAGATATTACTTATGGTTGATGAAAGCCAAAACCTTGGTTTCCAGGTTTTGGTAAGATCTTACAAGTGTTGGTAAAGTCTTTACAGTGTCTGGTAAGGCCTTACCATATTACAGAAAACCTTGGTTTACAGGTTTCAGTAAGGCCTTACATAAACTGGTACGACCTTACCAAAACTGGACAGAAACCACAAGCGAGTTACGTACATCCAAATAGCTTTCCTTCTTGTTGAGTTATTTAAGGGATTTGATTTTAACAAATCTTTGATTTGTTTTAATCAAATCTTCTTAAAGATAAGATCGGAAGATTTCCTAACCTCAACAAATCAAGATTGACCGTGCTTGACTGATTGACTTCAACAAACAAAATCCCAACAAAATAGAGTGGATCAAATCTCAACAACCCAAGATCTCAACAACCCAAGATCTCAACAATCCAAGATCTCCTAGGATCACGAAGGCAAGATCTTTTCTCAACGTTAAAGAATGTTGATACGCTTGCCTATTTAAAGAGACAAAGAACAGAAGACAAGACACACGTTCATTGCCTACTTCGAAAACCGAGTGATAAATTCTACTTATCTCACAAAGAGCCGATCTCACATTCGAAGCTTCATCATTATACTTCCCTGAGAAGTGTGAGATCCTTTTCGAGCTGATAGTACAATTCAACTAGAATCATACAAACCGTTATCATTTCTAGATACATTGGATACGAGTGTTGTATCTGGAGTACTTTAGTTTTTCTTTTCGAGTGAGTGAGTTGCTAGATAGGAAGTGTAAGACTTCTGAGTTTAGAAGAGGGAAGGTCTTCTGAAGATTGTATCTGGAACTCATCAAGAAGAAGGAAAATAAAGCTACTTGAATCCTAGGGTTGAATCAATCCTAGGCGGGGACTAGGTCGTGTTGGTGACCGAACCTCGTTAACATATCGTGTGTCATTTACTGCTCTTTACATTCCTGGTTTGTCTAATCTTTTACATTTAATATCAATCTTATAGTAACGTGTAAGATCTTATTTTTACTAATAAGACTTTATCTTATTTGATAAGGTCTTATCTATTTCAATAAGGTCTTACCTATCCTAAAGATTGCGAAAAGATTCTATACTCTATTCATCCCCCCCTTCTAGAGTATTGGATAAACTATTTTATCTGCCTATTCCGCATTTCAATTGGTATCAGAGCCTAACTCACGTCTTTTTAGATATTATTATCTGTGAGGCTAACTAATGGCAGGTGAAGGTCAAGGCGGATTTGGACAAGGAAGATCAATTTCTCGACCACCTCTTTTTGTAGGAAACAATTTTATGCACTGGAAATCCTTGATGCAGATGTTCATCATTGATCAAGATTTAGAGCTTTGGCATATTATAAAAAACGGACCTCTTACTCCTACCAAGGATGGTCCCGACAATACAGCAGTAAACAAGACAAAAGATGATTTCAATCAGAAGGATCTTGAGAGCGTGGCGAAAAACTACAAGGCTATCAATCTGCTATATTGTGGTTTAAGTACTGATGAATTTAATCGTATATCTTCATGCAGATCCGCTAAAGAAATATGGGATAAATTAGTGGTCACCTATGAAGGAACCAGCCAGGTCAAAGAAACCAAAATTAGTATCTTTCTGAGACAATATGAATTGTTTAAAATGTTCCCAGATGAATCAGTCAAAACAATGTTCACCCGTTTTACGGAGATCATTAACAATCTTGACTCATTGGGAAAGACTTTCAACAATGAAGAAAAAGTCAGAAAGATACTTAGATGCTTGCCTAAAGCAAAATGGGGTCCCAAGGTAACCGCTATAGAAGAAGCACAAAATCTCAATACTCTTGCTCTTGATGATTTGCTAGGCAAATTAATCACCCATGAATTGATCCTCAATGAGGACGATGGGGATGTGCCAACAAACATTAAGAATTTGGCACTCAAGGCAAAGAAAGAGGAACCACTGGAAGATTCTGAAAGTGATGATGAAGATCCTTTTGCTCTTATCACAAGAGGACTAGCTAGAATATTAAAAATGAAAAAGCAATTTTCAAACAAAGAAAATGCTGGATCTTCTAAATACAGAGGTAAGTCTTCTAACCCCTTGAAGAAGAATCGCGTTCTAAATTGCTATGAATGTGGTGAAACAGATCATCTTGTTAAAGAGTGTCCTCAAAAGAAGAAGAACAAATTCAAGAAAAAAGAATTTGGCAAGAAAGCCATGGTAGCAGCTTGGAGCGATTCAGACTCCTCGAGCGATTCAGATTCTGAAGATGATCATGCAAACTTATGTCTTATGGCAAAATCCGACAAAAATCAAGATCAGCATTTGGATGGAATGGTAAGAGATCTTATATCTAGTCCTACCGATGTTTTATCAGAAGTACTAAAAAACATGATTTCTAATGAAGAAACTTACAGCAAAGAAATAAGCATTCTACAAGAAAAGCTTAATGATCAGGAAAATTGCATAAGATTGCTTTCGTTGAAAGTTCAAGATCTTGACAGCATACAATCAGATCTTAACACTGAGGTTAAGGCCTTACGATTGGAAAATTCCGATCTAAAGGCAAACCTCTCATCTCTTAAGACATGTAATACTGACTTAGAGATTGAAAAAGTGAAACTTTCTGAAAAATGTCAAGAACAGCAAATAGCTCTTGTGCAATTTACCAAATCCAAAGCTACTCTTGATAAAATGCTTGGAGAACAACAATTATCCTTAAATCGAAGTGGAATAGGATATAACAGGAATTTTCCTGCTAAACCCACTACCACGTTCTTTAAGGCAAAAGGAAATTGGAGATCTCCTACGTGTTTCTTCTGCTGTAGAAAGGGACATGTAAAGGAAACCTGTCCGTATAGGAGAACGGATCCATACATTATTAGAAATACCTTTCCTGTACGTCTAAATGAACGGGTAAAACATATATGGGTTCCTAAAGGGACTAGGCCACCTAACATGGTCTACCCCCATAATGGATCTAACTCTGTTTATTGGTCAAGCCGGAAAGGATGATTTTCTGTCTTGCAGGATATCACCAAGACTCAAAAATGGATAATGGACAGTGGTTGTTCAAGACATATGAGTGGGAAAGAATCTCTTTTCGACACTCTAAAGAAGAAAATCACTGGCACTATAACTCTTGGTGACAAAGGAAAATGTGACATTCTTGGTATCGGTAATGTTGGTCTTAATTCAAATAATAATATTAAAGATGTTTATTTGGTGGATGGCTTAAAATATAACCTTCTCAGTGTTTCCCAGCTTTGTGATAAAGGAAATTGTGTTAGCTTTGACAAGAGAAAGTGTGAAGTTCGAGATGAGTTGACAGGAAATTTAGTACTAACAGCTCACAGGGATAATAATATATATGCTGTTAATACTAACCAAATTGCAGGGACAAATCTAAAATGTCTCAAGGTCTTATCAGATGACTCAAGACTATGGCACAGACGACTTGGTCACATCAGTCTACATTCTCTTAACAAACTTAAATCAAAAGATCTTGTAAGAGGTCTTCCTGACCTAAAGTTCAAGGTAGATGAATTATGCAATGCTTGCTCAAGAGGTAAACATACTCGTAGTTCTTTTAAAAAGAAGCAAGTGGTAAGTACTACTAGACCTCTTGAACTTCTCCACATGGATCTTTGTGGACCTATGCGCGTCAAATCTCCAAAAGGCAAGCAATATATTCTTGTTATTGTTGATGATTATTCACGATTTACTTGGGTTTTCTTTCTAAAAATGAAATCTGAAGCACTTTTATACTTCTCAAAACTTTGTAAGGAATTACAGACTTTGAAAAACCTACCAATCATTTCTATTAGAAGTGATCATGGTAGAGAATTTGATCAATCAGACTTTGATGCATTTTGTGAGAAATATGGTATTTCTCATAATTTTTCAGCTCCTAGAACACCTCAACAAAATGGGGTTGTGGAACGAAAGAACCGCACCCTAGAGGAAATGTCTAGGACAATGCTATTAGAGAATGATCTGCCTAAGTCATACTGGGCAGAAGCTGTTAATACAGCAAATTACATTCTTAATAAATGTTTGATTCGATCAATTTTAAAGAAAACTCCTTACGAGCTTTTTAAAGGAAGAAAACCAAGTATATCTTACTTTAAACCATTTGGATGTACGTGTTATGTGCATAATAATGGAAAGGATAATCTTGGAAAATTTGATGCTCGTAGCGACGAAGGTACTTTTCTCGGATACTCGACTCAAAGCAAGGCTTATCGAGTATACAATAAACGTACCAAAGTAGTCGAAGAAAGTATCCATGTTTTGTTTGATGAAAACGATAATGGTATCTTGAGTGAGAGCTTTGCAGATCTTGATCTAAATAAACATGAGGAAGAAGAAGAAGTCGATAAGAACGTCAAAAATATGCAAGAGCCATTTCAAGATCTTACAGAACTATCTCAAGATCTTACAGACAGGTCTCAAGACCTTGAAGCACCTTCTCAAGATCTTACAAATGAAACCAATCGTGGAGATACATCACTACCTGAGCAACAAGAGCCATCTTCCCCACTTCATATAAATTCTGAACCCGATGCTTATAATCAGAGAAATGTCCGGAGGAAATTTAAACATGCATCATCCCATTCAACTCAGGATATTATTTCTGATCCCTCATCTGGAATACAAACTCGATCTAAATTAAAAGATCTATGTGCTTTTCATGCGTTTGTTTCTCTTGTAGAACCTAAGAAGTACACAGAAACTCTTCAAGAACCTGACTGGATTATTGCTATGCAAGATGAGCTAAACGAGTTTGAGCGAAACAAAGTATGGACACTTACAGCAAGACCCAAAGGCAAATCAGTTATTGGGACAAGATGGGTTTTCCGAAATAAACTTGATGAAAGTGGTAATGTCATTCGAAATAAAGCTCGTCTTGTTGCTCAAGGTTACAATCAGGAGGAAGGTATTGACTACGAGGAGACTTTTGCTCCCGTAGCCTGGCTTGAAGCCATTCGCATACTTCTTGCTTTTGCATCTTACATGAGTATTAAACTTTTTCAAATGGACGTAAAATGCGCCTTTTTGAATGGTTATTTAGATGAAGAAGTTTATGTTGCTCAACCTCCTGGCTTTGAAAGTAATGAATTTCCAGATCATGTTTTCAAGCTTGACAAAGCTCTTTATGGCTTAAAGCAAGCCCCAAGAGCTTGGTACGAGCGACTTTCAAAATATCTTCTGGAAAATAACTTCAAAAGAGGGTTGATCGACAAAACTTTATTCATTAAAACTCATGGAGAGAATATTCTTGTTGTTCAAATTTATGTGGATGATATCTTGTTTGGAGGAACTAATGAATCTCTTTGCAAGGAATTTTCTGACATCATGTGCAAGGAATTTGAGATGAGTATGATGGGTGAATTAACTTTCTTTCTTGGACTACAAGTACATCAAAGCAAAAAGGGCATATTCCTCAATCAAGGAAAGTACACAAGGGACCTTCTGAAGAAGTTTAAGATGAATGAATCAAAAATAGCCAAAACACCAATGAGCTCTACTCTCTCTTTGGATCAAGACCTTACCGGCAAACAAGTAAATCAAAAAGAATTTCGAGGTATGATCGGATCTTTACTATATCTTACTGCTAGTAGACCTGACATTATGTTTAGTGTTTGCATGTGTGCTAGATTTCAAGCTAACCCAAAGGAATCACATCTCATTGCGGTAAAAAGGATATTAAGATATCTTAATGGTACAAAAGATATAGGTCTATGGTATCCCACACAAAGCAGTTTCGGTCTTATCGGATATTCCGATGCTGATTTTGCAGGATATAAAGTGGATAGAAAAAGCACTTCAGGGTGTTGTCAATTTCTTGGTACATCTCTAATAAGTTGGCATTCCAAGAAGCAAAATTCAGTGGCTCTCTCAACAGCCGAAGCTGAATATATTGCTGCTGGAGCTTGTTGTTCGCAAATCTTATGGATTGCGCAACAACTCCAAGATCTTGGATTCAACTTTAAGGACATACCAATAAAATGTGACAATACCAGTGCTATTTCTATCTCGAAAAATCCTGTACAGCATTCAAGAACGAAACATATAGATGTGAGACACCATTTTATACGTGATCATGTAGAAAAAGGTGATGTGTCTTTGACATTCATTTCTACCGATCTACAACTGGCCGATATCTTTACAAAACCTTTACCCGAAGAGAGATTCAACTTCATAAGGTTAGAACTTGGTATGCTTAACAGGGAGGCACAAATGTAGGGGGAGCAATTATTGTTTTACAATATTGATCTTATTCCCTACATTAAGACCTTAACATGCATTTCAAGGTCTTACTACAATAGTGTTACAAACACTGATCTTATTCTTTAGAATAAGATCTTACAATACATCTCAAGGCCTTACTAAATAATAGTATGCTCTTGATTTTTGTTTAAAAGATTAAATTGGATCAAATCTTTTAGTTATTATCTCAATAGATATCTAACTAATAGATTATTTTATTTTTGGAAATCTTTCGGTTATAATTTTAATCTTTTAAAATTACTTAAAATTTTACAAAGATTTTTTAAACAAAGATTTTCCTCTCTCTCTCCGTCTTATATCAAATCTTTAAAGATCTTGATTCTCTTCTCCGCTTCTTTAAACTCTCCGACTTCTCGTCTCTCTCATTCTCAAACCCTAATCGACGATGGCCCCCAAACGTTCTTCGACTCAGTCCTCTGCTCCAACATCCAAGAAGCAGCGATCGGCGGCTAGAAAAGGCAAAGCTGTTCTAAAGGAGTACAATCCGGATTCCGATTCTTCAATGTCTACTCCCTCTCCTTCTCGGCAAGTGGCTCAAGCTATTTATCCCCCAGCCGCAAAGGATATACCTCAACATCGTCTTCGATCACCACCTTCTGGGTTTGAGGTTAGTAGTGAAGAACCTTTTTCTTGGTTCTTGAACTATACTAAAGCGGGAATGTGGAAAGATGGTTTTGCTAA
Source organism: Fagopyrum esculentum (assembly GCA_033239045.1). Classification (NCBI taxonomy): domain Eukaryota; kingdom Viridiplantae; phylum Streptophyta; class Magnoliopsida; order Caryophyllales; family Polygonaceae; genus Fagopyrum; species Fagopyrum esculentum. Next base: position 118,549,013 of record BSUD01000002.1, read on the forward strand.
TCGTCCCCTGAGTTTTTGTGAATCGGTTGATGAAAATTTTCTAGTGTCTATGAATCTGCCGTGTGTTAATTTGCTGAAATGTTCGAATGTCTGGAGTTTGTTTAATCTGGGAGATTTTGCCTTTCCACGACTTACCCGTCTATTCTTTGTCAACCTTACTGCACACCGAGAAAAGGGGATTTTAACTCTTCATTCCCAGATCAAAGGACGACCAATTACCCTAACTGCTTCTTCTTTAGCAATTATTTTAGGAGTCCCTGAGGAAATCGACACCAAAACTCATCCTTCGAAAAATGTATGTCTTGCCCATGCCCAGAAAACATTTTTTGAGAAACCAATTCCTTCTGGTGCTACTTCCTCAAAGCCAAAGCAAAAACAAACCCATAATGTCTTAACTTTAGAGGCCAAAATTGTATTCACCTTGCTTGCTAGGTGTGTCTTACCACGAAAGCACTCCCGAGAGATTGTAACTGACAATCTCTTGGAAATTCTGGATTTGATCCTTACTGGGTATCCTATTGATGTCCCTAACCTGATTTTATCCTACATGGTGCACACTGTGAATACCCCTTTGACAGCCCCTCTTCCTTATGCCAACTTATTTCCAAAGATTTTCGAATTCTTTGAAATTGATACTACAGATGAGGATAAGGTTTATCATAAGGGACAAATTGATGAGGACTGTTGGGGAAGGCTTGGGGTTGAGAAATCTTTGTCTGGGGATTGGATTCTGAAGAAACATCAATCAACTGCTCAAATCTCATCTGAACAGAGAATTCAGGATTTAGAAGCTGAAGTGAACGCTCTGAGGAAAGATCTGAACACTGCTCGTGCTGATATTGTGGATAGACAGGATGATACGCATGAGAAGTTGCTAATTGTTAATGAGAAGCTCAACCAGTTACTGTTTTTGACATCTCTAGCTCATAGGGCAACTACTACGATCATGCCTTTGGATGAGGATGCTGTGGAACACATTCAAGAAGTGTGTCAAAATGTTGTAATTAATTGTGAACGCAAAGTGCTAAAAAGAGGTATTCTTCGACCCATTGTACCTGAGCCGACTATCTTGACAGTGGAGGAATATGGCTTAGTTAAGAAGTACAGAAATGATCAGGAAAAACAGTTAGCCAAAATGATGGCTTGGACCACTACTGGTGAGGCACAAAAGAGATGGAGGGAAAAGGTGCGTGCTCGTTGTCGTAAAAGACGAGCTGGGTCTTCTTCAAATTACGGGCAATGGTTTGAAGAAGTGGTTGAAGTCTCGGATGATGAAGATTGATCTTTTTAAACTCTAAATTTTTCTTGCTGAAAGACAAAAAGGGGGAGAATATTTGTCTTTTGAAATGTTTTGAAAACGCTTGGTTTGGTTTGGTTGTTTTTGGTTTTGAAAAACTTGCATTGATTCGATCGTTTTCAAAATTTAATCCTACATATGCGCTTACGTTATATTATATTGTTTGTTGTTGTGTTGTTCAAATGCAGGAAATAGATCATAAGTTTTGTCTTTCATCAAGGGGGAGATTGTTAACTCCACCTTGATAAATAAGATATTACTTATGGTTGATGAAAGCCAAAACCTTGGTTTCCAGGTTTTGGTAAGATCTTACAAGTGTTGGTAAAGTCTTTACAGTGTCTGGTAAGGCCTTACCATATTACAGAAAACCTTGGTTTACAGGTTTCAGTAAGGCCTTACATAAACTGGTACGACCTTACCAAAACTGGACAGAAACCACAAGCGAGTTACGTACGTCCAAATAGCTTTCCTTCTTGTTGAGTTATTTAAGGGATTTGATTTAACAAATCTTTGATTTGTTTTAATCAAATCTTCTTAAAGATAAGATCGGAAGATTTCCTAACCTCAACAAATCAAGATTGACCGTGCTTGACTGATTGACTTCAACAAACAAAATCCCAACAAAATAGAGTGGATCAAATCTCAACAACCCAAGATCTCAACAACCCAAGATCTCAACAATCCAAGATCTCCTAGGATCACGAAGGCAAGATCTTTTCTCAACGTTAAAGAATGTTGATACGCTTGCCTATTTAAAGAGACAAAGAACAGAAGACAAAACACACGTTCATTGCCTACTTCGAAAACCGAGTGATAAATTCTACTTATCTCACAAAGAGCCGATCTCACATTCGAAGCTTCATCATTATACTTCCCTGAGAAGTGTGAGATCCTTTTCGAGCTGATAGTACAATTCAACTAGAATCATACAAACCGTTATCATTTCTAGATACATTGGATACGAGTATTGTATCTGGAGTACTTTAGTTTTTCTTTTCGAGTGAGTGAGTTGCTAGATAGGAAGTGTAAGACTTCTGAGTTTAGAAGAGGGAAGGTCTTCTGAAGATTGTATCTGGAACTCATCAAGAAGAAGGAAAATAAAGCTACTTGAATCCTAGGGTTGAATCAATCCTAGGCGGGGACTAGGTCGTGTTGGTGACCGAACCTCGTTAACATATCGTGTGTCCTTTACTGCTCTTTACATTCCTGGTTTGTCTAATCTTTTACATTTAATATCAATCTTATAGTAACGTGTAAGATCTTATTTTTACTAATAAGACTTTATCTTATTTGATAAGGTCTTATCTATTTCAATAAGGTCTTACCTATCCTAAAGATTGCGAAAAGATTCCATACTCTATTCATCCCCCCCTTCTAGAGTATTGGATAAACTATTTTATCTGCCTATTCCGCATTTCACGGCTGAAGTCTTTTGATGACATGAATTATATACCATTATAATCATGCATATTGTGGAGGTTTTACCTTAATTTCCCTTGTATTTGGAGAGATTTGTGTACCTTTAAGGTTTTTTTCATTTATATATTCCGGAAATAGAGGTCTACACGAGTTTTTGTTGAATTATAGGTGAATCCGATGAAATTGGAAGCAAAAGTGGAGCAAAGAGTATCTAAGGTCAATAAGGAAGCTTAGGGAACCTTGGAGGAATCATGAAGAGCAAGGAAAGTGCGTAAAAGGGTCACAAAGGGAAGGAAGGAAATAAGTCAAGAGACGAGCACTTTTTGTTGACAAAAATCGGGTCATTTGTAATGAAAATCGGAAGATTTTCCTATGCAAAAATCGGACGGTTTCAATTGTATTTAATCGAGCGATTTCCTTCATTAATCGTATAAAAATATTACGATCAAAAGCCCATCACTTGTGGGCTTGAGAAGTGATATGCCTAGCAGCCCATTAGTGAGAAAGTATACATTGGAACCCTAGGAACGAAAAACGGTGGTTAGTAGCGTGGAAGATTTACAGGATTTTGCAGAATTGAAGGTTCTTGGAGAGAGGATTAAAGGAAAGAAATAAGAAGTCAAGATTCAACCAATTGGACCCTGAGAGTTGAGATTTAACTTTGCGTTGTATTTGGTTTTTATGCAAAGTTTGAGTTTTATTTGGTTTTCTTCATTCAATCTTGATTTTGATTTGAATATGAAAATAGTTGGCTAAAAACCTTAGGATTCTGGGGAGAATAGTTGATGATTGAGGCTTAGATGACGATTGACTGAACTCATTTAACCAATTGGACCCTGAGAGTTGAGATTTAACTTTGCGACACTAGAAAATCGGCCTGTTCTTAAGTAAATCGACCGATTTTATCAAGAACATCCCGATTTATCCTTCTGACGTTCTTTAATTGCTTTATCCTTTAATCAAAGTTAAACCTTGCCTAAATCCTACCCTTGCCTAACCTTTCTAACCCCTATCCAAGTGTAAGAAAAGACTTCATCATTGATTCCACACTTGGTAGCCAAAGTTTGCAAGATTCAAGTAATAGAGAGACTCAACATCCTCTATTAAGGTTTGAGTGTGCTTTCCATCCTTACCTTCGAGAGTCATATCCTTGGGTTTGGGTGGTTAGTTTGAGTGTAAATCTTATCCTTACACCCTTTCTATATTGCAGCCTCAACAACCTTTATAGAGAGAGCCTTTGGGTGAGACATATGGGTTTTGGAACTTCACCGTACAATACCTTCTTTCGAAACACATAACCTTAGCAACGCCAACTCTGTCCTTTGATCTTTAGAAGTGTCTTGAATCGAAAGCCGCAGTCGGATACTTGAATCCTTGGAATCATTTGTCTCCTTATTGATTACAAAAGCTTTTGCATTTTGCCAGATAATTTGAAATCGATTTTATTCTCACCAAATCCCTGAGTTCAACTCTGGAATTTCTTGTCTTACTACAGTTGATCCGTACACTGCGGGTTCGCTTTTGCATAAGTTCTAGATATAAATTATAAGACTTTGACGCACACACTTTTGAGCGAACAAGTTTTTGGCGGCGTTGTCGGGGATTTGGTCTAGACCAAATCCGATTTTCGGTTGTCTGGCTTGGGAGCTTTTGCTCGTGTGATTTGATCTGTCTACTTGAGTGATTTTTGCAGAATCTTTAGGTATATGCGAAGGTCTAGATCCACCAAAGACCTCGTTCCTTTTGATCTGAATTAGAGAAAACTTTGAGGAGAAAGCTAAGAGAGAAAAAGATGGCTAAAAATAAGGAGAGGAACATCCAAGAGGAGTTGGATGAATCTTGAGCTCAATTGAAATTGAGTGAGAAGGCTCGTTTGAAAGAACAAGAGCGTAATCAATTTCAGATAGACGAGCTTAAGGTGATGATTCTAGACATGAAATTGGAGAGGAATGACGCTAAGAAGAAGAAGGCTAAAGCATCTAGAGCTGAATCATTCGATGATAAATCCTCGATCCTATGTTGATCCTCGCCCTCGTGCTAGAGAGGCGAGAGCTGCTAATGTCGTCGTTGAACCACAAACCCTTGGGCAACGAATGGACCCAATTCAGCAACCACGCCGTCTAGGTGTGAATCTTGGAGAGCAAGATGATCATGACTTTGGGATGCGTCCACAAGTCATCACTATGATCCGCCAAAATCAGTTTGGTGGAACGGAAGCTGAATCTTTGCATCAACACTTGTAAAATATTTAGACTCTCATGGAAACTTTGAAACCTCAAAGGGTTAACAACTACTACAAGTTGAGACCGTTCTTCTTTTCTTTAAAGGACAAAGCCTTAGCTTGGTATCAAGCTCTTACGGTTGGAAAGCTCAACATATGGGAGGACTTGACTTCGGAATTCCTCACTAAGTTCTTCCCGCCATCCAAAACGGCGGAATTTAGAGGTAAGATAAATTCTTTTTCTATGAAACCTAACGAAAGTTTGTTTAAATCTTGGGAAAGGTTTCAAGGTCTTCTGTTGGATTGCCCACACCATGGAATTTCAAAGCTGGAATTGTTGGAGATCTACTACAAGGGATTGGATGTGGAGACACAATTCAAACTTCAGTTTCTTTCTTGTGGTACATTCATGGATATGAGATAAGATGATGCTTGAGACTTCATTAGGAAGCAAACCCAAGTAATTGAGAAGTACTCCCATAGGAAAATTGATGATGGGAATCGGAATTCGGGAGATCCAGGAGCAAAGTTAACTCAAGCTGCACAAACTCAAATATTTTCCCTCAACAATGAGATCAAGGAGTTGAAGGAAGTCATAAAATCTAGCCTTCAAAGGACGAAGGAGCAAGATGTTGGCTACCTAGGAAGGGACAATAACCAAGGCAATCGAAACAACTACCGGAACAATAACTGGAACAACAACAACAGGAACTCCAATAACAACAATTGGAGATCCAACCAACAAAACTCCGGTAATCCCTATTCACATGCTGAAAATGCACTAACACCTTCTTCTTCTTCTTCTTCTACTCCTTTGAAAAGTCAGGGTCAAACTTCAAATAATTCGAGTAAACCGGAGAAGGATAAGCATGATGCTATGCTGGAGAAAATCATAGGAAAGCTCCAAGGACTAGAGAATCATATCACTTCGGTTGATAAAGCACAAAAAGCTTTAGAAAACCAAGTTTTCGGTAAGGTTGGAGAAGTTCCTAGAGATCAAGGGAAGCTTCCCGGAAAGACGGAGGACAACCCAAAGGGGCGAGTAATGGCAATTACTACTAGAAGTGGTGTAACAACCACCGACCCACAACCCAAACTAGTTGAAGCCCCCGCTGAAAAAGAAAGGGAAAAGGAAAAAGAGAAGGAAGATGTCTATGTTCCTCCTCCCGCTTACAAAACACCTTTACCTTTTCCCCAATCTAGAGCAAGAGCGCGTCTAGATAAACACTTCGGTAATTTTATCGATCTAATGAGCAATTTGCACATTAATATACCTTTTATGGATGCAATTCTAGGTATGCCAGCTTATGGGAAGTTCCTAAAGGAGATCCTCTCTAACAAGAGGAAACTAGAAGATATCGGTGAAGTTAAGATGAGTACGGAGTCATCCGAACTTATCAAGACTATGACGGAGAACATGCCACCCAAGATGCGTGCTCCAGGATCATTTTGCATACCCATCACTTTAGGAGAAGACACATATGATGCACTTTGTGACCTTGGAGTAAGCGTAAGCATCATACCACTTGCTTTGTGCAAGGCAGTTGGTCTAGGAGAGCCTAGACCGGTGAAGATGACACTCTACATGGCTGATCGTTCCATAACTAGACCTGTTGGAATCATAGAGGACATCCCCGTGAAACTTGGTAAGTTTTACGTTCCTATAGATTTTGTCGTTCTGTACATTCCTGCAGATTATCAAGTTCCCATCATACTTGGAAGACCATTCCTTGCAATCTCCGGTTGTATGGTTGATTGCAAGAATGGACAGCTATCGTTCAATATAGGGGAAGAGAAGGTGGAATTTGTACTCTCCTCCTTAATCAAAGAGTCAGCTTTGAGAGAAGATGTTTTTAACATCTTTGATGAGGAAGAGTCTAGAGAAGTGGTGAGTTCAATCTTGATTAAAGATCCACTTCAAAAGGTTCTTAGCATGAGTATCATTGAAGAAGGAGTGGAACATGACTGTAATCTTGAGATTCGATGATTGGAAGATGCAGAAGAAGAGCCAGAAGCAAGGTTTGAGGAGCTGAGAAGAACTCCGGAAGAAGCTGAAAAAATCGACCTACACAAAGGAAATCACCCGATTTCTTATAATGCAAGTCGATTTTCTATAATAGAAAGAAAAATCGGACTAGAGATCGACCGTTTTACGTCAGGGGAGGTCGATTTTTCGGCAATTTCTCCGACTTCTACAAACTCAATCGCAGTTGTTCTTAACTGTAGTAGCACACTTCCTCCACCTTCAGAGGCTTATCCAATGACAGTCGATGATCAAGAATCATCAACCAAGGCACCACCATCATTGGAGTTAAAACCACTCCCTACACATCTAAGGTATGCATTCCTTGGGCCTAACTCAACATATCCTGTTATAGTTAGTGCAAATTTGAGTGACGATGAACTTGAGAAGCTTATGAATGTTCTGAAACAACATAGGAAAGCCTTAGGCTATATCATTGATGATTTAGTAGGCATTAAACCTTCCCTTTGTATGCATAAGATCTTAATGGAAGAGGATTACAAACCTTCACGTCAACCTCAACGACGGTTAAATCCGATTATGAAAGAGGTCGTGAAGAAAGAAATCCTTAAGCAAATTGATGCAGGTATCATCTTCCCTATTTCTGATAGAAAGTGGGTGAGCCCCGTACAAGTGGTTTCAAAGAAAGGAGGCATAACCGTTGTTGCTAACAAGAACAACGAACTTATTCCTACAAGGACAGTTACGGGGATGGAGAATGTGCATCGACTACCGTAAACTGAATGTTACCACGAGGAAGGACCACTTTCCCCTACCTTTCATTGATCAAATGTTTGAAAGGTTAGCCCAACACTCTTACTTTTGTTATCTAGATGGATATAGTGGTTTCTTTCAGATTCCCATTCATCCGGACGATCAAGAGAAGACAACTTTCACGTGCCCTTGGGGTACGTTTGCCTATAGAAGGATGCCATTCGGTTTATGCAACGCTCCAGCCACCTTCCAAAGGTGTATGATGGCAATCTTTTCATAATATGTAGAGAATATCATGGAAGTATTCATGGACGACTTTTCGGTATATGGTTCTTCCTTTGATAATTGTCTCTCTAACCTTTCCCTTGTTCTTAAGAGATGCGAAGACACTAACCTAGTCTGAAACTGGGAGAAGTGTCATTTCATGGTCACCGAAGAAATTGTGTTAGGCCATTTGATTTCGAATAGAGGAATTGAAGTTGATAGAGCTAAGATTGAAACCATAGAGAAGCTACCTCCTCCATCTTCGGTGAAAGGAGTTAGAAGCTTTTTGGGACATGCGGGTTTCTATAGGAGATTTATAAAGGATTTTTCTAATATTTCAAAACCTTTGACTAATCTTTTGATGAAGGACATAACTTTCGAGTTTTCGAATGAATGTTTAGATGCCTTTTGTAGGATCAAGGAAGCTTTGATTTCAGCCCCTATCATCCAACCACCCGATTGGACACTTCCTTTCGAGATCATGTGCGACGCAAGTGATGTAGCTATATGAGATGTACTTGGACAGAAGAACGATGGTCGTACTCACGCCATCTACTATGCTAGCAAGACGCTAGACGAAGCTCAACTGAATTACGCTACCACGGAGAAGGAGCTCCTTGTTGTTGTTTATGCCTTTAAAAAATTTCGTTCCTATATTGTAGGTGCGAAAGTGATAGTCTACACGGATCATTCAGCAATCCATTACCTATTCACAAAGAAGGATGCAAAGCCTAGGCTTCTAAGATGGATCTTGCTCCTACAAGAATTCGATCTAGGGATCCGCGGCAAGAAAAGGGCTCGGAGAATTCAGTTGCCGATCACCTTAGCTGTCTCCCACACCTCACCGACGAGACAGATGAGCTCCCTATTGACGACTCATTCCCCAACAAGCAACTACACGAGATTGAAGAATGTCTTCAACAAATCTTGAAAGGTAATGACCCATGGTTTGCTGATATTGTAAATTACCTTGTTTGTTAGGAACTCCCACCCGGACTTTCATATGCTCAAAGAAAGAAATACTTTAGAGACGTCCGACACTTCTATTGGAATGAACCTCTACTCTTTAAGAGAGGTCCCGATGGCATGTTCAGAAGATGTGTTCCAGAAGATGAAGTGGAAAGCATTATCCGCCATTTCCATTCTTTACCTTGTGGAGGACATGCTAGTTCCCACAAGACATGTGCTATGGTACTCCAATCTGGCTTCTTTTGGCCTACTCTATTTAAAGATGTGCAGAACTATGTTGTTGTTGCTTGTGATGCTTGTCAAAGGACAAGTAATATTTCAAGGAGGAATGAGATGCCCCTCAACAACATACAAGAAGTAGAGATATTCGACGTGTGGGGAGTAGACTTCATGGGACCTTTCCCTTTGTCTTGTGGGAACCAATACATACTTCTAGCCGTAGACTATGTCTCAAGATGTGTAGAAGCAATCGCTTCTCCAACTAATGATGCAATGGTAGTGGTGAAGTTCTTCAATAGAACGATCTTCCCAAGGTTCGGGACTCCCTGAACCATGTTTTGTGATGGAGGAACGCACTTCACAGCCCGTCAATTTGAGGCTTTATTAGCTAAGTATGGGGTAACTCATAAGATTGCCACACCTAACCATCCGCAAACAAGCGGACAAGTTGAGATATCCAATAGGGAGATCAAAGGAATTCTAGAGAAGACTGTCTCTAGAACAAGAAAGGACTGGGCAATGAAACTTGATGATGCATTATGGGCGTATAGAACCGCTTTTAAGACACCCATAGGTACAGCGCCATACAACCTTGTGTATGGGAAGTCTTGTCACCTTCCTGTAGAGCTAGAGCATAAAGCATATTGGGCCGTCAAGTGGCTCAACTTCAGCATGAAAGAAGCCGGAGAAAAGCGGCTATTGGACATCAATGAACTGGAGGAGATCCGCCGAAATGCGTACAAGAACGCAAGGATGTACAAGGAAAGAACGAAGTGATGACAGTTGATGTATGGGGTGAACAAAGCGGAAATTTCAAAGTGAACGGCCAACGATTGAAGAATTACACACCGGAAGTCCCGGTTGAGGAGATAGCTTCTATTCTCCTCCATTGATCACCAAAAGAGTACGTCCAGCTAGCGACGTTAAATCAAGCGCTTCTTGGGAGGCAATCCATGGTAGTTCTAGTTCTTTTATTTTCTTTTCCCTTTAGAATAGCTTAGGATAGTTGCTTGTTTGCTTTTGTTTATGCTTTGTTTGTTCCTCGATGCGCTCTCGGTTTGTTTGTGTCATAAATTGCAGGAACTAGGTGCAATCTTGAGGAATTGATGGAGAAAGTTGATATGAATTGGATCAAACACACTTTTCAAGGAAAAGAAGAGAATAAATCGACTTACCATAACTTAATCGATCGATTCAGGAGACAAAGCAAGTCGATTTTTGGAAACAGAAAGAAAAATCGACTGAAAAATCGACCCACCCAGGAAAAATCGGTCGATTTCCCTTGTTGAGGTGTGAAAGAGATGAAAAATTGGCCTAGAAAATCGGCCGATTTTCTTCATATTTTGGGCATGCTATATAAAGCCTTCCCCACTCCATTCTTCATTCAACACTTAACCAAATTTTCGTCCCCCTTCACTCCAAAGAGCCGAAAATGGCCTACCCTCCCATCTTCCCAATTTGTAACCATTTTGAGTGATTCTTGAGTATAAACTAAAGGATTTTCAACAAGGAAGAAGGATCTAGCATCAACAAGCTTGGCAAATCGCTCATTCATCCGGAATCAGGTTTTTCGATCCAAAACCTAAGCATATCGTTCGATTTTAAATCTTGCCTAGAAGTTGTTAGATTATTGAGTTTGATAGAGGGTTTTGCTTAGAAACAACCCTAGGAAGCTGTGTGTGGTGTTGCATTGATCACAACTTTACAGATTTGATATTTGTGTTGAAATCGTGAGAAAAATCGACCCAACCCAGAAAAATCGGTCGATTTTCACCAAGAACAGGTCGATTTTTGTGTGCAGAATGGAGAACTTAAAGAGAATCACCAGAAATACAAACAAGAAGAAAGGTTCTTCTTCTAAGGCACCTCCCCCACCACAACCACCTTCCCTAGCTAAACCAAGCCTTCCTCCTCCCCTTTCCAAACAGAAAAAGAGATATGAACGTCTCTTAGATCGGCCTTTTACCCCTCCTTGCTACATTGTATTAGATGACTTGGATGTGCTGTTTGTGAGAGAGGACATTGACATGATGTTAGATAGGATAGGGTTGAGTCAGTTTGCGCTCATTTGGGAGGATGCTTACACCGAGATTACTCTTAAATTCCTTTTTACCTTTGAGCACGACCCTAGAGATAGGAGAGTTTCTTTCCGGCTCCTGAATGAGGATCATGCTATATCTATTCCTGCCTTTGGAGATTTGTTTGGTTTCCCCTCATCTTTTGCAGACACATTTCCACGACGCGTGAGCGCTAGTGCATTCTGGGAGAGTATCTCCGTTTGGGAAGCATGAGGAGATAAGTGGAGACCCGGAAACTCAAAGGAGACAAGCATCTACAATATCTCTTTCAAGATAGCTCACCGGATCTTTAGCGAGTCTTTATTTGCATGAACGGAGACACCATAGAAGCTAAAGGCAGATGAGCTCTATCTCCTTTATTGTATGACCACCAACACTATTCCGGACACCACTACTATGCTTGCTGACTATCTTGGGAAGATAGCCAACAAGTCGAAGGGAGATATTTGTATTGGAGGCCTTGTCACTCATGTGGAGAAGGCGTTGGAGCTTGACTTTCTAGATTGCAGCTTAGCTGAGGGAGCCCGTCCTCTTGGCTCACAGATTTTGGTCGCCAGACAGGTTTTGATTCCGAGAGGTATGGGAGCTTTGCAGGTATCCATGCCATGGGCAAAGACGCCATCCAGGAAGCCAGGTGAGATTGAGAGGAAGTCTGAATACACTATTCGGAACAAGAGGAACTGGAAGGAGACCTTTGAGCATTTATTTGATGAGGTGGCCCCTCCGACCACTAATTATGATGATGATGATGAGGATCGCGAGGATGATGACGATGAGGACTATGAGGATGGAGCTGCAGCATACTAGGGAACCATGCTAGAGTTTGAGAGTGACACTCACAGCGGCCATGCTACGGACGCTATGGATACTGACACACATGGTGCCGGACCTAACAAGACGAGTAGAGGTACGGAGGAGACCGAGGATCCAAATGTAGGCCCCCCGTCATTCCTTTGCACATGCACCCAGCCGTGGGAGAGGACGTTGGCGCGGATCTAGGCTCCATCGACAGATTGGAGCATTGATTTATGGCATTCAGAGTTTACACACTGACTATCAAGGTCTTCGTTCTGATTATCAAGCCCTTCACACCGACTACACCAACCTGGACACTCAGTTCACGGAGTACCGTCAGGAGACAGAGGCACGACACTCCTCCTATGATGGACAGATGAGGGACATGTACTATCATACATTTGGTACCTGCTATGATCACGGAGCTCCGAGGTACCCATATCCACCACCACCGCCAGTTGAGGATTGAGATTCCACTTCATTTTACATTGTAAGTATTTTTCTCCATCTTATGCTTGACTTCTCACATTGGGGATAATGTGAAGGTTAAGTATGGGGTGGGGGTACTTACAATCTCTTTCATATTTTTTGCACTTTATGTACTTTGTGTTGCACTTGATGATTTGGTTTATAATAACTCTTGCACTATTCGCTTTCCACTATGACATTCGCATTGCATGCTTTCATTCGAAAATTTGTGAGTTTTTCAAAAATTTTAGTGCTTCTTATGATGGAAATGACCTCTATGATGATGATTGTGATGTGCAAAAGACAAAAAGATGACTTAGCTATGTTGAGATTTTAATGGTAGTATGAATGAATTTGATTATCTTACTTGAATACATGAATGATTCATATGATCTTGATGTCTTGATAGGAGAATAAAATAAAGATCGAAGCTATATTAAAAGTTCTTATGCATCATATAGGAATGACCAAGGCAATTCGCTTCTTTTCTTGTTCACATCCTGTTCATGCTAGCTCCTCAATGAAATATTTGACCTCCTTTTGACTATCCGAGAATTAGGATAAGTAGTTATGTAAGGCATGTTTGATGTGGGAGGGCCGTTGTGAAAGTGTTAATTGAAAGTTTAGAAAATATTAGGTTTGGGGACGTTGAACATGAGGATGAGTAACTCGGCACCATTCACATAGCCGGGTATTTGTGTCTTGCCAAAGTCCGAATTAACGACAAATCCTAACGGGATATGGTATGTGCATCAAGGGTTTGAGGCATCTCGAAAATTGAGAAACGCTGATCTCCTAGACTTCGGTTTTTGTGCACCGCTGTCCATACTCTCAAAAAGTAAAGTAAAAGAAAAGCAAAAAATTTACATGCAAAGCATGTTTGGTGAAGTAGTGTTCTTAAAGCTTTTATTGTGTTGTTCCTCTTTCCCGGATTAGCATCACATTACCTTAAAGATTTCCCACCCTTTACACGTCTCTTTGACCTTTTTCTTGATTTGAAGACCTTGAGACCTTTGTTTACATGTTTAAGGCTTCATGGCTTAGATTTGTTTGACTTTGATTATCTTTACATCTTTATCATGTCTTTTATTTGTGTCTATGAGAAAGAAAGGATGGTTTGTTCATGATATGGTTATTATTGATGCATACTTTGTCTTCCTATGCCTTGAAGCATTACTTTGAGGGTGATCCAATAAGAAGAAGCACTTTCCAAAAAGTTTTTTTTTTGAATTCTCGCATCATATAATCCATGACATCTTGTATTCTAGGTTTGAACCTTGCTTGGGGACAATCAAAAGGCAAGTATGGGGTATTTTGATGACATGAATTATATACCATTATAATCATGCATATTGTGGAGGTTTTACCTCAATTTCCCTTGTATTTGGAGAGATTTATGTACCTTTAAGGTTTATTTCGTTTATATTCCGGAAATAGAGGCCTACACGAGTTTTGGTTGAATTACATGTGAATCCGATGAAATTTGAAGAAAAAGTGGAGCAAAGAGTATCTAAGGTCAATAAGGAAGCTAATGGAACCTTGGAAGAGTCATGAAGAGCAAAGAAAGTGCGTAAAAGGGTCACAAAAAGAAGGAAGTAAACAAGTCAAGAGACGAGCACTTTCTGTTGAAAAAAATTGGGTCATTTACACTGAAAATCGGACGATTTTCCTGTGAAAAAATCGGGAGGTTTCTATTGTATTTAATCGAGTGATTTCCTTCATTAATCGTCTAAAAATATTACGATCAAAAGCCCATCACTTGTGGGATTGAGAAGTGATATGCCAAGCAGCCCATTAGTGAGAAAGTATACATTGGAACCCTAGGAACGAAAAATGGGGGTTAGCAGGGTGGAAGATTTACAGGATTTTGCAGAATTGAAGGTTCTTGGAGAGAGGATTGAAGGAAAGAAACAAGAAGTCAAGATTCAAGGAAGTTTGTGAGATCTTTTGTTTCCTTTATGATTCTTGTGATTTGTGAACACATTGTTGAGTGCTTTGAGAGATTCTTTGAAAGATTTTAAGGTTTGATTACAGATTTGAAGATTCTTTGGTTTTTATGCAAAGTTTGAGTTTTATTTGGTTTTCTTCATTCAATCTTGATTTTGATTTGAATATGAAAATGGTTGGCTAAAAACCTTCTGATTATGGGGAGAATAGTTGATGATTGAGGCTTAGATGACGATAGGACGAACTCATTTAACCAATTGGACCCTGAGAGTTGAGATTTAACTTTGCGACACCAGAAAATCGGCCTGTTCTTGAGTAAATCGACCGATTTTATCAAGAACAACCCGATTTATCCTTCTGACGTTCTTTAATTGCTTTATCCTTTAATCAAAGTTAAACCTTGCCTAAATCCTACCCTTTCCTAACCTTTACAACCCCTATCCAAGTGTAAGAAGAGACTTTATCATTGATTCTACACTTGGTAGCCAAAGTTTGCAAGATTCGGATAATAGAGAGACTCAACATCATTTATTAAGGTTTGAGTGTGCTTTCCATCTTTACCTTCGAGAGTCATATGCTTGGATTTGGGTGGTTAGTTTGAGTGTAAATCTTATCCTTAGACCCTTTCTATATTGCAGCCTCAACAACCTTTATAGAGAGAGCTTTTGGGTGAGACATATGGGTTTTGGAACTTCACCGTACAATACCTTCTTTCGAAACACATAACCTTGGCAACGCCTACTCTGCCCTTTGATCTTTAGAAGTGTCTTGAATCGAACGTCACAGTCGGATACTTGAATCCTTGGAATCATTTGTCTCCTTATTAATTAGAAAAGCTTTTGCACTTCGACAGATAATTTGAAATCGATTTTATTCTCACCAAATCCCTGAGTTCGACTCTGGAATTTCTTGCCTTACTACAGTTGATCTGTACACTGCGGGTTCGCTTTTGCATAAGTTCTAGATATAAATTTAAAGACTCTGACGCACACACTTTTGAGCGAACATCTTTTGTTTGTTTTCTTTCGGTTTTTATTTCATTGCATAAAAATGTATTTCGGTTTTGGCCTTTATTTGTGCCTTGTTGCAAGATCCGGTGAAAATGTTGTCAAGCTAAGGGTCGGGACCCATTGTGAGGTCTCTACCTGTAGCATCCCAAGTCCCGCGGATTTGGGGTGTTACAAAGTGGTATCAGAGCCCTAGGTTGACAAAAATGGCACTCACAATATTCTAAAGGCCGAATAGAGGGAAATAGAACCTTCAAGAGTTCTAAGTTTAAAATGATTTTTCGTTTTCAAAATCACGAGCATAGTCAGTTGGGGTAGAATGTACGGACCACCACTCTTTCTGCGGATCTCGGCAGCGTAGTTTATTGGATTTTGATATATATATATATATATATATATATATATATATATATATATATATATATATATATATATATATATATATATATATATATATGTATATACGTAGATATGTATATGTGGATTGTAGTTGCATGTTGGACTTGATTTATATGTATAGCTATATAGGAGTATTATTATACGTTTTAGATCTTGTTGTGTTGTAATGGATTTCCGGATGTGTTATATTAGTAGTAATGTGGACATAGGACATATATAGTGTTATATATACGGACTCTTATTATAAAGTAGCATATGGAGATATAGGACCTTAGAGGCATGATGATAGTAAGATATTATCATCTTTAAGAGGACGTCGTTGATTGGGGATAGCGTTCATATGTGGAGGGGTACGCTCAAGTATCGAGCTGAGCATTTCGTGCTAACGAACACCATGGCGATATCGGAATCCTTTAAGAGGATGTCGAAGAGAAGGATTACAGATGACGTAAACGAATGACAACCAAGTAAAAGAAAACTCGAGACAACTAAGAGGAATCAAGATAGAAGCAATACAAGAGAGGGGAGCAACATTAAAGTGTAGAAGCAGTTCTGAAGAAGCCATGATCGAACGACGACGAGACCAATGGAAATAAAAAACTTAAGTTCTTCAAGAAGATGGGTGGATGAATAAAGATGCGAATCAAGGAGGAGATGGGTACATTCTAGCAAGGTTCAAGGTGGTGTTCCATTACGAGAAGTGAAACTTTCCTTAGACGCCCCTAAACCTTGGAGTTAAGAGGAGAAGAGTGAAAGAACCGTGTGCGAAAGATTTAAGATACCGTAAGTTAAGTTTACGAGGTACCAACAAGTGAAGTACCAACATTACGAAGTTAGGAGAAGATTGGCATGGTGAGGATTCACGTGGAGTTTATTGGTTCCCGTTATGACGATAAGGCTAAAAAGGCCAAGAAGGAGGAGTGAGTAGATGTGATCACGGGAAGATAAGAAACACAACAAGGAACTTTTAGTTATGAAAAGACGTAAGATACCAACCAAGAGAAACGCGAGCGATTACTGAGTAACGTTATAGATTTCGAGGAGACACACTTACAAGCTAGCCTGAGGCGCGGTTAGGCCTATAAAGGTGAGTTATACGGCAGGCAAAGCCGAAAAGAGTATGGTCATCTTATGGAAGAGGAAGAAAGCATGGAACGTGGAAAGAGTTAACGGAGTTGAGGTAGAGCACCTCGCGGAGGGTAGCTTTCAGGAGAATGGTAACATGGAAGCATAGAAGAATGGTAAGTCTTTGACATTGGAGAAGGTCATTTATAAGCTTACCCATGATGTAACACCCCAAATTTTGGCGTGTTATTGATATTTATCTTTCCGTATATTTATTGATATTTTAATAGCCTAAATATTTTTTACGAGTATTATTACGTCGTAAATTAAATTTTACGAGTATATATGTATGTATCAGTATATTAAATATTCATATATAATCCGTTTTAAATTATTATTTTAATCTCGTACATATTTTACAAGAACGATTTCTATATCAGAAATGATACTATTATAAGTATATTTACATATATTTGATTTATGTATTTTCCGCAAATTATTTTACGGCAAAGTTCGGAAAGTTTTCGGATCCGGTATTTTAAATCGAATATATATTGTATTCATTTTTTATTTATTTTAATTTCTCTCTTTGCTTTTATTTCTTCCTCCCTTACGCTTTCCTTCTCAAGCACCTAGAAGGTCAGCCCTGCACCTGTTGCGTGCCAGCCACCCTTGCCTCTTAGCCACAGCTTCCACGCCCAGCCTATTCTTGCTACTCCCTAGCCCGACCCCTCAGCCCTGACCCGTTCTACTCCCTCTCTCGGACACTCAACCTCCCTCTGTTCTAGCAACCCCTCGCACTCCACTTCATCATCCAGTAACCACACTCATCTTCTCTCCCTCTTCACGCTGCAACTAGTCAAGGAACACCATTCAATCACACCTGCAACTCATCACACTCAAGACCGCTATTCTTCTGTTGCCTCCAACCTCCTGCTACTCTCCACGCCACACATCCTCCTAGAAGTTACATCCCTGCTTGTCTTCATCCCCCGAAATAGGCACCAGTGACTCTCCTGTCAAACACCACCTCCGACTCGCCTTTACGGAGACTGAAGCCGCATCGGAACCTTCACCCTTGCCGCTGGAGCCAAGGTCGCCACCCCACATTGGTTTCCGCCACCCTTTTCGCTGCCAGCCCTACACTCCACCTTCGCCGCCCCTGTGTGAATATCTGCCGCCGTCTGCCTCTAATCCCTTCTTCAGCTTATTCCTCAATTCGACTCGAATTAGCACTGCCGGCATCAAGAAGCAATTGCAACGAGCCACCGTCCGCCTCTCCTATCCATCTCTTCTGTTGCCATCGGGAGTCACTGCAGAGCCATCAGACGCCGGAGAAGCCTCTCCCCGGTCCTTCGCCTCGACGCCAGAGCCATCAAAACCGCCGGAAAGAAGGCTTTGTCGCCGTCGGAGAGCCTGCCGCCACCCCTGTTTCACCCTACGGTCCTTTCCCGCTCCGCCTTCATCCATCGGGTACAGATAAACCCTTGTGTTTATTAAATCGGGCATCACTCTCTTTTGGTGTGTTTGCACATGGTACCCATAGTTTGCATTTGCAGTTTATGACCCAAGTTTTGAAATTAAGACAATTGCCCTATGTTGGATTAATTACTAATTTTTCCCCATATTTATATTTACTGAATATGACCCACATTTATGAACTTATATGAATTGCCCCGGAATATGTAACTACGGTTTTTAACCTTGGGTTTTAGTTACGGGATATTCTTATATTTTTATACACGGTATATTATGTCTTTGTTGGATTTAAATTCGATTTATGGCTCAAAGTATTAACTACAGTTTCATGACCAAGTTCCGTGATTTTCATATTTTTGCCCGGGAAGGTTTTTGCGGGTTTTAACATGGGCTTTTGGAACCGGGTTTTCCCTTAGTTTATATATATATATATATATATATATTAGATCTTCCGTTTTAGTTTTGGTGTTAGGTTCGGAAGCGTCCCGATAATGACCTAACAAGTCCAAGTCGACATCCGTTGATCGATTTCCGTCTTTTGAAGTTGTGTGAGTATCCTGTCCCCCGATCTAGTTTGTTTAGTATTAGTACCATGCTAGGTTGGATCTAGCGTAACTTAGTGGGAATGTCAAGTAGTGGCCTTGAACCGTATATTATTGTTGGATAGTTTATGAGCTTTTGTCGAGTTATATTCGGTACGATCTTCGAGATTAGGAGTTGAACCTTGCATGCTAGGGTGTGACCTCATATAGGTTTTGGGAGACTACAATCCCGAGGGCTTCTAGCTTATCGGTTAGTTATTGATAGTATGCCTTGTTTGGCCAGGCTTTGAGCATCTTCCTAGGGGAAGCAGAGTGAGGACTTTATTCGAGTTACCTTTGAGACGAGGTAAGTCTTCAGACTTACTTAGCCGCTTTTATGCATTATTTGGATACATGATGATGGTGTGTGTTTTATCGCTTTTGATCATGAAACCGGATTAGGATTACTTGACTATATATATATATATATTATTTGGTCCATTGTTACTATTATTATCGGGCGGTGACATCACTACCCAACTCCCGAGGGAGATTGAGAGGTTCTCTGCGACTAGGTCATACATGGTATACAGGTGGGCTTCTTCGCCACTCCACATGGTATACGGGTTGAGCTCCGCATCACTCCTGTTGGTTACACGGGAACAGAGGCGAGAGTTATAAGACTCTCGTGTCACACTTTGAACGAATGGAACTAGTAAAGGAATAACCTAAAAAGAGAATAAGAACCGGATGTGTATGTATATGAGCATGTTGTGTGTTATGAGTTCTTATGTGTGTGTTTGTGCCATATTATCTTGATAATGCCTAGAATGTCAGCTAACGGTTTTATACCGATTGTTGTAGTTGATGTGCAGGTTAGGATGTGGCCGAGTGATCCGGAGGAGTGGGCAGCCAGGGTTCCGTACATCATAGGTCGAGTTGGGGGATTTGAGTCCTTGTGTTGTTGTTTTTGTATTATGTTGATGTTGTTGTAAGGACGGTTGAAGTCTTTCCTTTCTTTTGTCTTTGGGGTTTCATAACATTGCATAAAAATGTATTTCGGTTTTAGCCTTTATTTGTGCCTTGTTGCAAGATCCGGTGAAATTGTTGTCAGGCTAAGGGTCGGGACCCATTGTTACAAAGTGGTATTAGAGCCCTAGGTTGACAACAATGGCACTCGCAATCTTCTAAAGGTCGAATAAAAATAAACAGAACCATCAAGGGTTCTGATTTTTAAAGAAATGAATTTCGTGTTCAAATCATGTGCATGAGTCAGTTGGGGTAGAATGTACGGGATGAAAACTCCACCTTGTTTATAATGTTTTACAAGTGTTGAAGATGGAAGACTTAACACAAATGTAGTAGTTGGATATACTAACAATGTATAGATTGTATTTTCTAAATGCTTGGATGGTTTGAATTCAGTGCAGGTATTATCAAATATCAAGGGCCTTGAGTATAACTTAAGGGCAAAGAAGATAACGTTTACAAAAGGACGATCTCAAAGGCCTTGAAGTTATATGCACGAAGGATTCAAATTCAAAGAAGATCTTCCAGGAAGATTTGCTCAAACGGAAAGATTTTTGAAAGATCTCTTTCAACCGAAGATCTCAACCGAAGATTTTCTGAAAAAAAAGCGGAAAAAATCTTCTCTTTCGATTCAACAAAGGACAAGAAGATCAAGGAGCTAAGGACTCGACGTGTTTTCAGGAGTTGAAGATTTGCAACGTCTACCTTATTGATAGCATGAATTATAGTCTATATTTTGGGGTTTGTTTGGACGTTTTATCTTTCATAATCTGCATGTTTGTATGTACATTATGTGATTTTACTACCATTTCATCTACCTTTGCGAGAATCGAGGTCTACACCTAGTTTCGTTGTAATTGCAGGTAATATGGTACGTTTTGCATCAAAAAGGAGCAAAAGGAGTCAAGAGTCATTTGGAGCTACATTCAGGAAGCACAACCATGGATTAAAGATTTACTTTGGACCAGTTTTGAGAGATTCTACACTCAGTTATGAGTCACCTCGGTTGACCAGAGATTCATCTCGACCGAGGCGATCCAGAGACGCCGACTCGACCGAGGCGAACACCTAGGACGCGGCGAGAATATTTTATTCTTGGCTGAGATCTTTTAAAATTGGAAAGTGATCTTATATTTTTGGGCTGAGCTTCTAGAAGGAAGGAGATATGCAGAATATATATTTTACCTATATTTATGGGATAATATCTTCTTAAGATTTATTATTTTTGGAGGTTTATTTTTCCTATAAAAAGGATTGGATTTTCCACAAATCCGATCGTGCTTACACACCGGAACATCCGCTATCAGCGCAGCAGCCGCATCCTACTCCAATTTGGGAGAGAGTTGAAGAACCTTTTTGAAGGTTGAAGGAAGATTGAAGACTATAGCTTTATAGCTTTTTGGAGGGTTTTGTAAGATTGTCTTCAATTCCTTTCCTTGATTGTCTTGTCTTGTTGGATCATTATCCAAGGAACGATTTTGTGTGAAATTTGATTCAGTTATTGAAGTGTTTTCATTAAATTCTTCTTTATTCAAATATTCACCTTCTTCCCATATATTTAATACTTTCATTATGATGATGAGTGGCTAATTTCCTTGTGTGATTCTAGGGTGATTGGCTGAAGGTTGTGGGAAAAACAATGATAGAATGATCTTAATCACAGTAGGATCCTGAAAGTTCGAGTCTTTAACCTTAACCCTAAGCATCTCGTTCAGTCGATGAACATCTCGGCCGGGGTGGAAACTGGCTGACCGAGGTGGCTTATCCGATCCTTAACTGAGAGTTAATGTGTTAGAGTTTGCCAAATCCTATTCTTATTATACCTTTCTGGTTCAAAGCAAGCTTAGGATGAGACTTACCCGGTAATTCCTTAGTTTGTATACTAACGATCATAAGTGTAGGTAATAAAGGCTTGTCCTTTATTGGGGTTTGAGTGTGCTTCCATCCCATCTTTGTGAGTTAGCCTGAGACTTACCCGGTAAAGGTTGATTCTATTCCCTTAGATGGTGTGTTAGTTTGAGGTTATAGTTCTTTATCTTAATTCCTTGAGACTTACCCGGTAATAGGAGTTACGGTTTGGGATTAGTGTGTAGTGAGACTTACCCGGTGATCTACTCCACTTTAGAAACACCTTCCCCATGCAAAAATCTCAGCTTTGTCCGCTTATCTATAGATCTTGAGTTGGAACCACAACTAGATGCTTTAATCCCTAGAATTGCATGTTTGCTTTATTTGACATCTTATTCATCTTTGATTGTATTACTTGCTCTTGTGGTTAGCATCAACACTAGCATACCGTACTGGACTTTGTTTCACTAAGTCCCTGTGATCGACCCCTGGAATTTTCTTGCTTTTACTACGATTGACCCGTACACTGCGGGTTCGCATCCTTGTTTTAAGCTTAAGTCTAGGGTTATAAATTTAAAGCTTGCACACACCGTTTGGAGCGAACAAGTTTTTGGCGCCGTTGCCGGGGACTTGGTCTAGACCGAGCCGGTACGGTTTGCTTTCGGGGCGCTTGCCCCTATTGCTACTAACTACTCTTTCTATGAGTTTTGTAGTTTTCAGGATTTCTGATGGCTATGTTTGATCCAGCCTGGATAGCAAGACAAAGTGCTAGGGCGGATCATTATGAATACTTGGAGGAGAAGTACTCCTTCTATTGGTTCAACAATGAATGGGAAAGAGAAGAAGCCATTCAGCGTGAACTTGTGATATGGGATGAGAAGAATGTCCCTAGAAAGACTCATGAGCAACCTCTTGAAGACTCTCTCGAATCTAGGTTGGAGAAGTTGATGAAGAAGGTGACGGAGCTCAAGGAAAGCACCCTATCCTATGCTAAGCCAGAAGAGGAGCATAAGGAAGTGTTGCACGTTTCGAGCATACCTCCAGTCAAACCAGAAGTTTCCCCTGAAGCTTTTGAGGAAGAAGATGTGGAAGATCTCGATCTGACTGTTGAGACCTCGGTCGAGGTGGAAGAGATCTCGGTCGAGATGAAAGAAGAACCTGCAGAACCGGAAGAGGCAGATGCAGAAGACTTTGGCCAAATTACTGAGATTGTGGTCAAGGTGGAAGAAAGACCAGCTGAACTGAGAGAGATTTCGTGTGTGGATCATCAACCCAACATGAAACTTGTCTCAAACCTTGGAGAGCCTTGCAAGGTACATTCTCCTACTTCATTTGAATTCCCTATTAATATTTCTGAATTTTTCAGGAAGGCACCGGAGAGTTGGAGGTCTCTTCCGAAAGAACCTCCTAAGATCAAGATGAAACCTCCCTTGAAATTGTTGGAGGAAGATGCTCCTTGGATTATAAGGAGTGAAGTTAACAAGCGCTTCACCGCTAAGGCAACGAAGTGTTATTTGTTCAAGTATGGGGTCCCTCGCATGCTAAGGACCTTGTACCATCCCCAAGCTATAGATGGGGAAGCTACTATGATTCTCGAGAAACTGTTTTCTCGATCGAGGAAAGGATGGGACACGAAGGTAGATTATGTCCCATTGAAGTACAGGAAATTCAGATGGATTCCGGTGAGAATCAAACCGTACAAGCTTGTACGTGGGAGATCTTACCATTTGCCGGTGAAATTAGTAACCGGAACCTTTTTGGAAGATTCTTATGATGGATGTGATGAGCATTCCACGACGTTCGAAGTGCATTAAGTAATCACATGCCGTAGGGTCCAGCTAGCGACCTTAAACCAAGCGCTTCTTGGGAGGCAACCCAAGGTATTGCTTTCTTCTCCCTTTTCTAGTTTAGTTTAGATAGTTGCTTTGTTTTTGTTTTCCTCTAGACAACAACCAGGTATTCCAAAAGGAAGGATCACAGTTCAGGAGCTACACTAGAAGAACGAAGTTTCGAGAAGTTGAGGAAACGAGCTTTACTGAGATACATCTCGGGTACTGTCAGAACACCTCGACCGAGATGTACTTCGCCAACCGAGATGGTCTTATCTGGGAGCTGTTTCTTACTTCTTCATGCAGTTTAGCTATGTTCGGTGAGTATCCCGTCCTTAGACTTATTTGACCCACTGGGACAGTGTGTCCCAAGTATGGGTATTTGTACTTATCTGACTACGTGATGTATTTTGTTCGACTACCTTTGACATTCTATTTATCGGATATTTTATTTATGCTTCACTTCTGCATTTATATGATTATCTGATATTACATGCATACCTACAGGTTATCTGATTGAGAAAAACGTCGAAACCGAAAAAAAAAAATGGTTTTAAAACAAAAAAAAAAAAATTTTTTGACCTCGACCGGGGAGATTCTGGCGAAACGAGGTGTTTCACCTCGGTTGAACCAAGAACATCTCGACCGAGGTGGGTTAACTGAGAGTTTTCGAAAACGATTTGTGTTACTTATCTGGATATGATCTCAGTGAAGATTTTGTTTACCGACTGGATTTAAATTCTTTATATGTTTGAAATGTTTTATGATATGTTTAAGTTGCTAAATGCTTTGTTTAAAATTATTGGCATGTTTAATACTTTATTTTTATCC
Source organism: Fagopyrum esculentum (assembly GCA_033239045.1). Classification (NCBI taxonomy): domain Eukaryota; kingdom Viridiplantae; phylum Streptophyta; class Magnoliopsida; order Caryophyllales; family Polygonaceae; genus Fagopyrum; species Fagopyrum esculentum. The sequence continues at coordinate 118,573,435 of BSUD01000002.1, forward strand.
AAATTATGTTGAATTTGAAGGTTGACACCGCAGCATAAGTTCTCTCACGTTCTTCTTGGAAAGACCAAGGCAATTCATTCTTCTTCTTCTTCTTCTTCTTGATCATGCTTAGCCCCTCATATACATTTTGCCTCCCTTTACCTATCCGGGAATTTGGAAGCAAGCAAAGTGGTGAAAGCAAGTTAAAGTTGAGAAGTGGCTGAAAGTGAAAGTCTTAGAAAGCAATAATAGGTTTGGGGAAGTCAATCATGAAGATGAGTAACTCGGCACCATTCACATAGCCGGGTGTTTGTGTCTTGCCAAAGTCGGATTGAGCGATATTCCTAACGGGTCATGGTATGTGCATCAAGGGTTTGACGCATCTCGAGAAATTGATGATTGCGGATTTCCTAGGCTTCGGTTATTGTGCACCTCTGTCCATGCATCCCAAAAAGTAAAGTAAAAAGAAAAAGTGTGAAATAAGCAAAGCTTATTGGTGGAAGATGTTGCAAGTCAAAGTGAAAGTGAAGTTCATCCTTTTTCCCGGATTCTAGCACCACATTACCTTACATACATCCCTACCCTACACGTTTCTTGACTTTTCTTTTGGGAAGCCCTTGAGACCTTGAGCTTGTTGATTGACTTAGCGGTTTAAATCGGATTATACATGATTAATTTTGATAATTATGATTTATTATGCATTCTATGATTTTATGCAAAGATGAACAACTTTCCTATATTTATAAAATGTTTTGATCATATTGAGTTTTTAATTTCCAGGAAGTACTCTCTTAGAGTGATCTATGATGATTGCACACCATAAAAATATTTTTGAAAGACTTTTCATTGATTTTCTTGACTTATAATCCATTCTATCTTGATTTCTATATGAGGAACTTGCTTAGGGACAAGCAAGGGCTAAGTATGGGGTATTTTGATAGCATGAATTATAGTCTATATTTTGGGGTTTGTTTGGACGTTTTATCTTTCATAATCTGCATGTTTGTATGTACATTATGTGATTTTACTACCATTTCATCTACCTTTGCGAGAATCGAGGTCTACACCTAGTTTCGTTGTAATTGCAGGTAATATGGTACGTTTTGCATCAAAAAGGAGCAAAAGGAGTCAAGAGTCATTTGGAGCTACATTCAGGAAGCACAACCATGGATTAAAGATTTACTTTGGACCAGTTTTGAGAGATTCTACACTCAGTTATGAGTCACCTCGGTTGACCAGAGATTCATCTCGACCGAGGCGATCCAGAGACGCCGACTCGACCGAGGCGAACACCTAGGACGCGGCGAGAATATTTTATTCTTGGCTGAGATCTTTTAAAATTGGAAAGTGATCTTATATTTTTGGGCTGAGCTTCTAGAAGGAAGGAGATATGCAGAATATATATTTTACCTATATTTATGGGATAATATCTTCTTAAGATTTATTATTTTTGGAGGTTTATTTTTCCTATAAAAAGGATTGGATTTTCCACAAATCCGATCGTGCTTACACACCGGAACATCCGCTATCAGCGCAGCAGCCGCATCCTACTCCAATTTGGGAGAGAGTTGAAGAACCTTTTTGAAGGTTGAAGGAAGATTGAAGACTATAGCTTTATAGCTTTTTGGAGGGTTTTGTAAGATTGTCTTCAATTCCTTTCCTTGATTGTCTTGTCTTGTTGGATCATTATCCAAGGAACGATTTTGTGTGAAATTTGATTCAGTTATTGAAGTGTTTTCATTAAATTCTTCTTTATTCAAATATTCACCTTCTTCCCATATATTTAATACTTTCATTATGATGATGAGTGGCTAATTTCCTTGTGTGATTCTAGGGTGATTGGCTGAAGGTTGTGGGAAAAACAATGATAGAATGATCTTAATCACAGTAGGATCCTGAAAGTTCGAGTCTTTAACCTTAACCCTAAGCATCTCGTTCAGTCGATGAACATCTCGGCCGGGGTGGAAACTGTCTGACCGAGGTGGCTTATCCGATCCTTAACTGAGAGTTAATGTGTTAGAGTTTGCCAAATCCTATTCTTATTATACCTTTCTGGTTCAAAGCAAGCTTAGGATGAGACTTACCCGGTAATTCCTTAGTTTGTATACTAACGATCATAAGTGTAGGTAATAAAGGCTTGTCCTTTATTGGGGTTTGAGTGTGCTTCCATCCCATCTTTGTGAGTTAGCCTGAGACTTACCCGGTAAAGGTTGATTCTATTCCCTTAGATGGTGTGTTAGTTTGAGGTTATAGTTCTTTATCTTAATTCCTTGAGACTTACCCGGTAATAGGAGTTACGGTTTGGGATTAGTGTGTAGTGAGACTTACCCGGTGATCTACTCCACTTTAGAAACACCTTCCCCATGCAAAAATCTCAGCTTTGTCCGCTTATCTATAGATCTTGAGTTGGAACCACAACTAGATGCTTTAATCCCTAGAATTGCATGTTTGCTTTATTTGACATCTTATTCATCTTTGATTGTATTACTTGCTCTTGTGGTTAGCATCAACACTAGCATACCGTACTGGACTTTGTTTCACTAAGTCCCTGTGATCGACCCCTGGAATTTTCTTGCTTTTACTACGATTGACCCGTACACTGCGGGTTCGCATCCTTGTTTTAAGCTTAAGTCTAGGGTTATAAATTTAAAGCTTGCACACACCGTTTGGAGCGAACAAGTTTTTGGCGCCGTTGCCGGGGACAGTTCTGATATGTTTAAGTTGCTAAATGCTTTGTTTAAGTTGCTAAATACCTACAGGTTATCTGATTGAGAAAAACGTCGAAACCGAAAAAAAAAAATGGTTTTAAAAAAATTTTTGACCTCGACCGGGGAGATTCTGGCGAAACGAGGTGTTTCACCTCGGTTGAACCAAGAACATCTCGACCGAGGTGGGTTAACTGAGAGTTTTCGAAAACGATTTGTGTTACTTATCTGGATATGATCTCAGTGAAGATTTTGTTTACCGACTGGATTTAAATTCTTTATATGTTTGAAATGTTTTATGATATGTTTAAGTTGCTAAATGCTTTGTTTAAAATTATTGGCATGTTTAATACTTTATTTTTATCCAAATTATGTTGAATTTGAAGGTTGACACCGCAGCATAAGTTCTCTCACGTTCTTCTTGGAAAGACCAAGGCAATTCATTCTTCTTCTTCTTCTTCTTCTTGATCATGCTTAGCCCCTCATATACATTTTGCCTCCCTTTACCTATCCGGGAATTTGGAAGCAAGCAAAGTGGTGAAAGCAAGTTAAAGTTGAGAAGTGGCTGAAAGTGAAAGTCTTAGAAAGCAATAATAGGTTTGGGGAAGTCAATCATGAAGATGAGTAACTCGGCACCATTCACATAGCCGGGTGTTTGTGTCTTGCCAAAGTCGGATTGAGCGATATTCCTAACGGGTCATGGTATGTGCATCAAGGGTTTGACGCATCTCGAGAAATTGATGATTGCGGATTTCCTAGGCTTCGGTTATTGTGCACCTCTGTCCATGCATCCCAAAAAGTAAAGTAAAAAGAAAAAGTGTGAAATAAGCAAAGCTTATTGGTGGAAGATGTTGCAAGTCAAAGTGAAAGTGAAGTTCATCCTTTTTCCCGGATTCTAGCACCACATTACCTTACATACATCCCTACCCTACACGTTTCTTGACTTTTCTTTTGGGAAGCCCTTGAGACCTTGAGCTTGTTGATTGACTTAGCGGTTTAAATCGGATTATACATGATTAATTTTGATAATTATGATTTATTATGCATTCTATGATTTTATGCAAAGATGAACAACTTTCCTATATTTATAAAATGTTTTGATCATATTGAGTTTTTAATTTCCAGGAAGTACTCTCTTAGAGTGATCTATGATGATTGCACACCATAAAAATATTTTTGAAAGACTTTTCATTGATTTTCTTGACTTATAATCCATTCTATCTTGATTTCTATATGAGGAACTTGCTTAGGGACAAGCAAGGGCTAAGTATGGGGTATTTTGATAGCATGAATTATAGTCTATATTTTGGGGTTTGTTTGGACGTTTTATCTTTCATAATCTGCATGTTTGTATGTACATTATGTGATTTTACTACCATTTCATCTACCTTTGCGAGAATCGAGGTCTACACCTAGTTTCGTTGTAATTGCAGGTAATATGGTACGTTTTGCATCAAAAAGGAGCAAAAGGAGTCAAGAGTCATTTGGAGCTACATTCAGGAAGCACAACCATGGATTAAAGATTTACTTTGGACCAGTTTTGAGAGATTCTACACTCAGTTATGAGTCACCTCGGTTGACCAGAGATTCATCTCGACCGAGGCGATCCAGAGACGCCGACTCGACCGAGGCGAACACCTAGGACGCGGCGAGAATATTTTATTCTTGGCTGAGATCTTTTAAAATTGGAAAGTGATCTTATATTTTTGGGCTGAGCTTCTAGAAGGAAGGAGATATGCAGAATATATATTTTACCTATATTTATGGGATAATATCTTCTTAAGATTTATTATTTTTGGAGGTTTATTTTTCCTATAAAAAGGATTGGATTTTCCACAAATCCGATCGTGCTTACACACCGGAACATACATCCGCTATCAGCGCAGCAGCCGCATCCTACTCCAATTTGGGAGAGAGTTGAAGAACCTTTTTGAAGGTTGAAGGAAGATTGAAGACTATAGCTTTATAGCTTTTTGGAGGGTTTTGTAAGATTGTCTTCAATTCCTTTCCTTGATTGTCTTGTCTTGTTGGATCATTATCCAAGGAACGATTTTGTGTGAAATTTGATTCAGTTATTGAAGTGTTTTCATTAAATTCTTCTTTATTCAAATATTCACCTTCTTCCCATATATTTAATACTTTCATTATGATGATGAGTGGCTAATTTCCTTGTGTGATTCTAGGGTGATTGGCTGAAGGTTGTGGGAAAAACAATGATAGAATGATCTTAATCACAGTAGGATCCTGAAAGTTCGAGTCTTTAACCTTAACCCTAAGCATCTCGTTCAGTCGATGAACATCTCGGCCGGGGTGGAAACTGTCTGACCGAGGTGGCTTATCCGATCCTTAACTGAGAGTTAATGTGTTAGAGTTTGCCAAATCCTATTCTTATTATACCTTTCTGGTTCAAAGCAAGCTTAGGATGAGACTTACCCGGTAATTCCTTAGTTTGTATACTAACGATCATAAGTGTAGGTAATAAAGGCTTGTCCTTTATTGGGGTTTGAGTGTGCTTCCATCCCATCTTTGTGAGTTAGCCTGAGACTTACCCGGTAAAGGTTGATTCTATTCCCTTAGATGGTGTGTTAGTTTGAGGTTATAGTTCTTTATCTTAATTCCTTGAGACTTACCCGGTAATAGGAGTTACGGTTTGGGATTAGTGTGTAGTGAGACTTACCCGGTGATCTACTCCACTTTAGAAACACCTTCCCCATGCAAAAATCTCAGCTTTGTCCGCTTATCTATAGATCTTGAGTTGGAACCACAACTAGATGCTTTAATCCCTAGAATTGCATGTTTGCTTTATTTGACATCTTATTCATCTTTGATTGTATTACTTGCTCTTGTGGTTAGCATCAACACTAGCATACCGTACTGGACTTTGTTTCACTAAGTCCCTGTGATCGACCCCTGGAATTTTCTTTCTTTTACTACGATTGACCCGTACACTGCGGGTTCGCATCCTTGTTTTAAGCTTAAGTCTAGGGTTATAAATTTAAAGCTTGCACACACCGTTTGGAGCGAACACTTATCTCGAAACAAGAAACGATCTTCATGGAGAAGAAGATTCATCTTTAAACGGTCATCTCTCCAACAGCTAGAAGACCTCTATATAGAAGAGTATAAATGAAGATGATGGTTGAAGAAGAAAGACACACAAGCATACACGGAAAACATCTTTACGTCTTCAAGCAATCTAAACATCTTCATTCATTGTATTTCTTTCTCTCATTTACGCAAAAGCTATATCCCCTTAGAGAGAGAAAACACAAGATCTCCATTGGAAGATCTAAATAGTGTTATACTAGAGTGTGTGTTACTCTGCGAAGTAACTAGGCTATTATAGCTAGGTTGAGAGTTGAAGCTAGATCGTAGCATTGACTACAGTGAGAGAAGAAGGGATTTCTTCTAGTTTGTATCTAGGACTCTTTGAAGCTGATAATAGATAGTTAGATCCTAAGGTTATACCCTAGGACGAAGAGTAGACTATTTAGAGCCGAACTTCGTAAACATATCCTCGTATCGATCTTTTCAATTCCGCACCATATATACTTTATTGTGACTAACTTTGTTTTGCAGGAGCACGAAGTCAAGGCCCTTGAAAGTTGTTTCAAAGCCCTTTAAATCAAGTCCCTTGAAAGGAGTTTCAAGGCCTTGAGATTTAGTTTGCGAAAAGTTCTCATACTCTATTCACCCCCCCTTCTAGAGTATCTTTTACCTTATTTATTTCACCTACCGGTTCTTCAATTGCTATCAGAGCTAGACTCATGTTTATTGATTTAACCATCAGTGAGAATAATCATGAATCTTGTAGGTGATGGTGGATTTGCTCAAGGAAGATCCTCATCTCGACCACCACTCTTCTGTGGCAACAACTTTGCTCATTGGAGAGCACTCATGTGTATGTTCATTATTGATCAGGACATGGAGCTTTGGAGCATCATTCAAAATGGACCTAAAGTTCCAATGACAACGGTTGAAGGTGTCCAAGTCCCAAAGCAGGAAGATGACTTCACACAGTCTGACTTGGACAGTGTGTCAAAGAATTATAAAGCAATGAACCTACTATATTGTGGATTAGATGCAAATGAATTCAACCGCATCTCATCATGCAAGAGTGCTAAGAAATATGGGACAAGCTTGTTGTCACTTACGAAGGAATAAGTCAACTCAGGGAAACAAAGATTAACATCTTTCTCAGACAATACGAGCTATTCAAGATGAATCCAAAGGAAACAGTCAAAGATATGTTCACCAGATTCACTAAGATCGTGAACAACCTGGACTCACTAGGAAAGATCTTCACAAATGAAGAGAAAGTGAGGAAGGTTCTAAGGAGCCTACCTAAAGCCAAGTGGGGACCAAAGATGACTGCTATTGAAGAAGCTCAAAATCTCACAACTCTTCCTCTTGATGACCTCCTTGGAAAACTCACCACACATGAAATGGTTCTTGGTGAAGAAGATGGAGAGCTTCCATCCAACTCCAAGAATTTGGCATTAAAATCAAGAAGAGATGAATTATCATCTGACGAAGAGGACAATGATGACGATGATGAAGAAGATGCAATCGCCATGATTTCTAAGGGTCTCGCAAGAATTCTCTAGATTAAGAAACAATCTGCTAATAGAGAATATCCACGAGCATCAAAACCCCGAGGTAAGTTTTCTAACTCTAATAAGAAAACTAGAGTACTGACTTGTTTTGAATGTGGTGAAACAGATCATCTTGTGAAGGATTGTCCACAAAAGAAGAGGACTAACTTCAAGAAAAATGATCGAAAGAAGAAAGCTATGGTTGCTTCATGGAGTGATTCAGAATCAACAAATGAATCAGAAGACGAAAAAGAACAAGCAAACTTGTATCTCATGGCCGATCATGAAGAAGATTAAAATCTATATGTTGACAATGTGGTAAGTACAATTATGTCTCAACCTGAAATTGACCTGAAATAATTCCTTAAAGATATTATCATATGTGATAAGGAACATAGAATAAGGATAAATTCTTTAAAGGAAAAGCTTCTTGAACTAGAAAAGCAACTAAGTGAAATGTTTCTGGAAATTGAAAATCTTAACACAAAAAAAGTAGACCTTGATGAAAATATCAAGGCATTAGAATCAAAGAACCTGATTCTCAAGGACAACCTCTCTTCTCTTCATCGAAACTATATCGATCTAGAGAAAGAGAAAGTTGATCTAATGATAGCATGAATTATAGTCTAGTTTTTAGGATTTGTTTGGACGTTTTATCTTTCATAATCTGCATGTTTGTATGTACATTATGTGATTTTACTACCATTTCATCTACCTTTGCGAGAATCGAGGTCTACACCTAGTTTCGTTGTAATTGCAGGTAATATGGTACGTTTTGCATCAAAAAGGAGCAAAAGGAGTCATGAGTCATTTAGAGCTACATCCAGGGAGCATAGCCATGGATTGAAGATTCACTTTGGAGCAGATTCGAGAGATTTCACATTCTGATTTTGAGTCACCTCGGTTGACCATTGATTCACCTCGACCGAGGTGATCCAAAGACGCCGACTCGACCGAGGCGAACACCTAGGACGCGGCGAGAATATTTTATTCTTGGAAGAGATCTTTTAAATTTGGAAAGTGATCTTATATTTTTGGGCTTGGCTTCTGGAAGGAAGGAGATATGCAGAATATATATTTTACCTATATTTATGGGATAATATCTTCTTAAGATTTATTATCTTTGGAGGTTTATTTTCCTATAAAAAGGGTTGGATTTCCACAAATCCGACATCACGCTATACCGTCGATCTCGCATACGACGCAGCACAGCTCCGCTTACACCGGAAATACGCAGCAGCCGCAGCATACTCCAATTTGGGAGTTTTCGAAGAACCTTTTTGAAGGTTGAAGGAAGATTGAAAACCATAGCTTTTATAGCTTTTTGAAGGGTTTTGTAAGATTGTCTTCAATTCCCTCCATTGTTGTCTTGTCTTTTTGGATTATTATCCAAGGAACGCTTTGTTGTGATATTTGATTCAGTTATTGAAGTCTTTTCATTAAAATTCTTCTTTGTTCAAATATTCACCTTCTTCCCATATATTTTAATACTTTCATTATGATGATGAGTGGCTAATTTCCTTGTGTGATTCTAGGGTGATTAGCTGAAGGTTGTGGGAAAAACAATGATAGAATAATCTTAGATTCCAGTAGGATCCTGAAAGTTCGAGTCTTTAACCTTAACCCTAAGCATCTCGTTCGGTTGATGAACATCTCGGCCGGGGTGGAATTCTTCTGACCGAGGTGACTTATCCGACTCTAAACAGAAAGTTAAGTGTTAGAGTTTGCCAAATCCTATTCTTATTACACCTTCCTGGTTCAATGCAAGCTTAGGATGAGACTTACCCGGTAATTCCTTAGTTTGTGTATTAACGATCATAAGTGTAGGTAATAAAGGTTTATCCTTTATTGGGGTTTGAGTGTGCTTCCATCCCATCTTTGTGAGTTAGCCTGAGACTTACCCGGTAAAGGTTGATTCTATTCCCTTAGATTGTGTGTTAGTTTGAGGTTATAGTTCTTTATCTTGATTCCTTGAGACTTACCCGGTAATAGGAGTTACGGTTTAGGATTAGTGTGTAGTGAGACTTACCCGGTGATCTACTCCACTTTAGTAACACCTTCCCCACGCAAAAATCTCAGCTTTGTCCGCTTATCTATAGATCTTGAGTTGGAACCACAACTTGATGCTTTAATCCCTAGAATTGCATGTTTGCTTTATTGACTTCTTGTTCATCTTTGATTGTGTTAAATTGCTCTTGTGGTTAGAATTGACATTAGCATACCGTATTGACTTTGTTTCACCGAGTCCCTGTGATCGACCCTTGGAATTTTCTTGCTTTTACTACGATTGACCCGTACACTGCGGGTTCGCATCCTTGTTTTAAGCTTAAGTCTAGGGTTATAAATTTAAAGCTTGCACACACCGTTTGGAGCGAACATCTAACTTTGACGTGTCAAGACCAGAAGGATGCACTTATTAAGTTTACTCGTTAAAAAGCTAATCTTGAGAGAATGATGGGTGAACAACAATCCTCCCTTAACAAAAATGGTATAGGTTATCATAGGAGCTTTCCTAGAAAACCTACCACCACATTTGTCAAGGCCAAAGGAAGCATTCAAATGCCTACTTGCTTCTACTGTTGTAAAAAGGGTCATGTTAAATCTACACGTCCTTATAGAAGAAATGATCCTTATATTATTAGACATACCTATCCTTTATGTTGAAGGAAACAGGTCAAACAAATTTGGGTTTCTAAAGGTACTAGACCACCAAACATGATCGAACCTGAGTATGAACCAAAATATGTCATTTGTTTGACCCAGAAAGGTTGATGTTTGCTGTTTTGCAGGATATCACCAATGTAAAGGAGCACAAATGGATATTAGATAGTGGTTGCTCAAGACACATGAGTGGCAAAAGCTCTTTATTCTCAGATTTAAAGAAGCAATCATTTGGAACCATTACACTTGGTGATAAAGGAAAGTGTGACATAGTTGGCATTGTAAAAATTTGCTATAATTCATCTAACTTCATTGATGATGTTTATTTGGTTGATGGTTTGAAGTATAATCTGCTAAGTATTTCTCAAATATGTGATAAGGGCAATAAAGTTATGTTTGATTCAGATAAATGTGAGGTTCAAGACAAAAAGACTGGTGAAGTTGTTCTTACTGCTCCTAGATGTAATAATGTATATTCCATGAGTACTAACCAAGTTTCAGAAACTAAGCTAAAATGTCTAAAGGCCTTGACTGATGATTCAAGGCTTTGGCATAGAAGACTTGGTCACGTAAGCATGCACACCATGCATAAGCTACTTACAAAAGATTTGGTACGTGGTTTGCCAAACCTAAATTTCAAGGTTAATGATCTATGTAAGGCGTGTACACAAGGTAAATAAACACGAGGTTCATTCAAACCTAAGAAAGCTCTAAGTTCTTCTCGACCCATTGAACTTTTACACATGGACCTTTGTGGACCTATGCGTGTCAAATCTCCCAGAGGCAAGCAGTACATCCTTGTTATAGTGGATGATTTCTCTCGTTTCACATGGATTTCTTTTCTACGAGAAAAATCTGAAGCTTTATTTGAGTTTTCAAAATTGTGTAAGGAGTTACAAACTTTGAAAAACCTACCAATTGTTTCCATAAGAAGTGATCAGAGAATTTGATCAACTGAAGTTTGATTTGTTTTGTACAAAATATGGCATTTGACATAATTTATCATCTCCTAGAACTCCTCAACCAAATGGAGTTGTGGAACGTAAGAACCGCACTCTTGAGGATATGTCTAGGACAATGCTTTTAGAAAATAATTTGCCAAAAAGTTTTTGGGCTGAAGCAGTAAACACTGCAAATTATATTTTGAATAAATGTTTAATTTGTCCTATTTTAAAAAAGACTCCTTATGAACTCTTTAAAGGAAGAAAACCAAATATTTCATATTTCAAACCCTTTGGATGTACTTGTTTTGTTCATAACAATGGCAAAGATAATTTTGGGAAATTTGATGCACGTAGTGATGAAGCTATATTCATTGGATATGCTTCAAATAGTAGAGCTTATCGCGTCTATAACAAACGTACCAAAATTGTTGCGGAAAGCATTCATATCATTTTTTATGAAAGCAATGATGGTACTTTGAAGCGAGTTTTGGTGACTATCCCGTGCTGGTAGACGGTTATATGCATCAGTACCATTCTATGCCGGTAAGTAGGGACCGAGACGAGTTTTGGTGACTCTCGTGTCACAGCCTAAGTTGAATTAGAAAGGGATATGACTTAATAATAATAAGATAATAAACCGGACTTGTGTGCTTTGGAGTGTATTGGGTGTTTATGATGATTGACTTGTGTTTGTGCCTTTCACCTTGATTCTAATGCCTCGAATATTAGCTAACGGTTTTATACCGATTGTTGTAGATTGCATTGCAGGTTAGGAATGCGGTCGAGAGATCTGAAAGAGTGGGTAGCTGGGGTTCCGTACATTTTAGGAGGGGTTTGGTTGGAGTTATATTTGGGTATTGTTTCTTGTATATTGTTATGTTTTTGATGTTCGAGTCTTTGGAGTTGAGAAATCGGCTGAAGTTGTCTTTTATTTGTTTCAGGGGATCATATCATAAACACCCAATACAATGTAGCAAGGAGGCAAAAACCTTTCCTAAATTTTCCGTAAAATAAAAGTAATACGGTATCCAAAATATAAATATACTCGGAATAAATACTTCACGTCGTAAAGATACTTTTAATAAAAATATTTATGCTAGTAAATTATCGATAAAAGTCGAAAAAATAAATATCGAAAATGCACCAAGATATTTGGGTGTTACAAAATGAAAAGAGTTTTAATGCATGTAGAATATCTGAAATACAACCAAAAAACATAACTCCAGCCGAGTTCTCAAAATCAACAACATAACACCATCTTAAGACAACAATAAAAGATAGCTGATCCGTCCTATAATGTGCGGAACCCCGGCTGCTCACAACCGACGGATCACTCGACCGCCTTCCTAACCTGCAAGACATCTACAAAGCGGCATAAAACCGTTAGCTAACATTCTAGCCATTATAATAAAGGTAAAGGCACATAAATACATAACGAACACACACAACATGCAAACACTCAAGTCCGTTTATTATCTTTGCTTATGTTATTCCTTACTAATTCAACTTTAGGTTTTGTGACACGAGTATCTCCCCGAAACCCGCCTCTGTCCCCATTTACTAGCAAGGAATGATAGTAATGCATATGACCGTCTACCTGTCTGGGTTATTCATAGAGAACCTCCTAGCTCTCGCAAGAGCTAGGCAGTGATGTCACCGCCTATTATCATACACTTGGGAAAATTATATAATATATATAGGTCGTCATATTCCGGTTTCGTTGTTTACCATAACTAACACACACCTCCAATACACAATATGTTAATAAAAAGAAGCCAACTAAGTAATTCCGTGGACTTACCAGTCCCAAAGCAAAACTCGATCAACACTCTCTCAACTTTCCTTGGGAAGGCACACAACGCCTGTTCAAGACAAGGCACACAAATCAACATCACTCTAGCCAACTAGAAGTCCTTAGAATCCTAGTGCTCAAATCCTCACAAGATCATAAACTCAAGATAGGTAAAAACTCTAGCCAACTAGAAGTCCTTAGACTTCTAGTGTTCACAATCCTCACAAGTTCATACACGCATAAGATAGATGATCACTCTCAGTCTACTGTCTTAAAGGCTTCAACATGATAACTCTCGCATACGGACCGTTATCCTTAAAGATCTAAGAGGTCTTAACACAACACCACAACCAACGCACTCACAACTCTCACAAGATAACCCTAAGGGTCAAGCCACTACTTGACATTCCATATTATCTATGTTAAGCCAGCCTAGCATGCTACTATGATGGATCAAGATCAAGGAAGCGAAAGGGGAAGGAGGAAACAAGAGATCAAGAATGCACTGCTGCAGAAACCGCCCCTATGAAGCACAGATCCCGTCCCTGCAATGCCAGTCGCCGCCCCAGTGGTGGTCAATGGCCGCCCCTGCGCCTCCTAAGATCCGCCCCCACAGCTGCAGTCCTGAACAAGGGAAGTTTCCATTAGGTGAATCCATGGATTCCTACCATTCAAGATAGCAAGAAGAAGAAGAAGAAGGAAAGAAGGGGAAGGAAGGAACTTACTCTGGAGCACGTCTCTGTAGTCACAAACTTCGTGTGATAGCCTCAAGAGAAGAGAGAAGCTTAAGGTGGAGAATAAAGGTGAAGAAGATGAGGAAGAAGGAGGGAGAGAAAGAAGTAACATGAAAGAAGAATAAGGAGGGAGGGAAGGCTGCATAAATGGGAAGAAGACTAAGAGTCAAACAGCCCAAGAATCACCCTCCTCAAAATAAGGTCGGTAAAAAGAGTTAGGAGAGGAAAGGTCGGAAGAAAGGCACATATCTCCCACTCTAACGTGTCACCACCCCCGTGGAACGTCCAAGCCGCGGTTGCGGATGGCCGCGGTTGCGGGCCTTCTAAGCCGCAAGGGCGGTAGCCCTTGCTCAAGGCTTCTAACTCCTCTCGTAAACGGAACCAAAACTCCAGGCGTTACATCAGATCACCCTCAAAATAAGTTTTTTCCCGAAACTTGCTATACGTTGACCTCAGTCAAAAAACATAATCGTACCAACTATCGACTCGCTGACCAGAGCATACTCAAACTACCACAATAAGACCTCAAAAACTACATAGAAGTATACACATGAACACATATAACACACACACACACATATAAACGCACAACATAACGGAGGAAGGATTTGGTACTAACCCGATGGTCCTATAGACATCACTAGACGCACATAAAACTCTAGATAGTTCCGCTAGACACTATCCTCTGTCTCCCAGGTAGCCTCATCTACTCCTTGTCTCGACCACTGTACCCTCATCATCGGTATTACCTTCGACCGAAGGCGTCTCGTACTCCTCTCCATAACAGCTACAAGGTGCTCTGCAAACGTGTGGTCTGGCTCAACCACCAGGTCGTCGTGGCTAACTATGTGTCTTGGGTCATGAATGTACTCTCTCAGTTAAGACACATGGAATACCGGGTGGCAGGGGCGGCCCTTGGGGGGGGGGGGGGGGGGGGGGGGGGGGCCC
>BSUD01000002.1:118587802-118718368 GCA_033239045.1 Fagopyrum esculentum
GGGGGGGGGGGGGGGGGGGCAGGGGACGGCCGCCCCCCCTCAAAAATTTTTTTTTTCTTGTGAAAAAAATCGTTTTAAAATGGGTTGTAACTTCTCCCGTTTATAAAAATTTTTTCTACGATTTATTTTTTTTAAATATCACTATTCTTGTGTTATATTTAATTGTTTTTTTGGATCTTTCGTCGAAGTGAACGAAACTTCATAACTATTTCTACGTTTTAGACTCAGAGTGAAATAATTCGCCAAAATGCACGAGATTTGTTGTTTGGATTAGAAGCGCGGTCTTAGACCACACTCTTATTTGTAAAAAGCGTTATCGAGGACAACGTTTTAATATCTGAAATAAAAATAATAAAAACACAAATAGAGGTGTGGTCCTATACCGCGGCTATAGTGTAACGTTTTTGAAAAAAAAAACTAAAGAGGCGCGGTTATAGACCGCGCCTATAGGACAACTTTTTTTTTTTTAAATATATAGGCGCAGTCCATGACCGCGGCTTTTAAGTGTAATGTTTTTATAATTTTTTTTTTGTATTTTTGTTTATTGTAAGTAGATGACACATTTACTTTGTTTTTATCGCAATTTTATTTTCATAGATATTTTTATCGAAAATAAAATTTCGCCCCCCCCCCTTTTAAAATTCTGCGGCCGCCAATGCCGGGTGGACTCCCTCTAACCGCGGTGGCAACGCCAATCTGTAAGCCACCTCTCCCACCACCTCTAGGATCTCAAATGGTCTGACATATTGGGGACTCAACTTCCCCTTAATGCCGAAACGTCGAACGTCTCGCGTCGGTTACACCCTCAACCAAACTTGTGTTCCCACTCTAAACTCTAGAAATTTGCGTCTCTTATCAGCATAAGACCTTTGATGACTCTGCGCAGCCAGCATCCAATCTCGGATCAACGCTACCCAAGTCATATAATCTTGTACATGCTCGGGTGCTACACCACTCATCGTCCACGGCTCATCCCAACACAAGGGTGTATGGCACCTCCAACCATACAACGCCTCATAAGGAGCCATACATGTCCCTAATCAAGTACATACGCTCTCAACCTATCCTCCAGGGTCTGTATAGTCCTCTATGACTGATCGTCCGTCTGAGGATGGTACGCTAGGCTCGTACCTAGGGCGGCGTGTACCTGCTGCTAGAACCTCGAGGTAAAACACCCGTCCCTATCTGAGATGATAGTCCTCGGCACTCCATGGAGCCTCACTATCTGTCGGGTGAACTCCTCGGCTAGACGAATCACCGGCCACGTTTTCTTAATAGGAACAAATCGTGCGGTCTACGTCAACCGATCTACCAATACCCATATCGCATTGAAGCCTCCACCCGGCCTCAGGCCAGTAACGAAATCCATAGAAATGTCCTCCCACATCCACTGTGGAACCGGAAGTGATTAGAGCTCTCCTTCGGGCTTGTGATTATCGATCTTGACTTGCTGGCAGGTCGCGCACTGGACAACCCTCCTGTTTCTTCCGGATCTCCTCCAACAGATCCGGTGAAGCCTCTAAAGCTGACAAGTGGGTATCAGTATCTGGGAACCGGATATCTACCTCCAACCATATCAAATCTCTCTACAACTGTGCCTGAATTGTCAATCTTGTTATCGCCGCCTCCCAGGGTGTCCTCCTACTAAGGGCATCGGCGACCACATTCGCCTTTCCCAAGTCGAAGTCCTTAACCAGCTCTAACCATCTCCTCTGGTGGTTATTAAACTCCCATTGAGTAAATATGTACTTCAAAATCTTATAGTCTGTAAAGATGTGACAAGTAGCCCCATAGAGATAATATCGCCAGATCTTAAATGCGTGAATCACTACGGCTAGCTCAAGGTCGTGGTTAGTGTAATTCTCCTCGTACGTCTTCAACTGTCGAGACGCATAAGCAATGACCCTACCCCTTTGCATCAAAACGCATCCTAAGCGTAGCTTGGATGCATCATTGTAAACGACGAAGTCCTCAATACCCTCTGGTTGTGCTAACACGGGAGCAGAAGTCAACCTCCTCTTAAGCTCCTAAAAACTACACTAGCAGGGCTCGGACCATGTAAACCTGATGGACTTCCTCATCAAGAAAGTGAGTGGCCGAGAAAACATGAAAAATCCTTCATGAACCTATGGTAGTACCCTGCCTGACCTAGAAAGTTGCGCACCTCCATGATCGTCCTGGGGAGTGGCCATGATGCAATTGAGTTTATCTTTGCCGGGTCTACCTTGATACCCTCGACGGAGACAATGTGACCAAGAAAGGCCACCTTTGGCATCCAGAACTCGCACTTAGAGAGATTAGCGTAAAGCTCTCTGTCCGGTAAGACTCGTAGCACCATCCTCAGGTGTCCTGCATGCTCCTCCCCACTCCGGGAGTATACTAAGATGTCGTCGATGAAAATAACTACAAACTGGTCCAAGAAGTCGATGAAGATGCCGTTCATCAATTCCATGAAGATAACGGGAGCATTTGTGAACCCGAATGGCATCACTACAAACTCATAATGACCATATCTGGTAAAAAAATGCCGTCTTCGGCACGTCCTCCTCCCTCAACCTCAATTGGTGATACCCTGACCTCAACTCGATACATGAAAATACGGTAGCGCCCTGTAACTGGTTTAGCAGACCTTTAATGCGTGGTAATGGATACTTGTTCTTGATGGTGACTTTGTTCAGCTCCCAGTAGTCGATACAATGTCTCATCGATCCGTCCTTCTTCTTGACGAAGAGGATTGGTGCATGTTAGCATGAAATATGGCGATATTCTAGACACTTATTTTGGTTGTTTTTCCCTTATTATTGTGTACATGGATAAGGTTTTGAAGCAAATGTTAGCTTGTTCATCTATCTTGTCGATATGGAAGTCTACACTAGCTTTGTGTTGATTATAGGTGAATAGGAGCTGGAATCGGAGCATTTGAGAGAGAAAAGGGAGTAATCGATCATGTTTGAGGATTAGGAAATACAACAAAGAAGCTAATAAAGGAGCTAGGATGAAGAATGACACGAAACAAAGGCAACAACATGTATTATACACTTCCATTCCCTTAATTGCGGCCGTGGAGAAGATGATTTGAAGTCCACGCTCTAAACCACGACTGTGGACCTGACATTATGAACGTGGAAGAGAGTTTGGAAAACTCCAGTAAGTTACACGGTCTAAATTACGGTCGTGGAAGTCACAAGGCACCGTAATCTGTTTCCACGCTCTAAACCACGGTCGTGGAAGGCTGTGAGACCGTGATTTAGGCAATCTTTTGACGTGTCATTATTTGCCACTTCATTTACGTATTGGGCCTTGACGGTAACTCTTTCTCGCCTTATAAAAAGACTGGAAAAAAGAGAATTTCGGGGACGGCCGCTTACCCTCTGTTTAGCACTCTTGCTTAGGGTTGATTGGAAGCCGCCTAGAGTTGCGGAAACGCCGGATTGTTGGATATTGGAGATTGCTTGCAGCGGAAGTTTTCATCTTTTCTTGGGTTTTGATATTGAAGACGGATTGAAATCCTGTTCTTCGTTCTTGCTTGAGATTATTGTGAGGTTTCGTATTATACATTCTGAATCCATTGAACGTTCGTCTTGTGTTTTGGATTTGAGATTGAGTTTGAATTTTATTTGAGTTTTCGAGGGCTTTCATCTTTCATTCTTCTTAAATTGAATATTGATATCATGACAATGGTTATTGGCTAAAACCCTTTAGCAATTCTAAGGTGAAGGGTTGATAGTTGTGGCTTAGATGATGATAGATCGATCATAATTTGATTGGACCCTGAGAGTTAGAGAAATTTCGTCGACACCCTAAATCACAGCATGTTCTAGGGCTTCCACGACCGTGGTTCTCAAGATTTACCCGTGATTTACCCTAGTTTACGAACTTTGCTTTTACTTTAATCCAAAGTTAAGAATTAGCTTTAACCTAGTATTGGCTTGCCTTTCCTAGGTAGTAGTGAGACTCACCATCCTCTATTTCGGTTACGAGTGTCACAACCTTAACCGTATGAGTTTATCTTGATCCTTGGGTTACAAGTTTGGGTATTTGAGATTAATTCTTGTCCTTAGATCCTTTCTATACTGCAGTTTCAACAACCTTGATAGAGAGTGTCTTTGGGTAAGTCATATAAGGTTTTTGAACTTCACCGTACATTACTTTACTTTAGTATACCTTCGCAATTCTTGACTCTGTCCTAATTCTTTAATATATCTTGAATCGATTGCCACAATTTGATATCCAGATCTTTAGGGTTGCTGTTTTCCACAATATTTGCAAAGCTTTACATCTTATTTGCTTGACAATTTGAAATTGGATTTTGTTTCACCAAATCCCTGTGTTCAATACTCTGGAATACTTGCTAATCTACGCCGATCCGTACACTGCGGGTTCGCTTGCTTTTATTTCAGTTTTATAAATATAAAGCTTATTTGCACGCACGTTTTTGGGCGAACAAGTTTTTCGCGCCGTTGCCGGGGATTTGGTCTAGACCAAACTTCGGTTCTCGATTGTCGAGCTTGGGAGTTTTTCTCTTGTTATTTGATATCTCTTTTAAGTGCTATTCGCAGGTTCTCTTAGGTATATGCTCAGGTCTAGATCCAACAAGGACCTCATACCTCTTGATCCGGAACTTGAGAATACTTTGAGGAAGAAACTTAAGGAAAGAAAGATGGCTGAAAATAGAGAGGGGGATCTCCAAGCAGAGTTAGAGGAGTCTCAAGCTCAATTTAGGTTGAGTGAGAAAACTCGTAAGGAAGAAGAGGAGCATCATCAATTCCAAATTAATGAGCTCAAAGCTATGATGATGGACATGATGTTGGAGATGAATGACTCCAAGAAAAAGAAGAAAGCTAAGTCAGCTAAGTCCATTAGAGTGGAATCATCCGATGAGGAGGATGATGATGATATGCCACCGCTAGAGGACATTGATCCAACGATTAATCCAGTCCGGAATGATCCAAGATCGGCCGCCAATCCTCGTATCCCAGTTGGGGGTGCAAGAGCCGCTCATGTAGATGAAGAGCCAAGAACTCTTGGACAAAGGATAGATCCGATTCAACAACCGCACCGTCTAGGCGTGAACTTCGAAGCTGAAGATATTCAAGGGTTTAGCTTTAACCCGCAAGTTATTACCATCGTTCGCCAAAGCCAATTTGGAGGAACGAGTGCTGAATCTCCACACCAACATTTACAGAACTTTGAGATTCTAATGGAGACAATGAAACCGAAGAACGCAACCACCAACAACTACAAGATCAAACCGTTCTTCTTCTCTTTGAAAGGGAAGGCTTTATCTTGGTATCAAGCTCTTCCAAATGGAAGACTCAACACATGGGAGGATCTATCTCCGGAGTTCCTAACCAAATTATTTCCGCCATCCAAGACAACGGAGTTGAGAGGTAAAATCAATGCTTTTTCTATAAAATCTAACGAAAGTTTGTTTCAATCTTGGGAAAGGTTTCAGGATCTATTATTGGATTGTCCACACCATGGCATTTCCAAGTTAGAGTTGTTGGAGATATATTACAAGGGACTGGATGTGGAAACACAATTCAAGCTCCAATCCCTTTCATGTGGCACATTCATGGACATGAGGGAAGATGACGCTTGGGACTTCATTGAGAAGCAATCCCGAGTAATTGAGAAGTATTCCCACCGGAAAGCGGAATCTAACCGAGTAGAGCAAGGATCGAAGCTAACACAAGCTGCGCAAACTCAAATCTTTTCCCTCAACACCGAAATTAAAGAGTTGAAGAAAGTCATTAGAGCTGGCCTTCAAAAGCCTAAGGAGCAAGATGTTGGATACTTAGGAAACAAAAACAACTATCAAGGGAATGAGAACACCAACCGCAACAACCGGAACAATTGGAACAACAACAACCGGAACAATAATTGGAACAACAATCGGAATTCAAACAACAATTGGCGTTCCAACTAACAGCAAAATTCCGGTAATTCTTATCCCAATTCAGGAAATTCACTAACACCACCGTCTTCTTCTTCCATTCCTTTGAAAAGTCAGGGGCAAACATCCAATAGTGAAAGCAACTCGGGGAAGGAGAAGCCCGATCCCATGCTGGAAACAATCTTGGGAAAGCTTCAAGGACTGGAGAACCACATCACTAAGGTTGATAAAGCTAAAAAAGCTTTAGAAAACCAAATGTTTAGCAAGGCCGAGGAAGTTCCTAGAGACCAAGGAAAGCTTCCCGGAAAGACGGAGGATAACCCAAAGGGAAGGGTGATGGCTATCACAACTAGGAGCGGAGCAACAACTACCGACCCGCAGCCTAAGTTTGTTGAAGTTCCCGTCGAAAAAGAAAAGGAAAAGGGAAAGGAGAAGGAAGATATCTACATTCCTCCTCTAGCTTACAAACCTCCCCTACCATTCCCATAATCTAGAACGAGAGCGCGCCTAGACAAGCAGTTCGGTAAGTTCATTGAACTCATGAGCAAACTGGACATTAACATACCTTTTATTGATGCAATTGTAGGTATGCCCGCCTATGGGAAGTTCCTAAAGGAAATCCTCTCTAACAAAAGGAAGGTGGAAGACTTCGGAGAAGTCAAGATGAGTTCGAAATCATCGGAACTCATCAAAACGATGAAGGAAAAGATGCCCCCAAAGCTGAAGGATCCGGGGTCATTTTGTATTCCAATTGGAGTGGGAGAAGTCACTTATGATGCATTATGTGACTTGGGAGCGAGAGTTAGCATCATCCCGCTTGCCTTATGCAGGAAGATTGATAACACGATTTATGATCTAGATTTAGGTAAACGTTTAGGTAGATTTCTCACTCATTCATGCATGGTTTAGCATTAGTTCGAGACGTTTTGCACTCAATTCATGTATTTTGCCGAGATAGACGTCTACACGGACTTGTGCGCGTTTTGTAGGTATTTCGGGAGATTTAGAGCTAAAACGATGCATTGAGGATCGTTCATCTAGATGACACACCCTCGGACTCATTGGGACACAAATCAAGGGCTAAGGAGGACTCATGAAACCTTGCCTACACTAACCATGCACCAAATCACAGCCAAATGATCCAAGGCGAAGTTTCTGCACAGGATCACGGTTCTCTGACTAATCACGGCCGTGGAATCGACCGTGGATTTTGCCAGATTCTTGTGACAGCTGTGCCACGACTCTCATGGCCAGCTCATGCAAGTTTGTTATAAAAGTGGTCCTTCATGGGCTGTGAGAGGCAGCTGGGGTAGTTTGGGAGCAGCTCATCCATTATCCATTTCTCTCTAACAAATATATTCTCTCAACAAGAAGTTTTTCTAGGAAGGAAAGTGTCAAAGAGAAGAAGAAGAGCTCCATTGAAGAGGAGGAGAAGAACACACACCATAGCTTTCTTGTATTTCGGATTCCGTTTTCTAGAATTTGTATGAACCTTTGAACCTTCTTTTGGAAGGGTTGTAAGTTGCTCTAATTCTAATCTTCAGCTTAGTTTTGAATTAAGTTCACTTGTTCATCTCTTTTCTTTCATTATCTTGCAATGGATGTTATGATTTTATGTTTGTTTGTTTCGATTTCCATTATGAATGTTGTAGGCTAAATTGATGTGGTTCTAGGGTAAGGGAAGGATGGTTATGGCTAGGGCTATGATAGGACGGACTTAGATTTACCTTTGGATGACTTTTGCTTATGAACGTAGCTGCTGTTAGAAATCACGGGTAGTTCTTGTAGAACCACGGCCGTGGTTTAGGAAGAACAAACCTTGATTTTCCCTGGTTCGAAGGATCTTGCTTTAGATCTATAAAATGTTGAAACCCTAAGTGTTTGTTGAGTTTAACCTACCCTAGGGTGACCTAGTGTAGTGACTAAGTGTTAGGAGAGACTTACCCGGTAATCCTTGCTCTTAGAATCTAAAGATAACAAACCTTAGGTAGTGGTGAGCCTAATAAGCCGCCATTGGATTAGATGTGCTAGGATAGTTGTTTTGGACTTCCCTTTCCAAGACTTACCCGGTAAGGATAGGTTAGACCCCTAATTAACAATCCGGTTTGTGTAGAATTCCTATCCTTAGGTTCTTAGAGACTTACCCGGTAATGAGACCTTAGGTGTGGACTAGTTGGACCATGAGACCTACCCGGTAATTGATCCCAAATTAGATACACTTAATCCCAACATATCATAGTTGATCCAAAGAATGAATAGATAACTTGAGTCCTATGCCATAACCGGAACTTCCGACCCCTAGAATCCGTCTTTTCTTTCCTTGATCATTATCTTGTTTAGTTTGTTCATTCGTGTTGATTCTTAGTTTAGTTTGATTGTTTACTTTGCATGAATTGTGATCTTTGATCGATCACCAAAAACCAACTAAAAACATTTGAGATTTTCGCTTCTTTATTTCTTTCTTTTCCTTCGACCTAGATCTTTACTAAACTCAATCACAATTTGAATCAATTTCACCTTAGTCTTTGTGTTCGACCTCGGAATACTAACCCTTCTACAAACGTCCCGTACACTGCGGGTTTCGCTAGGTAGTTAGGATTTAGTTCGAGTTATAAATTTAAAACCCATTTGCGCATCACGATCTTAGCGTAACAAGTTTTTGGCGCCGTTGCCGGGGACTAGGTCTAGATTGAGTCTATTTTGTGATTGTTTCTAGTGTAGATCTTTCTTGTTGCTTTTGATCTCTTTTTGGTTTGTGTCTTTGCTTTTCAGGACATCTACTACTCTTTAGGTGTATGCGAAGATCTCGTGGAAAGGATTTAGCTCCATTCGATCCCGAACTGGAGAAAACCCTTCGATCTAGATCCAAGAACATCCGAAAAGAGAGAGAGATGGCCGGAAGAAACCTCCAAGCTGAGTTGGATGAAGCCTTAGAGCAAATAAGGCTAAGAGATGAGCTCTTGGAGGAAGAAAGGAGACTTGCCAATGAGAGGCAAGAGGAAACTAGGAGGGAGATTGAGGAGATTAGGCAAGCCCTTGTTCAAGGAGAGCTTAATCGCCGACAACCTCCACCTCCTCCACCACAACCGCAGCCGGCGGCTAATGTTAGGGTCGTTCCCATTGCTATTGAGGAGCCACAAACCCTAGGGAGACGTATGGATCCGGCACAAAGAGCACACCAACGGGGTGTGAATCTAGGAGATCCCGCAACCCACAACTATGAGCTCCACCCTCAAGTTCTACAAATGATCCGGCATAATCAATTTGGAGGGATGGAAGGAGAGTCTCCTCATCAACACTTGATGAACTATGAGATCTTGATGGAGACTCTTAGACCGCCAAGATTGGAGAGTAACAACCATAAGCTAAGGGCTTTTTCCTTCTCTCTTAAGGATAAAGCCTTGGCTTGGTATCAATCCATTCCACAAGGGCGAGTTGGTACTTGGGAGGAGATGACAACCGAGTTTTTGACCAAGTTCTTCCCACCTTCCAAGACTACCGAACTAAGAGGGAAGATAAATGCCTTCGTGATGAAGGATAGAGAAAGTTTATTCAAGTCTTGGGAGAGGTTCAAAGATCTTCTCCTTGATTGTCCACACCATGGCATACCGAAAATTGAGCTATTGGAGATCTACTTCAAGGGACTTGATGAAGATAGCCAATTCAAGCTCCAATCTCTTTCCGGTGGGACATTTATGGAGAAACATGTAGATGAAGCTTGGGAGTTTGTGGAGAAGCAAGCTCTAGTAATTGAGAAGTACTCCCATAGGAAGAGTGAAGGAAGAAAGGCGGGAGCGTATGAGGTGAGTGAAGTCACCATGAGCAATTTCAAGCTTGACGCCATCAACAATGAGTTGAAGTCCTTGAGGGAATTGTGTGCTACAACTTTGAAGAACCAAGCAACCCCTCAAATGCTTCCACAAGCCAACTTGTCTTCCAAGGAGGAGGATGTGAATTATATGGGAAGGGGCAACTTCAACAATTACCAAGGCCCAAGGAGTTTCAACAACAACCGGCAATTCAATAATTACCGGCCAAAACACAACCATCCCGGATTTTCTTACTCTAATCCGGATGGATCCTTGAACCCTCCCGCTTCCACAAGCTCAACTCCACCATCAAGAGCTTCACAAGAACCTCCACCCGGATTTACTCAACCTCCAAAGGATAGAACCGAAATAATGTTTGAGCAATTGCTTGGAAGGTTGAGTGGTCTTGAGAGCACCGTAACTTCAATCTCTAAGGCTCAAAAGGTCTTAGAAGCTCAAGTATTCCAAAAGGCGGGTGAAGCCCATAGAGATCCGGGAAAGCTTCCCGGAAGAACCGAAGACAACCCAAGAGGCCAAGTATTGGCTATTACAACGAGGAGTGGGTTGAGTATGAAGGATCCTTTGCCCAAGGACAATGCTAAGGGAAGGCAAGTAGTGGTAGAAGAGGGAAGAATGCAAGAAGATGGAGGCAAGAGCAAGGATGTAGAGCAAACCTATGTGGCACCGCCTCCATACAAGCCACCACTACCGTCCCCACAATCAAGAGCAAGAGCTCGTTTGGACAATCATTTTGGTAAGTTCCTTGAACTAATGTCTAAATTGCATATTAACATTCCGTTCATGGATGCCATTTTAGGAATGCCGGCATATGGCAAGTTTTTGAAAGAGATACTCTCCAACAAAAGGAAGTTGGAGGAGTATGGGGAGATAAGAATGACCAAGAGATCCTCGGAATTGATCCAAACGATGAAGGAGGAAATGCCTCCCAAGCTAAGAGATCCGGGTTCTTTTTGTGTTCCAATTGGAGTGGGAGACGTGAAGTACGAGGCCCTTTGTGATCTTGGAGCGAGTGTAAGCATCATACCGCTTGCACTTTGCAACAAGGTCGGGCTAGGAGAGCCAAAGCCGGTCAAGATGACCCTCTATATGGCGGATCGTTCTATCACTCATCCGGTTGGGATTCTAGAGGACATTCCGGTGCAACTAGGAGGATTCTATGTGCCAATTGACTTTGTCGTCTTGGATATTCCGGCGGATTATCCGGTTCCCATCATCTTAGGAAGACCTTTCCTAGCCACCTCCGGTTGCTTAGTGGATTGCAAGAACGGGACTCTCTCCTTCAACATTGGAGAAGAGAACATCAAGTTCAAGTTGTCCACCATGATGAAAGGGCCAACCCTTGATGAGTATGTCTTCAACATAATCGAGCATGAAGAATCTAGAGAAGTTGTGAGCTCGATCTTGATCAAGGATCCCTTGGAGAAGGTTCTTACCTTAAGCATGATGGAAGAAGGTGTTGAGGAGGCCTGCAATGAAGAGATCAAAGCCTTGGATGCATTGGAAGAGGAGCCAAGAGTTGGATTTGAAAGCCACGAAGAAGTGTTGAACAGCTGCAAGTTCCACGGTCGAGATTTACAAACCACGGCCGTCAAACTTTCTGGACAACTCCGAGAAGCAAGCTTGGCAAGAACCACGGTCGTGGAAAATGAGCAAACCGTGTTTCCAACCGTGGTTTTCCCTGAATCAACCCTTGATAGTGATCAAGATTCTAGGAGCCTTGGAGGATCTTCATTTGCTTTGGATCCATCTCATCCAACCTTATTTGGATCGTCTTCAACCGATAAAGGTCCTCCTTCACTTGAACTTAAACCCCTTCCCTCTCATTTAAAGTATGCATTTCTCGGTGATAATTCTACATATCCTGTGATTGTTAATGCATGCTTGAGTGATGATGAACTTGCTAAATTGTTGCATGAACTAAGATTGCATAGGAAAGCCATTGGTTATACTATTGATGATTTGGTTGGCATTAAGTCTTCTTTGTGCATGCATAAGATAATGATGGAAGATAATCACAAACCCTCTATTGAACATCAAAGAAGGTTAAATCCCATAATGAAAGAGGTGGTCAAAAAGGAAATCATTAAGTTGCTAGATGCGGGAATTATCTACCCTATCTCGGATAGTAAGTGGGTTAGCCCCGTTCATGTAGTTCCTAAAAAGGGTGGGATGACGGTAGTAACCAATGAGAACAATGAACTAATACCGACTAGGACGGTTACGGGGTGGAGGATGTGCATTGATTATAGAAAATTGAACATGGCCTCTAAGAAAGATCACTTCCCTCTCCCCTTCATTGACCAAATGCTAGAAAGGTTAGCTCAACACTCTCATTTTTGCTATCTAGATGGCTATAGTGGATTCTTCCAAATCCCTATCCACCCCGATGACCAAGAGAAAAAAACTTTTACATGTCCATGGGGTACTTTTGCATATAGGAGAATGCCATTTGGGCTGTGTAATGCACCCGCCACCTTCCAAAGGTGTATGATGGCTATCTTTTCGGAATACATAGAAAATATCATGGAAGTGTTCATGGACGATTTCTCTGTTTATGGTTCTTCTTTCGATGATTGCTTGGCTAACTTGTCATTAGTGTTGCAAAGATGTGAGGAGACAAATCTTGTCTTAAATTGGGAAAAATGCCACTTCATGGTAAGTGAAGGGATTGTGTTAGGACACTTGGTGTCTAACCGTGGCATTGAGGTTGATAGGGCCAAGATTGAAACGATAGAGAAGTTGCCACCACCTACCTCGGTGAAGGAGGTAAGGAGTTTCTTAGGGCATGCCGGTTTTTACCGGAGGTTTATCCAAGATTTCTCTAAAATTTCTAAGCCTCTCACTAACCTACTAATGAAGGATGTTGATTTTGTCTTTTCCAAGGATTGTCTTGAAGCTTTTTGTAGGTTGAAGAACGCCTTGATCTCCGCACCTATCATGCAACCTCCGGATTGGAGTCTACCATTTGAGATCATGTGTGATGCGAGCGATGTAGCCGTTGGGGCTGTTTTGGGGCAAAGGAAAGAAGGGCGCACTCATGCTATTTACTATGCTAGCAAGACGCTAGATGATGCCCAACTCAATTATGCTACCACCGAGAAGGAGTTGCTAGCGGTGGTGTATGCATTTGAGAAGTTCCGCTCATACCTTGTTGGAGCGAAGGTCATAGTTTATACGGATCATGCTGCGATCCGTTATCTACTTACCAAGAAGGATGCCAAACCAAGGTTCATTCGGTGGATCCTCCTTCTTCAAGAGTTTGATTTGGAAATACAGGACAAGAAGGGATCCGAAAACTCCGTGGCGGATCACCTTAGTAGACTCCCACCATTGGAGCTTGAAAAAGACAACATCCCGATAGATGACTCATTCCGGGATGAGCAATTGCAAATGGTGGAGGAATGCTTGTTCCAAGTAGCTAGAGGAAGTGAGCCATGGTATGCCGACATCGTGAACTACTTAGTGTGTGAGGAGGTTCCTCCCGGATTAACATATGCACAAAGGAAGAAGTTCTTCAATGATGTGAGGCATTACTATTGGAGTGAGCCACTTCAGAGAGGCCCGGATGGGATGTTTAGAAGATACATACCGGAAGACGAAGTGGAGAGTGTGATCCGGCATTGTCACTCCTTACCATGTGGAGGCCATGCTAGCTCACACAAAACGTGTGCAAAGGTATTGCAATCCGGTTTTTATTAGCCTAACTTGTTTAGAGATGTGCAAGGTTTTGTAGCGGCATGTGATGCTTGCCAAAGGACGGGCAACATCTCAAGGAGGAATGAAATGCCCTTGAATAACATCCAAGAAGTTGAAATATTTGATGTGTGGGGTGTGGACTTCATGGGACCATTCCCTTCTTCATGTGGAAATCTCTACATCCTATTGGCGGTGGACTATGTGTCAAGATGGGTGGAGGCAATCCCCTCTCCTACAAATGATGCCAAGGTGGTGGTGCGGTTCTTCAACCGGGTGATCTTCCCTAGGTTTGGAACACCAAGGGTGATCATTAGTGATGGAGGGAAGCACTTCACAAATAGGAACTTTGGGGCGCTTTTGGCTAAGTATGGGGTGACTCATAAGGTGGCAACACCTTACCATCCCCAAACTAGTGGCCAAGTGGAGATCTCCAACCGAGAGATAAAGGCCATCCTTGAGAAGACGGTGTCTAGAACTAGAAAGGATTGGGCTATGAAGCTCAATGACGCATTGTGGGCATATAGAACCGCCTTCAAGACACCAATTGGAACCACTCCTTACAAGTTAGTCTATGGCAAGTCTTGCCATCTTCCGGTGGAAATGGAGCATAGAGCTTATTGGGCCATTAAGTGGCTAAATTTTGACCTCAAGGAAGCGGGAGAGAAGAGGTTGCTTGATATAAACGCCCTTGAAGAGCTCCGGTTGGAAGCCTATGAGAATGCCCGGATCTACAAGGAGAGAACCAAAAGATGGCATGACAAGAGGATTATCCCCAAGGAGTTGAGTGAAGGAGATCTTGTCCTTCTCTTCAACTCAAGGCTAAGGCTCTTTCCCGGAAAGCTCAAATCAAGATGGACCGGGCCATATGTGGTGAAGAAGATCTTTCCCCATGGAGCTATTGAGATAGGAGGGGAGCATTGTGGAAATTTCAAAGTGAATGGGCATCGCTTGAAGAAGTATATTCCGGGAGCCCCGGTAGACATGATTGCCCCGCTTCACCTTGAATAGACGCTACCGAGTTTGGTCAAGCTAATGACCTTAAAGAAGCGCTTGGTGGGAGGCAACCCATTGGTAACATTTTTCCCCTTTCATTTTTTTCGTTTTTGCTTAGATTTTTCTGTTTTTGTGTGCTTTGTGTGTTTTGTGTTTCTTGTGTGTGCTAGAGCATTAGTGGCATTGGAATCCTTTCTTGACATATGAATGATGATGATGAACCCCTCACCAATTATGGGTGGAGCGGACGCGGAACTTGGACGGCTAGCGGTGCCTAGCGCGGGTTTCGAAGCTTTGGTGATGCTTAGAGCTCTCTACCATGGTTGATAGGATCATCCAACATCAATTCACTTGAGAAATCCCAAATACCATAACAAACATTATTTTACATTGTGAGAACCTTCTTTCACTCTCTTTACTTGTATACCACATTGGGGACAATGTGTTTCTAAGTATGGGGTGGGGTTCGCATGATCTTTTGCATGATGAGCATCTAGGATAGCTTAAAATTCGCACATGTCTTGCACTGTACATACTTAAATCGAAAATCCCATAAAAATCAGAAAATTTAAATAATTTTTGTGCTTTCTAGGCTTGGATATGATCCTAATTATGAAATCTTGTCTTGTGAATTGGCTATGGATGACCTTATGTGTTGAATTGATAAATGCATATGTGGACTTGAACTACTTCTCTTAAATTCTATGAATGATTTGTGATTATGATGTTTGCCTAGAATGGATGGAGTATTGAAAGTCGAAATTACATGATAGTTCTTGCATACCATCTAGGAATGAATGAGGCATTTCATCTTTCTCTACTTCTTATCTTGATCATGATTGCTTAAGCACCTCAATTGATATAAAATTGACCTCTTTTAACCCATCCGGGAATAGGAGCATGCTAGTGTGTTGAAGTGTGTGAAGAACAAGTGTGGGGTAAATTTATTGATGAAAGGAATGTCATGAATGAAAATGCTGAAATTATTGTGGAAGTGTAGCCAACAATATAGGTTTGGGGGCGTTGGTTCAAATGACAAGTAACTCGGTACACTTCACATAATCGGGTGTTGGTGCCTTGCCAAAGTCAAATGAACCAATAGCCCTAACGAGCTTTGGTATGTGTGCCCGGTGTGGATGCACCTCGAAAAAATAGAAAAAGCCCGAGGATGGCTAATCACCGAGGTTTCGGCTATTGTACACCAATGCCATTGTCTCAAAAACAAGTCAAGAAAAGGAAAAGAAAGCAAGATAAGAAAAAAAAATATACACTTGGGGGAAGTTGATCGAGGACAAGGAAGTGAAGTTAGTTCCATTCCCGGATTAGCATCACATAACCTAGAGAATTCCCACCCAATCACAACGTTTCTTGGCCTTTTATGTCACAAGACCTTATGACCTACTTGCATGTTTTGTAAGACTTAGTAATCTAGATTGGATATACTCTTGATCTTCTTGACCTCTTCATCTTTACATCTCATGCATGTCTTTGAGTTAAGTACAATTGTCTTTCCATGCCTTCATTTGTTTGACACATAATTGCTTGTCCAATTGCCATGAAACATGACTATGAAGGTGATCCAATAGTAGAAGCACAAACCCAAAAAGATTTTGTCGTTTTTCTGCATACATAAATCATGTTATCTCGTATTCTATGGTTGAGCATTTGCTCGGGGACGAGCAAACCTTAAGTATGGGGTATTTTGATAACACGATTTATGATCTAGATTTAGGTAAACGTTTAGGTAGATTTCTCACTCATTCATGCATGGTTTAGCATTAGTTCGAGACGTTTTGCACTCAATTCATGTATTTTGCCGAGATAGACGTCTACACGGACTTGTGCGCGTTTTGTAGGTATTTCGGGAGATTTAGAGCTAAAACGATGCGTTGAGGATCGTTCATCTAGATGACACACCCTCGGACTCATTGGGACACAAATCAAGGGCTAAGGAGGACTCATGAAACCTTGCCTACACTAACCATGCACCAAATCACAGCCAAATGATCCAAGGCGAAGTTTCTGCACAGGATCACGGTTCTCTGACTAATCACGGCCGTGGAATCGACCGTGGATTTTGCCAGATTCTTGTGACAGCTGTGCCACGACTCTCATGGCCAGCTCATGCAAGTTTGTTATAAAAGTGGTCCTTCATGGGCTGTGAGAGGCAGCTGGGGTAGTTTGGGAGCAGCTCATCCATTATCCATTTCTCTCTAACAAATATATTCTCTCAACAAGAAGTTTTTCTAGGAAGGAAAGTGTCAAAGAGAAGAAGAAGAGCTCCATTGAAGAGGAGGAGAAGAACACACACCATAGCTTTCTTGTATTTCGGATTACGTTTTCTAGAATTTGTATGAACCTTTGAACCTTCTTTTGGAAGGGTTGTAAGTTGCTCTAATTCTAATCTTCAGCTTAGTTTTGAATTAAGTTCACTTGTTCATCTCTTTTCTTTCATTATCTTGCAATGGATGTTATGATTTTATGTTTGTTTGTTTCGATTTCCATTATGAATGTTGTAGGCTAAATTGATGTGGTTCTAGGGTAAGGGAAGGATGGTTATGGCTAGGGCTATGATAGGACGGACTTAGATTTACCTTTGGATGACTTTTGCTTATGAACGTAGCTGCTGTTAGAAATCACGGGTAGTTCTTGTAGAACCACGGCCGTGGTTTAGGAAGAACAAACCTTGATTTTCCCTGGTTCGAAGGATCTTGCTTTAGATCTATAAAATGTTGAAACCCTAAGTGTTTGTTGAGTTTAACCTACCCTAGGGTGACCTAGTGTAGTGACTAAGTGTTAGGAGAGACTTACCCGGTAATCCTTGCTCTTAGAATCTAAAGATAATAAACCTTAGGTAGTGGTGAGCCTAATAAGCCGCCATTGGATTAGATGTGCTAGGATAGTTGTTTAGGACTTCCCTTTCCAAGACTTACCCGGTAAGGATAGGTTAAACCCCTAATTAACAATCCGGTTTGTGTAGAATTCCTATCCTTAGGTTCTTAGAGACTTACCCGGTAATGAGACCTTAGGTGTGGACTAGTTGGACCATGAGACCTACCCGGTAATTGATCCCAAATTAGATACACTTAATCCCAACATATCATACTTGATCCTAAGAATGAATAGATAACTTGAGTCCTATGCCATAACCGGAACTTCCGACCCCTAGAATCCGTCTTTTCTTTCCTTGATCATTATCTTGTTTAGTTTGTTCATTCGTGTTGATTCTTAGTTTAGTTTGATTGTTTACTTTGCATGAATTGTGATCTTTGATCGATCACCAAAAACCAACTAAAAACATTTGAGATTTTCGCTTCTTTATTTCTTTCTTTTCCTTCGACCTAGATCTTTACTAAACTCAATCACAATTTGAATCAATTTCACCTTAGTCTTTGTGTTCGACCTCGGAATACTAACCCTTCTACAAACGTCCCGTACACTGAGGGTTTCGCTAGGTAGTTAGGATTTAGTTCGAGTTATAAATTTAAAACCCATTTGCACATCACGATCTTAGCGTAACAAAGATCGGTTTAGGTGAACCTAAACCGGTGAAGATGACGTTATACATGGCGGATCGATCCATAAATCGTCCCGTCGGTATCATTGAAGACGTCCTGGTCAAGCTTGGTAAGTTCTATGTTTCAATAGACTTTATTGTGCTTGACATTCCTGCAGGTAGTCCGGTCCCGATCATAATCGGAAGACCATTTCTTGCAACATCCGGCTGCATAGTGGATTGCAAGAATGCTAGACTCGCCTTCGACAAAGGAGAAGAGAAGGTTGAATTTGTTCTCTCAACTTTGGTGAAAGAACCAGCCCTTGGAGAAAATATGTTCAATATCTATGACGAAGAGGCATCTAGAGAGGAAGTAAGCTCAATTCTATTCAAGGATCCATTGCAAAAGGTTATCACCATGAGCATCATGGAGAAAGGAGAAGAAGAGTATTGCAATGAGGAAATTGAAGCCTTGGAGGAGCTAAAGGAAGTGCATGAAGAAGAGTTTGAAAAACTCTACGATGGGTCAGAAAACGTGAGGAATCACGGCCAGTCGTGCTATTCCACGGCCGTGGTTTCCCCCATGATGACCGTAATCACCTATTCAGAGGACTCCAGTAAGTTACACGGCTAAAACCACGGCCATGGAACTACCAGTGGTGCCGTAATTAACTTCCACGCCCTAAACCACGGCCGTGGAAGTAACAGTGGTGCCGTAATTTTGGGAAATTCTGAGAACAATTACGTTCTTTCCACCAATGCTCTTGAGTCTTCTTCAACAACTCCTACACCCTTAAAGACTTCTAAGGAAGCATTGGACACTCCTCAAGAGCCATTAGAGACTCCAATGGTGATGGAATTGAAGCCACTTCCCACACATCTTCGGTACGCATTTCTAGGAACTAATTCTACTTTTCCGGTAATTGTTAGTTCCAGTTTAAGTGAAGATGAACATGGTAAACTAATGGTTGTTCTAAGGAAACATAGGAAAGCCTTAGGTTACACTATAGAGGATCTTGTAGGAATTAAACCTTCATTATGCATACACAAGATCCTAATGGAAGAAGATTTTAAGCCTTCGCGACAACCTCAACGACGGTTAAATCCGATCATGAAGGAGGTTGTCAAGAAGGAGATTCTTAAGCTACTTGATGCAGGTATCATCTATCCTATCTCCGATAGTAAGTGGGTGAGCCCCGTACAAGTTGTTCCAAAGAAAGGAGGAATGATGGTTATCACCAACAAGAACAATGAGCTCATTCCTACAAGAACCGTGACTGGATGGAGGATGTGCATTGATTACCGGAAGCTAAACAATGCAACTATGAAGGATCATTTCTCATTACCCTTCACTGATCAAATGCTTGAGAGGTTAGCACAACATTCTCATTTTTGCTATCTTGACGGTTATAGTGGCTTCTTCCAGATTCCGATCCATCCGGACGATCAAGAGAAGACCACATTCACGTGCCCGTGGGGTACGTTCGCTTATAGGAGAATGCCGTTCGGGCTTTGCAACGCCCCAGCCACCTTCCAAAGGTGCATGATGGCTATCTTCTCGGAGTACATAGAGATCATGGAGGTTTTCATGGATGACTTTTCTGTTTATGGTTCCTCTTTCGATAATTGCCTTTCTAACCTTTCTTTTGTATTACAGAGGTGCGAAGACACTAACCTAGTTCTTAATTGGGAGAAGTGTCAATTCACGGTGAGGGAAGGCATTGTACTCAGACACTTGATCTCTAATAGAGGGATTGAGGTAGGTAAGGCTAAGATAGAGACCATAGAAAAGCTCCCTCCTCCATCTTCAGTGAAGGGGATAAGAAGCTTTCTAGAACATGCTGGATTTTATAGACGTTTTATCAAGAACTTTTCTAAGATATCAAAACCGCTTACTAATCTATTGATGAAGGATGCAGTTTTTGATTTCTCACAGGATTGTTTAGACTCATTTAATAAGATCCAGGAAGCTCTAATCTCAGCCCCGATCATCCAACCTCCGGACTGGAATCTCCCGTTCGAGGTTATGTGTGATGCAAGTGACGTAGCTATTGGAGCTGTGCTTGGACAAAATAAGGAGGGCCGAACCCATGCTATCTATTACGCTAGCAAGACACTAGATGAAGCGCAGCTTAACTACGCCACAACTGAAAAAGAATTTTTAGCTATTGTATATGCCTTTGAAAAGTTTCGTTCTTATCTTGTAGGTGTAAAGGTGATCGTGTACATAGACCATGTTACAATCTCCCTATAGATGACTCCTTTCCGGACGAGCATTTACACATCATAGACGAGTGCATCGACAAGATAACTAGAGGTAACGAACCATGGTTTGCTGATTTTGTTAACTATTTGGTTTGTCAAGCAATACCTTCCGGACTATCCTACGCACAAAGGAAGAAGTTATTAAGGATGTCCGGCAATACTTTTGGAATGAACCTCTACTCTTCAAGAGAGGTCCCGACGGCATCATTCGAAGATGTGTGCCGGAAGACGAGATGCAAAGCGTCATCGGTCATTGTCATTCACTACCTTGTAGAGGACACGCTAGTTCAAACAAAACTAGCTCTAAGATATTGCAGTCCGGTTTCTTTTGGCCTACTTTATTTAAGGATGTGCAAACCTTTGTTTCCTGCTGCGATGCTTGTCAAAGAACAGGAAACATATCTAGGAGAAATGAGATGCCTCTTAACAACATTCAGGAGGTAGAGATCTTCGACGTTTGGGGAGTCGACTTCATGGGACCGTTCCCATCATCTTGCGGGAATCAATACATACTCCTAGTTGTGGATTATGTTTCGAGATGGGTTGAAGCCATAGCCTCACCAACTAATGATGCCAGGTTGTCATCAAGTTCTTTAATAGAACTATTTTCCCTAGGTTCGGGACACCGCAGACCATCATTAGCGACGGAGGTTCACACTTCATTGCCCGACGATTCAAAGCTCTACTAGCTAAGTATGGGGTAACTCACAAGATCGCCACTCCTTATCATCCACAAACGAGTGGACAAGTGGAGATTTCGAATAGAGAGATCAAGGGAATCCGAGAGAAAACAGTTTCGAAGACAAGGAAGGATTGGTCTTTGAAACTAGATGAAGCATTGTGGGCATATAGGACTGCGTACAAGACTCCCATAGGAACAACACCATACAACCTTGTGTATGGGAAGTCTTGTCACTTGCCGGTGGAGCTGGAACATAAAGCGTATTGGGCGGTAAAGTGGTTGAACTTCAGCATGAAGGAAGCGGGCGAGAAGCGCCTCTTGGACCTGAAAGAGCTTGAAGAACTCCGCTTAAATGCCTATGAGAACGCCAAGATCTATAAGTAAAGAGCGAAGCGTTGGCATGATAAGCATATCATTCCAAAGGACCTCAAAGAACAAGATCAAGTTCTCCTCTTCAATTCGAGACTTCGGCTCTTTCCAGGTAAGCTTAAATCTCGTTGGACTGGACCTTATCTAATCAAACATGTCTTTTCCCATGGCGCAGTTGAAGTATGGGGTGAAAAGAGCGGAAGTTTCAAGGTGAATGGCCAATGACTTAAGAAGTATACACCAGAGCTCCAAGCTGAGGAGTTCGTACCCACCACACTCGAATAGACACAGTTACGGTCTAGCTACGGACCTAAAACAAGCGCTTCTTGGGA
Source organism: Fagopyrum esculentum (assembly GCA_033239045.1). Lineage (NCBI taxonomy): Eukaryota > Viridiplantae > Streptophyta > Magnoliopsida > Caryophyllales > Polygonaceae > Fagopyrum > Fagopyrum esculentum. The sequence continues at coordinate 118,609,362 of BSUD01000002.1, forward strand.
GGCAACCCAAGGTATTGCACTTATGCTTTTGTTTTTCATTCTTAGATTAGATTAGTTTAGTCGTTTTTGCCTTGTTTTGCCCTCGATACCTCCCGGTATGTCGTGTTTTTGGATGTAGGAGCAATGGAATAAGCAATGGAAGGAGGAAAAGTTGGAAGGAATTGACGAAACTTGGATTTTGGCACAATACAGAGAGTTCCACGCCCTAAACCACGGTCGTGGAAGCTATAGTGACCGTAATTCTTCCAAAATCTGAGAAAAATCACCAAAACCACGGGTCCGTACAATTCCACGGTCGTGGAACACCCTGAGTGACCGTGATTTTCCAAAATTTTTACGGGCACTATATAAACCATCTTTCCCCTTCTCACAAATTTCTCAAATCCACGCCCTGATTTTCCACAATTTCTCAAATCCACGCCCTGATCGCCGAAATCTTTCCCCTTCTCACAAATCTTCGTTCGGAGTCCGATTCGAACGATTCTTGATCCTAAAGTGATGAATTTTCGATCATCTACAAGATCCAATCAACAATTCAAGTGAACAATCCCTGCAGAAGAAGGAATTTGGATTTTAAAAATACAAGACCTAGGTTTTTCTCCTCTTTCTCTACTTGTCAATTTGGTTCAATTCTTCGCAAGATTTTTAGGATAACTGATTGGAATTGGATTTGGAACTAGTCTAGGACTGTGTCTGGTGAATTTGGTGTGATTTGGTTGATATTTGAGTGAAACAGAACTGAACCACGGTCACTGTAGGTTCCACGGCCGTGGTTTTCCAAGAATAGACCGTGATTTCCCCTATAATGGACAATTTGTTTAGGAGAAAGTCGAGTAGGAACAAGAAGAGGAAAGGTGACAATTCCTCTTCCTATCAAGTCCCTCCTAGTGAACCACCATCACCCCCACATCCTAGAATTCCAACCATTCATGAGGATTACCTAGATGCCTTAGAGAGGATCCAAAAGAGGCCGGTCATAGGACCGCGATACTTAGTGCTTGAGGAGCTTGAACCGCTGAACGTAGTGAATGATTTGACATGGCTTCTAGATAGAGCTGGTTTGATAGTCTTTTCCGCTATTCGAGCGGACGCTTATGAGGATATCACTAGGGAGTTTGTCACTTCCTTTGAGCATAGCATCGTCGATAGGACGGTTTCTTTCCGGTTGATGGAGGAGAACTATGAGTTCTCGATCTTGCAGTTTGGAGGCTTCTTTGGGTTCCAAGAGACCTTCAATGGTCGGTTTCCTAGCGGAGTATACGCTAAGGATTTTTGGGAGGATATCGCTATGATATATGCTAGCGAGGACCGTTGGCAACCGGCTGACACCAAGGCTAAGCTTATCTATCACTTAGCCTTGAAGATAGCTCATAGGGTCCTTTCCGAGTGTCTTTTCCCTAGGACCGAGACTCCTCAAAAGATTAAGACCGATGAGCTTTTCCTCCTTTACTCTATGCTCCATGGTAGACCCGCCGATTGTGCTACCCTCGTAGCCTCCACCATGAGTAAGGTGAAGAACAAGAGAGCCGGCAATATAGGATATGGTGGTATGGTCACTCACATTGCCTCGCAGCTAGGGATAGACTATTCCGCTTGCAGTAGGATAGCGGCGAGACCTTTGGGTCTCAATTGCCTTATGACTAGGGGCATCATCTTCCCTAGACACCGCGGTCCACCTACCGCCGGTATGCCTTGAAAGGAGAGAGGAGGTAGAGGTATCCCTTGGCTTCCCGAGTATTCCATTATGGCTGGACATCATAACTGGAAGCTTTCGCCGCCATGCATGCGAATAGGTTGGCAGCACCTCCTTTTGTGCCGGATGATGTCCCGGCTGCAGATGTTGAGGAGGAGATGGGATGAGGTGATGATTTAGAGGGAGGAGGTGATGAGCAGGGCTTTGGCACTTTTCCGGATCAGCCGGCACACTTCACCGACCCTCCTAGACGTTCCCCGCGGCCTTCCAGAGCCTCTTCCTCTTGCCGTGCTAGCGTGAGTGAGAGGCCGACTTGGATGGATGCTCCTCCCGCGTGGTATGGGGAGCAGCCTTCATGGATGGGAGCTCCACCTCCGTGGTATGATCAGGCACCCGCAGCACCGACTCCCTAGGACGCACCAGCATGGTATGGCCAGCCACCAGCTTGGTATGAGCAGCTACCGACGTGGGCCACCGACCTTTCTAGGAGAGTTGGAGACTTGGAGATCCACCGGGAGACCTAGGAGACACGGAGCCGGGAGCATGATGAGATGATGAGTGACATTTACCGCCGCTAGCAGTTCGGGCGGTACTATTGCCATGACTTCCGTCCGTTTCCACCACCGCCTCCTCCGCAGTGACGAGTTTGATGATCGTCAGTTTCAGCAGCCCCACCACCGTCTAGTGAGTTCATTTTGCTTTTCTTTCTTTTCTTTATTTTCTTTTTGAACATTGAGGACAATGTATGTTTTAAGTATGGGGTGGGGTGTGACTATGTGTGTAATAACTCTACTATATTTGCTTGCTTCTATCCATCACACTTTGCATATTTCATTCCATAGTCACACGTTCCGTCATTGCATTGCATGAAAAAGGCTTTGAAAAACCCATAAAAATTTGAAAATTTTGAAAAAGTTTTTGTGCTTTTAAGATTAGAGATAACTTCAATGATAGTTCTCACTTGTGGAATGAGTTTTTGATGACAATTGTATGCTTAAACAGAATTATGAATTGAAAAGAAATTGAATGTGTTGTTTATCCTTTCTTGCAAGTTTCATAGTGTGAAAGTTTATCTAAATCATATTGAGAAATTAAGGTTGAAATCACATGATGAGTTTTTATGCTTCTTTATTGAATTATTAAGGCAATTCGATTTTCTTACTTCCTTCTTTGATCATTTAACCCCTCAATAAAAGTAATTGCCTCCCTTACCTACCCGGGAATTTGGAGGGGTTGATATTTGGCATGTTTGATGTGGGAGGGCCATGAAAGCAAAATTTTGCATTCAAAGAATAGAACTAATAGGTTTGGGGAAGTCAATCATGACGATGAGTAACTCGGCACCATTCACATAGCCGGGTGTTTGTGTCTTTCCAAAGTCGGATTGAGCGATATTCCTAACGAATTATGGTATGTGCATCAAGGGTTTGAGGCATCTCGAAATTGAGAAACGCCGATCTCCTAGGCTTCGGTTTTTGTGCACCTCTATCCATATTTCAAAAAGTAAAGTCGAAAAATAATGTGAAAAATAAAAGAGCAAAGCTCTAAGTTGATGGTGTTGCAAATCAAAATAAAAATAAAAAGAGTTGGGTTATTCCTTTTCCCGGATTCATGGACCACATCCCTTACAAGTTTCCCTCCTTTCCGCATTCTAGACCTTACTTGAAAGTCCTTAAGATCAAAACAGTGTTATTTGACTTGGTGATCTAAATTAAAGTTTCATATGCTTGATTTTGACAATACTTGAAGGTTATGATGTTTGTCTTGAAGTTTAAGCAATTTATGATGTTTCTTTACTTTACATTCTTTGGTTTATGTATATGAGCGTTTTCAAGGATGAATGAAGCAAGGTTTGAGGATGATCTATTGACTAGAAGTACATTTGCCTAAAGGATGGTTTTGTTTTGAATTTGCATGCATATTTTATTCTAACTTGTGTTCTAAGCTTTTGAAAACCTTGCTTGGGGACAAGCAAGTGACAAGTATGGGGTATTTTGTTAGCATGAAATATGACGATATTCTAGACACTTATTTTGGTTGTTTTTCCCTTATTATTGTGTACATGGATAAGGTTTTGAAGCAAATGTTAGCTTGTTCATCTATCTTGTCGATATGGAAGTCTACACTAGCTTTGTGTTGATTGTAGGTGAATAGGATCTGGAATCGGAGAATTTGAGAGAGAAAAGGGAGTAATCGATCATGTTCGAGGATTAGGAGATACATCAAAGAAGCTAAGGAAGGAGCTAGGATGAAGAATGACATGAAACAAAGGCAACAACATGTATTATACACTTCCACGCCCTGGATTACGGCCGTGGAGAAGATGATTTGAATTCCACGCTCTAAACCATGGCCGTGGACCTGGCATTATGAACGTGGAAGAGAGTTTTGAAAACTCCAGTAAGTTACACGGTCTAAATTACGGTCGTGAAAGTCACAAGGCACCGTAATATGTTTCCACGCTCTAAACCACGGTCGTGGAAGGCTCTGAGACCGTGATTTAGGCAATCTTTTGACGTGTCATTATTTGCCACGTCATTTACGTATTGGGTCTTGACGGTAACTCTTTCTCGCCTTATAAAAAGACTGGAAAATAGATTTTCAGGGACGGCCGCTTACCCTCTGTTTAGCACTCTTGCTTAGGGTTGATTGGAAGCCGCCTAGAGTTGCAGAAATGCCGGATTGTTGGATATTGGAGATTGCTTGCAGCGGAAGTTTAGATCTTTTCTTGGGTTTTGATATTGAAGACGGATTGACATCCCGTTCTTCGTTCTTGCTTGAGAATATTGTGAGGTTTCGTGTTATACATTCTGAATCCATTGAACGTTCGTCTTGTGTTTTGGATTTGAGATTGAATTTGAATTTTATTTGAGTTTTCGAGGGCTTTCATCTTTCATTCTTCTTAAATTGAATATTGATATCATGACAATGGTTATTGGCTAAAACCCTTTAGCAATTCTAAGGTGAAGGGTTGATAGTTGTGGCTTAGATGATGATAGATCGATCGTAATTTGATTGGACCCTGAGAGTTAGAGAAATTTCGTCGACACCCTAAATCACGGCCTGTTCTAGGGCTTCCACAGCCGTGGTTCTCAAGATCTACCCGTGATTTACCCTAGTTTACTAACTTTGCTTTTACTTTAATCCAAAGTTAAGGATTAGCTTTAACCTAGTCTTGGCTTGCCTTTCCTAGGTAGTAGTGAGACTCAACATCCTCTATTTCGGTTTCGAGTGTCACAACCTTAACCGTTTGAGTTTATCTTGATCCTTGGGTTACAAGTTTGGGTATTTGAGATTAATTCTTGTCCTTAGATCCTCTCTATACTGCAGCTTCAACAACCTTTATAGAGAGTGTCTTTGGGTAAGTCATATAAGGTTTTGGAACTTCACCGTACATTACTTTACTTTAGTATACCTTCACAATTCTTGACTTTGTCCTTAATTCTTTAATATATCTTGAATCGATTGCCACAATTTGATATCCGGATCTTTAGGGTTGTTGTTTTCCCCAATATTTGCAAATCTTTACATCTTATTTGCTTGACAATTTGAAATTGGATTTTGTTTCACCAAATCCCTGTGTTAGATACTCTGGAATACTTGCTAATCTACGCCGATCCGTACACTGCGGGTTCGCTTGCTTTTATTTCAGTTTTATAAATATAAAGCTTATTTGCACGCACGTTTTCGGGCGAACAGTGCACCTCAGGAAGACACACTGGGTCGGATGAATCCCCTCTCTGCTAGCTCCTCGAGCTGCTTTTTCAACTCGAGCATCTCAACCGGCGCCATGCGGTATGGGGCCTTAGAGATCGGCCTCATGCCGGACTTCAACTCAATCTCAAAGTGTATGATCCTCTACGGAGGTAGACCAAGTGGCTCACCAAAGACATCTTCAAACTCACAAGCTATGGGTGTCTCTGCTAAGGACGGCCTCATCTCTGCCTTCATGGCATAAAACTAGAAGGCCTCGCATCCCTTCCCGATAAGTCTCGCGGCTCGGACCGCGCTGATGACTGTACCGATATTTCCGAGGTCCCACCCTCAGAAAATCTCCTCCTGGCCAGCCTCTGTGGTGACCATCACTGTCCTCCTACTAATATCTAAAACAGCTAGATGGCGGTCCATCCAGTCCATTCCTAATATGACATCTTCATGCACTAAGTGCATGACGTATAAGTCAACTAACTAATCACGGTTTCCCAAGCGAATGGGGCAACCGTGGACCTCTCGTGTACCATGAACCTTACCCCCGTAGGGTAACTTTATAAGGAAGGGTCTCCCCTCTATTGTATCTAAGGCCAACCTGTCTATGCTATCATCAGAAATAATAGAGGGTGTCGTACCCGTATCAAAAAGTACTCTTACCGGAAAGCCATGAATCATAATAGTACTTGTGGTTGCGGGCGTTGCTAGCTCAACCGCACTCCTCAACTCGAAGTCCTTGGCCTGGGTGCCTCTAGTCTCTGTGGTGCCTCCACCACGTCCTCTACCTCTACCCGGAACCTGGGCAGAGCCTTGAGAATAAGCATGGCCAAGGACACGTTGCAGCTGACCCTGAGCCTAATACTAAGGCGGACTTTGCCCACCTCTTGAAGTGCTAGTAGGCAAAGACCCTTGCAGCGACGTTACCTTGCCCTGTCGGCATAAGGTAGCTCTATGGCCTAGTTGGCCGATAGTAAAGCAAGTCACCGACGGCTTCCTACACTCAGTCGTAATATGTCCACACTTCCACAACCAAAACACTAATTCCCCCTAGCGGATGTCGGTGGGGCAGACTGATAGCTAGGACGTCCCTGAAACTGACCACGACTATGACCCGTGGCTCTTGCTCCTACACTGATTGGCCCCGTCCTCTACCTCTTCTCCGGTCTTCCAAATTGAGCAGCTCTCCTAGGACCCGGTCGGTCCCTCTCATATGCTAAAGCTCGATCCTGTTAATCTTCCAAGGATTCACAACGAAACCTTACAAGATAGGCGCGGGTGGTCTCCCTCAATCTCCGGGGGAATAGGTACATATGCTGGTCCACTGGTGGTGCGGCGGGACATAGCAGTGACAACTCATCCCGAAACTTCCTTATTGTCTCGGCCACCGGGACATCTTCAAATCCCGCCTCTAAGAAGTTTTGCACTCTGTCTCTCCTCGACGAGGTAGGGCAAAAAGTCTCCCAAACCAGGCTCAACAACTGCTCAAAAGTAGTGACTCCACTCCGAAAAGTCTTCCACCAGAATTGTGCCTGATCCCAAGATAAAGTCTGAACTAACTCTACTTGATGACCCTCAGGGCAATGGATCACCTCTAGTGCGGATTGTGCGTGGCTTATCCAATGTTCCACCTCTAGTCCCACATTCTTGTCAAATGTGGGTACACGATGCTGGTTAAAATTCTTCAACCACCAGTCCCGCCTCGGCGCCCTCAGCTCGTCTCTCTCTCTATCGCCCTTGGCAACTCTCACTAGTGCAACTACTACTGGTGGCACTACCACCTGAGTCACCCTCTACGAAACCTCTACCGACCTAGCTGGTACCGGCGGTGCTAGGGGTGCTTCTCCGGTCCTAAATGCCTCCTTCACTCGCTGGACGTACTCTCGGTACTCCGATGCTCCGATCGATACTCGGCCCGAATAAGCTAACCCTGATCTCCGTGCATGAGACCTAGCAGCGGTCTCATCCCTAACCTCATGGATAATGCTCTCAGCCACCTCCTCGGCACGGACATCCGCAGCTGGCGGGTCCACAATGGGTGCACGTCCCCGACCCTTGGCTCCCGGAGGTCTACCCACATGTCCCTGTCTCGGAACTCCTGGGGAAGGGGAGGTCTACCCCCTCCTCGTCCTACGTAAGTCGTCGCTCTCGTACGTGCAATCTGGTAAAGATGTGATCGATGGGTAAGACTATGCTATTTCTAAGAGGACATAACAATTCTAACAAATAATTGATCTAACTATAAGGTCCAAAACTAACTACAATACATGTACAACTTTAAACTCTAATGAACTACGTTGTCGAGATCCGCAGAGGTAGTGGTGGTCCCGTGCATTCTATTCCAACCCGACCATTCTCGTGATTTGAAAACAAAAATCTATTTTTCTTTGAAACTTCTGAACCTTTGCGGTTTCTATTTATTTTTCTATTTGGCCTTTTAGAAGATTGCGAGTGCCATTGTTGTCAACCTAGAACACTAATACCATATTATAACCCCCAAATCCGATGGACTCGGGATGCTACGGGCTAGGACCTCACAATGGGTCCCGACCCTTAGCGTGACAACAACTTCACCGGACCATAAAACACGACACAAATAAAAGGCAAATAAAAAGAGTTTTAATGCATATAGAATATCTGAAATACAACCGAAAAACATAACTCCAACCGAGTTCTCAAAACCAACAACATAACAACGTCTTAAGACAACAATAAAAGATAACTAATCCCGTCATATAATGTACGAAACCCCGGCTGGTCACTACAGCCGGAGCACTCGACTCCCTCCCTAACCTGCAAGGCATTTACAAACCGGTATAAAACCGTTAGCTAACATTCTAGGCATTAGAATATAGGTAAAGGCACATAAACATATAACGAAGACACACAAGATGCAAACACTCAAGTCCGTTTATTATCTTTATTTATGTTATTCCTTACTAATTCAACTTTCGATTTTGTGACACGAGAATCTCCTTGAAACCCGCCTCTGTCCACGTGTACCAGCAAGGAATGGTAGTGATGCATCTGATCGTCTACCTGCCTGGGCTAGTCGCATAGAAACTCCTAGCTCTCGCAAGAGCTAGGCAGTGATGTCACCGCCTGTTATCATACACTTGGGCCAATTATAATATATATATATATATATATATATATATATATATATATATATATATATATATATATATATATATATATATATATATATAGGGTGTGGTTCCCATGAGAACACCCCTAACGTGAGAACATGAGAACAATCGTACACCGTTGGATGTGAGTATTAAGGGTTGAGATTTAGAGTAGATATCAAAAATAATAATAACTACGAATAATAATAATTAGGAATCCAACAATAACTACGAATAATACATTAAACGATATGGCACATTCGTAACAAAACTAATAATAATTACGAATCTGTTCTCATGTTCTCACGTTAGGGGGTGTTCTCATAGGATCTATACTCTATATATATATATATATATATATATATATATATATATATATATATATATATATATATATATATATATATATATATATATATATATATATATATATATATATATATATATATATATATATATATATATAGAGGGTGTGGTTCCCATGAGAACACCCCTAACGTGAGAACATGAGAACAATCGTACACCGTTGGATGTGAGTATTAAGGGTTGAGATTTAGAGTAGATATCAAAAATAATAATAACTACGAATAATAATAATTAGGAATCCAACAATAACTATGAATAATCCACTCAACCAACAATAACTACGAATAATACATTAAACGATATGGCACATTCGTAACAAAACTGATAATAATTACGAATCTGTTCTCATGTTCTCACGTTAGGGGGTGTTCTCATAGGATCTATACTCTCTCTCTCTCTCTATATATATATATATATATATATAGGGTGTGGTTCCCATGAGAACACCCCTAACGTGAGAACATGAGAACAATCGTACACCGTTGGATGTGAGTATTAAGGGTTGAGATTTAGAGTAGATATCAAAAATAATAATAACTACGAATAATAATAATTAGGAATCCAACAATAACTACGAATAATTCACTCAACCAACAATAACTACGAATAATACATTAAACGATATGGCACATTCGTAACAAAACTGATAATAATTACGAATCTGTTCTCATGTTCTCACGTTAGGGGGTGTTCTCATAGGATCTATACTCTCTCTCTCTCTCTCTCTCTCTCTCTATATATATATATATATATATATATATATATATATATATATATATATATATATGTCGTCCTATTCCGGTTTTGTTGTTTAACATAACTAACACACACCACCAATACACAATATGCTAATACGAAGAAGCAACTAAGTAAGTCCATGGACTTACTAGTCCCAAGCAAAACTCGATCAACACTCTCTCAACTTCCCTTGGGAAGGCATCCAACGCATGTTCAAGACAAGGCACACAAATCAACATCACTCTAGCCAACTAGCAGTCCTTAGACTCCTAGTGCTCAAAACCTCACAAGATCATAAACTCAAGATAGATCAACACTCTAGCCAACTAGAAGTCCTTAGACTTCTAGTGCTCACAATCCTCACAAGATCATAAACGCATAAGATAGATGATCACTCTCAGTCTACTTCCTTAAAGGCTTCAAACATGAAAACTCTCGCATACGAACCACTATCCTCAAAGATCTAAGAGATCTTGCCACAACACCACAACCAACAAACTCAAAAATCTCACAAGATAACCCTAAGGGTCAAGCCACTACTTGGCATTCCATATCATCAATATTAAGCCAGCCTAGCATGCTACTAAGATGGTTCATGATCAAGGAAGGGGAAAGGGAAGGAGGAAACAAGAGATCGGGAACTTACTGCTGCATAAACTGCCCCTACGGTACCAGTTGCCGCCCCTGCGCCTCCCAAGATCCGCCCCCGCGGCTGTAGTCCAGAAACGTCGACTCTTAAGTTCTTCGATTGTGTAGTAGCCTTCCTAATGTCTCCTTTGATGTTGTGAATGCCTCCTAGCCTCCAACATAAGATCCTAGCCCTTCTCCACGGTTCTAATCATGCCATCAACACAATCAAGAACAAGGGAAGTTCCCTTTAGGTGAATCCATGGATTCCTACCATTCAAGGTAGCAAGAAGAAGAAGAGAGAAGAAGGAAGGAAGGGGAAGGAAGGAACTTACTCTAGAGCATGTCTCTGCAGTCCAGAACTTTGTGTGACAGCCTCAAGAGAAGAGAGAAGCTAAAGGTGGAGAATAGAGGTGAACAGATGAGGAAGAAAGAGTGAGAGAAAGAAGTAATGTGAAAGAAGAATAAGGAGGGAGGGAAGGCTGCATCAATGGGAAGAAGACTAAGAGTCAAGCAGCCCAAGAAGCACCCTCCACATAATGAGGTCGGTAAAAAGAGTTAGGAGAGGAAAGGTCGTACGGAAAGGCACATAACTCCCGCTCTAACGTGTCACCGCCCCCGCGGAACGTCCAAGTCGCGGTCGCGGACGGCCGCGGTTGCGGGCCTTCCAAGCCGCAAGGGCGGTAGCCTTTGCTAAAGGCTTCTAACCCCTCTCGTAAATGGAACCAAAATTCCGGGCGTTACAAAGGTCTAAGGGGTATATATAAGATAAAGCTCGGGCTAATCAAATAAAGAAAATACCGACATAAACCTAGAAAATTGTAACACCCCAAATCCACGGGACTTGGAGTGTCACATTGGGCTAGAATCTCACAATGGATCCAGACCCTATCCTGACAACAAGTTCACTGGATCTTAGAACAAGGCACAGGTAGATTAAAACCAAATACGTAAAAGCTGTATATGATACATCAAAAGAGTTTACAAACTCAGAGCCGAGTACAAAACATCAAACCACAACATCTGATACAAAAGATCCCATATACCGTGCATCCTAATGTACAGAAGTCCTCGGCTGGCCACACCATTTGTCTCACCCTGCAGTCTTCCTAACCTGCAGATCATCTACAACGCGGTATGAAACCGTTAGCTACAACAATGAAAAGCATGAAGGTAATAGCACAACCACACATCAACATCTCATACATGCAATGCCACACACATTCATTTATTATCTTTCATTACGTTATTCCATTACTAATTCAACTTCTTTTGTAACACGAGGAACCTAAAGAACCTCGTCCCTTTCCCCGTTAACACAGGGGTTTGCATTGGGGGTGATCGTCACTCGTCCCCCCTGTGTTTTAACTGGCTTCCAAGCACCTCCTCCTAACCAGTAGGCGGAGACCGGTGGTTACCGCCCGTTATAATACACTTGGGCCAAATAAATGTAATAAATGGTCATCCTAGTCCGGTTTAGGTTATAAATGCACAATCATATGAACACACACAACCATCACAATCATACAATCCACAACTGCACGCTAAGTAAGTCCTATGGACTTACCTGATATACTCGTAACCTGTATCACGTCACAGCTTCCCCTTGGGGAAGTAATCAACGCCTGCAATAGCAAGGCACACACAATCACATACTACAAAGGTTAGGAGACTCGTCTCACTAACCACAAACAACCTATATCTCAAATCTAAACATCAGATCCTTAACTCATTCATAAATGCCTAAGGCATATCCTCAACATAACATCTCATCATACTCGTACACATACTAAACCTTAAAGCCATAACCGATATCCATAACATCATCATGATCCTCAAATCATTCTGACACCTAGCATGCATCTAAACAGTATTCCTCAATCTCAAATTTAATCCTAATCTAATTAATTAACCTTTAATTAATTAATTAAATTTCACCAGAATAACGTTTTGCCTGCAGGTCATTTCTAAGCCCACCTGTCATCAGATTTCATCAAACAAACAACCCATAAACACCAAAATAATATAATGATCATAATGGAATTTCTAATTATCCATTTTGAAAAGCCAAAGGTCAATTTAGGCCAAATCGCAGTATGGAAAACGAATAAATTCATAACTTATTCGTTACTAACCCGATTGACGATCTGAAAGAAGATTCGGAATCACAACGACGCAGGCTACGCATGTACAACATCAAATTCACCGGAATCTGAGCGACGGAACTATTTTGGTGACATATATGCTCGACCAGGTCCTTATCTGCTCGGAAATGCAAAAACTTGGTACCGATATGAAGAGAATGAAGAGAGGAATCCAGAAACTCAAACATAATTGAAATCGGATTAGAAACGGAGAGTAGATCTGAGTTTGAAGTTTGAGACAAATCAGAGCTTTTACGAGGAAACGGGTAAGGAAATGAATTAATAAACGATTTTCCGCTATTTATAGTGAAGTCGATAATTATCCTTTAGCGAAGTCGATAATTATCCTTTAACCGATCCAATGGCGGGTTGAACCCCCTTCTCCAAACTTCTCGAAATTAGAACAATAAATCTTAAATATTGTAGGGATAATTATTCCACAATTGTCTCGGAAAACGTGTATTCCTAAGCCGTTTTTTTTAGCCGTTAAGAAACGAAATAGCGACTCTTTTGGCCGTTTTGTCTTTCCATGTTATTTCATATCTAGGACATGTCCGATGTCCTGATCATTTCTCTCAACTGCATTTTTATTAATTGGAGCTCCCAAATGCTCCAAATAATATCGGAGGGTAAAAATAATTACCCGGGGGAAAAAGTGAAAATTTCACCATAAGTCCAAAATTACGTCAGGAACATAACGGTGGGACTTATACTCAGCACTTACGCAATCTTTGCGTGTTATATGTCAATTACTATCAGTGATTAAGTTAATCAACATTAATTAGAATTCGAAAATCCTAGCTATTACAAAAACTAGGTCATGCAATGGCGCAAATGGCCAAGGAAACGGTCAGTATACGGTAGGTATACAACCGTATGGTGCCTGTCGGGTGGCCGTTTGGGCCTTCATTCTTTGATTTCCTAACTAAAATTCAAAGGAGTTCGGCCGATCTAAACGTAATCTAGAACGGCCAAGTAAACAGTCATAGTGGTTGTGTGGATGCCCGTAGGGTGAGCATTTCACCTATTTTTCTAACTTGTTTAGAAAGACCGTCTTGTGTGATTTTATGCTCCATAGTAGGAAAGTTCTTGGCTCCAATCTAGAGTGGTTTATGAGATTCTCTAGAAGTCGATCCTCAATCATATGAGATAATGTCCTTGTGATGACCGGCTTCAGGGAAGATCCAGCTCTTACGCATCCTTGAGTGAATTTGGGTGGTAAATATTCCATAACGAGCCTTGAATGACTAAAGTTAAAATAACCGGAAGTAGATACCGAAAACATAATATGAATGCATTTATAAGCATATATATCTTGCCAAAAGATGTGTAAAACAACATGAATAAGCGGGTAGAAAACACATATATTTCGATGCTATCTAGATGAAACTCTACCCAAAAATATCTGCAATCTAGTATTCATAAGGGATACTAGTCTAACCTAAAGTGGTATAATAGTCTTTTCCTTCTCACTGAAAGAAAACTTGTCTAGAACAAGTTTGAGGATTAATGGCCTACCATGTATATAATAAGGACCCTCCTTAAACACCTTGTCTGTATCCCTATCAATGTCAACGGTAAAGATGATCCATCTAGGTTGAACTATGAACTTACACCTAACTCCGAACATGTATTAAGTCCATCAATGGTAAAATACGTCGGGTATTACCCGACATATTGTGCAAGAAGAAAACTACCCCACACTTGCTACTTCGGTATAGCCTCAACACTTCTAATATTGACGGTATCACACGTTGGGGGTGAAAATGTCAGTTTTCCTCCCAACTCGTTGTTGATGAAGACCTTGTCAAGAGGTCTAATCCAAGCGGATTGCCTCGGTTGGTCTTCATAACTCGTAGCCGTGTTTCCATCCTTATGTAGAGGGGAGAATTTTCATTAGTTTCATTACTCGTGTTAATTCAAATAATATTTTCAACATTTTGATTATCATTCAAAGAAACCCTAACATTTAAGTATGAGTAGAATGAACAAAAGCATTCAAGTTAACCATAGGGTGAGGGTAAGAGATAATAACATTACTCAGATTTCATATATTACCACGATTTAACCTAGGCTTATGTTCCAAACTAACCCTAAAATCCATGCCAACATCCTGGTTACTGTTAACATAAGTAATATCCACATTAACAATCTTAGAAATGGTATCAGCGTGAATAATATTATCAAGAATAGCATTGGTAGTGCTCTCAACCATATGCTCATTAACATCATTGTTATTAGCCTCATGAACAACTCCATTCGATATAAGTAAAAGAGCTTGGAGAATTCGGGAGTTTAAATCTTCACAGTATCACCTACCTCACTATCCGAAAAGATATCTATAGCATCCAAAGCCACCTCTCGATCATCTTCAGGTACATATTGTTTAGCGAGAGATCCTTCGGCAAACACATTTTCAGTCACGGTTATGGCAAGCGTGCCCAACTCAACGGCGGGATCTCTCTATTCGCAAACTCTCTCCACGATAATTGGAGAATTTCTTGCGGTAGGTTCTGCAACCGACGTGGTCCTCTCAACAACAGCCCCTTCTGGTTCTAACGATTTACCTTGCAAAAATTTGACTATATTTTGGGCTATATTTTGGCTTGATTTAGACGTTTTATCTTCATAAATCTGCATGTATGGATGTATATTCTTTGATCATTATGTTGTTTTGTCTACCTTTACGGGAATCGAGGTCTACACCTAGTTTTGTTGTGATTGTAGGGAAAATGGCACGTTTTGAACCGGAATGGAGCTAAGGAAGCTAAGGAATTATCGGAGCTATATTCTGGAGCATTGAGGAGTTATAAGAAGAGCTCAAGAAGCATGAAAATGATTTGGAATATTGATTTTGGACAATATTAGAGAGTTTTACACTCAGTTGAGATTCACCTCGATTGGCTACAGTGCCACCTCAACCGAGGTGATCTTCAGGATCATCTGGACCGAGGCGAAGTGATGACGGGACACGATATCTTTATCTTTGGCTGAGATCTTCTATTTTTGGAAAGTGAATATCACATATTTTAGGATGGATTTCTGGAAGGAAGCATATCTTTCTGGCTGATTATTTTTGGAAGATATGAAGATATTTTAAAGAAGGAAATTATCTTTTAAGATATCTTATCTTAGGAAAGTAATTCTCCTATATATATAGAGGCAGATTTTCTGTAATTCAGCCATCTTCGGATCACCAAATCTCTTATTCAGAAGTTGAAGGAAGTTTTGAAGGTTGAAGATCAAGAAAGGAAGGAAGCTAGTTTGAAGGGAGTTTGAAGAAAGTTGTAAGATTCTCTTAGTTGGTTTGGTTTGTTGTTTTTCTGATTGTGATTGAGGAACGTTGTTTGTTTGATTGATTGTTTGATTCAGTTATTGAGACCTTTTTGTTAAGGTTTTTTGTTTGAATATTGATTCCTTTCTCAAATATTTGATTATCGTTATCATGATGATTGTTGGCTAAGTTCTTTATGCGATTCTAGGGTGATTCGCTGAAAGTTATGGGAAAGACGATGAAAGAATGATCTTTTACCCCAGTGCACCCTGAAAGCTCGAGCCTTTACCTTAACCGACGAATACCTCGGTTAGCTGTGGAACAGTTCGACCGAGATGGTACATAAACTGAGCGAGGCAAGCCCTTTCCTGATCCTTATCTGAGTTGAGGTTTCAATTTGCCAAATCCTATCCTTGTTATACCTTTCCTGGTTCAACGCAAGCCTAGGATAAGACTTACCCGGTGATTCCTTTGTTTGTATACCCAAGATCATGAGTGTAGGTAATAAAGGTTTATCCTTTATTGGGGTATGAGTGTGCCTTCATCCCATCTTTGAGAGTTAGTCCGAGACTTACCCGGTAAAGGTTGATTCTATCCCCTTGGGTGGTGTGTTGGTTTAAGATTATAGTTCCTTTCCTTAGTACTTGAGACTTACCCGGTGAGAGGATCTTTGGTCTGGGATAGTGAGTAGTGAGACTTAACCGGTGATCTATTCCCACCTTAGAAACACCTTCCCTTTGCAAACCTCAGCTTTGTCCACGTTATCTTTTGAGATCTTGAGTTAGAACCACAACTGGATACTTTAATCTCTAGAATCCGCATTCCCTTTACCTGATTATTACATCATCTTTGATATCTTTGCTTTGTTGCATGTTTGTTATTGACAACCTGAATTACCGATCTTTATTTCACCATAGTCCTTGTGTTCGACCCTGGAATTCTTGGTTTTATTACAATCGATCCGGACACTGCGGGTTCGCTATTTGCAATTATTCTTGGTATAAATTTTAAAGCTTGCACACACCTTTTGGAGCTAACAAGTTTTTGGCGCCGTTGCCGGGGACTTGGTCAAGACCAAATTCGGTTTCGGTTGTCTTTTGGGGATATTGCCCTTGTTGATATTGACCACTTTACTTGAGTGATTTCGCAGGATCTTTCCTTAGGTATATGCGAAGAACTCGTGCTGGAAAGGAAATCGTTCCTTACGATCCCGAACCAGAAAAGACCTACAAGAGAAGATTGAAAGAAGCTAAGATGGCCGATCAAAACAATCGTGATCTTGAAGCCGAATTGAAGGAGGCATTGGAACAACTGCGCCTCAGTAAAGAAGAATTGCAGCAAGAGAGAGACGAGACTCGCGTTGTACCTGAAGGAATAGAACCTGATATGGCCGCTCTAAGGGCTCAGTTTTTACCTCAACCGATCCCATATGCTCGACCCAGACAAGATCCAGTCCTAGTTGCACCGGCCGAGATACACCCACCACCTCGGATGCCAGTCCGAGATGTTCTTTTTGTTGGAGTTCCACGAACCCTAGGACAGAGGATGGACCCCAACCAGCAAGTCAAGCGTCTAGAAGTCAACCAAAGAGATCCAGCTGAGCATGATTATGAACTTCGACTGCAAGTTCTAACCATGATTCGACAATGTCAATTTGGAGGTTTGGAGAGAGAATCTCCGCATCAGCATTTACAAAACAATGGAGGACAAGGCGCTTTCTACTTCTCATTGAAAGACAAGGCGCTTGCTTGGTATCAATCTCTTCCTGCTGGAAAAATCAACACTTGGGAAAAGATAACGACATAGTTTCTTACTAAGTTATTTCCCCATCAAAGACCGCTGAATTGAGGGGCAAGATCAATGCTTTTATTATAAAGGACAAGGAAAGTTTGGCCAAGTCATGGGAGAGATTCAAGGATCTTTTGTTGGATTGCCCACATCATAGGATTCCAAAAATCGAGTTGCTGGAAATATACTTCAAGGGTTTGGATGGAGATACTCAATTCAAGCTCCAATTACTTTCCGCCGGCACTTTCATGGATATGCCGATAGATGAAGCTTGGGATTTCATTGAAAAGCATGCTCTACACATGAAGAAATACTCCCATCAAAGAGTTGAAGATGGAGTAATGAGAGTTAGCTTTTAAGACACAACATCAAATGGAGCTCAACTCACCTCGCTTAGTAATGAAGTGAAGGAATTAAAGAAGCTTTTAGTAGCGCAAACGAAGAAGGAGCTAGATGGTGGATACCAAGAAAGAAACAACTATCAAGGGCTGCGGAACAACAACTACAACAATTACAGAAACTCCAACAACAACAATTGGAGATCAAATTAACAAAATTTCGGTAACCCTTATTCTCATGCCGAAAATGCTCTTAATGCCCCCTCTTCTTATTCTACTCCATTGAGAAGCTAGTAGCCTGCATCAAGCTCGTCCCAGCCACCAAAGAAATCTGACGTTGTGTTGGAGGCAATATTGATCATGCTCAACGCTATGGAGACGTCTATGAATTCATTTTCGAAGGCACAAAAAGCCTTAGAATAACAATTTTTCAACAAGGCGAATGAAGCGCCAAGAGATCTTGAGAAGTTCCCACCAAGGACAGAGAGTAACCCAAACTCATGGCTATTACAACACGTAGTGGATTGAAGACTGCAGATCCAGTACCTCGGTCAGACCATGATCAGACGAGGAACACCTCAGTCGAGGTGTCAACCGAGATGGAGCCCCAGAAAGCGAAAGAAAAATCTGAAGTTTATGTTCCACCTCTTGCTTATAAACCACCACTCCCGTTCCCTCGGTCAAGGGCGCGGGCACATCTAGACAAGCACTTTGGTAAGTTTCTTGACCTTATGAATAAGCTACATATTAATATTCCTTTCATAGATGCCATCCTAGGGATGCCCGCATATGGAAAGTTTCTGAAGGAGATCTTATCAAGTAAGAGGAAACTGGAAGACTTTGGTGAAGTAAGGATGACATCTAGATCTTCGGAGCTCATTCAAATCATGAAGGAGAAGATGCCACCTAAATTGAGAGATCCCGGTTCATTTTGCATTCCCATTCAAGTTGGGGATGTGACTTATGATGCACTTTGTGACCTAGGAGCCAGCGTGAGCATCATTCCGCTAGAGCTTTGTGAGAAAGTCAAACTTGGAGAGCCCGAGCCCGTGAAAATGACGTTATACATGGTGGATCGCTCCATTACCCGTCCCGTTGGTATCTTGGAGGACGTTCCCATCAAGTTAGGTAATTTCTACATACCTATAGACTTTGTTGTGCTTGACATTCTCGCAAATTATCCCATTCCTATCATTCTCGGGAGACCATTTCTAGCAACATCGGGTTGCAACGTTGATTGTAAGAACGCCAAGTTGAAGTTCACCATTGGTGGCGATCATGTGGAGTTTGCATTGTTGGCTCCAATGAAGGGAAAGCCTTTGGAAGATGACATATTCAACATCTATGATGAAGAAGAGTCTAGAGAATTCGTGATCTCTATCCTTATTAAAGATCCTCTTGAGAAAGTTTTAAGTTTTAGTATGATGGAGAAAGGTATATAGATGTCTTTTGTGATGCAGATGTGCAAAGTTTGGAAACGTTGGAAGCAGATCCAGGAGCTAGATTTGATAAACTGATTCAGGAGAAGAAAAGTACGTTAGGTTTCGGTCCCTGTTCCAATACCTAGACCGAGACAGTTTTTGGAGCACGTGAGGTGCTCTTATTTGAAGAACACCTCGGTCACCCACATCGGACCTCGACCGAGACAGTAGGCGAGATGTTGTCAACTGAGGACGACAATCTTTCGGATTTACTCTCTGATGATCATTCACAGTTGGTGGAGCACTGGCTTTGCCAAGTTTCTAATGGTAAAGAGCCTTGGTATGTTGATATTGTCAACTATCTTGTTTGTCAAGAAGTACCTCCCGGATTGACATATGCTCACAGGAAGAAGTTCTTCAAGGATGTACGCCATTACTATTGGAATAAACCTCTATTGTTCAAGAGAGGTCCGGATGGGATGCTTCGACGATGCATTCCGAAGGATGAAGCTGCTAGTGTCATACGGCATTGCCACTCGCTTCCTTGTGGAGGACATGCTAATGCTCAAAAAACGTGCGCTACGGTATTACGTTCTGGTTTCTTTTGACCTACATTATTTAAGGATGTGCAAGCGTTTGTTGTCTCTTGTGATGCATGCCAAAGAATAGGGAATTTGTCTAGAAGGAACGAGATGCCACTCAACAATATTCAAGAGGTTGAGATTTTTGATGTATGGGGAGTTGATTTCATGGGACCTTTTCCATCATCCGCAGGGAACCTCTACATTCTTTTAGCTGTTGATTACATTTCTAGGTGGGTGGAAGTCATTTCTTCTCCCATTAATGACCCCATGGTGGTTGTGAAGTTCTTATATAGAACTATCTTTCCACATTTTGTAACGCCGCGCATCATCATCAGCGATGAAGGGACACATTTCATCAACCGGAAGTTCAAGGCACTTTTATCGAAGTATGGGGTAACCCACAAGGTAGCAACCCCTTATCACCCTCAAACTAGTGGGCGGGTGGAGATCTCGAATAGAGAAATCAAAGCAATTTTGGAGAACACCGTTTCAAGGACGAGGAAGGATTGGTCCATGAAGCTGGACAATGCTCTTTGGGCTTATAGGACCGCATTCAAGACTCCCATTGGTACCACCCCTTACAATTTGGTATATGGGAAGTCTTGTCATCTACCCGTTGAGTTGGAGCACAAGGTATATTGGGAAATCAAGTGGTTGAATTTCGACATCAAGGAAGCCGGAGAAAAAAGACTTTTAGACATTAATGAGCTGGAGGAGTTGCGCTTAAACGCCTATGAGAATGCCAAAATCTACAAAGAAAGGACGAAGAGATGGCATGACAAGCATATCATTCCTAAGGAGTTCAAAGAAGGAGATCTTGTTCTACTCTTCAACTCCCGCCTCCGCCTCTTTCCAGGTAAGTTGAAATCTAGATGGACAGGACCTTACGTTGTCAAAACTGTTTTTCCCTATGGTGCAGTTGAAATATGGGGCGAAACTAGCGGAAGTTTTAAGGTCAATGGTCATAGGCTGAAGAAGTATAGGCCGGAAGTCCTAGCTGAGGAGATTGCACCATTGTACCTTGTTTGAGGATGATGTACGGTCCAGCTAGCAACCTTAAACCAAACGCTTCTTGGGAAGAAACCCAAGGTGTTGCTTTCTTTTCCCTTTTCTAGTTTAGCTTAGATAACTTTGCTTCGTGTTTTTGCATCCTCCTAGACAAGAATCAGGTACCCTCTAAGGAATTACAACTCAGGAGCAACATGGAAGGACAGAAGTTCGAGAAATTGAGAAGATGGAGCTTGAGTGAGACACATCTCGGATGCTGTCATAAGACCTCGACCGAGATGTTCTTGGTCAACCGAGGCGACTAGGTCTGACAATCCATTTTGACACCTCGGTCCGCTCACGAACATCTCGACCGAGGAGTAATCAAATTCAACGAGGGGTATAAATGACGAGACGGTTTCTCTCTCTTCTCACCTTTTCCCTCTCAAAGACGACCTCGACCGCGGCTGCTCCCACCCTAAAAATCTCAATTTTTGCTCATTTTCCACGGTTCTTGGCTCGAAATCACCGGAGGAAGCACGAGATTCAGTTTCCACGCAACAAACAGCAAGGAAAACGCTTCATTCTACAAAATATGGGGTATTTCATTTCAAACCCTAACTCCATTCTTCATTCGTCGATTTTGAGTATATCTGGCATTGGTCGCCATTGATTATTGCTGAAAAGGATATAAGTACCCCATAGGAAGCTTTTGGTAGTGATTTTGGGGAAAAAGCTTATAGATTCAAGAAGTGCGTACGAACAGTAGTTCGCCTCGGTCTAGTCGATTGTGTCTCGGCCGAGGTGTTCTTGGCGACCGAGGTGTTCATCCAAAATGAGTAGCCCACGTAGATTTGATCGACAGTTGGCCTTGAGAGACAAGCCTAGCAGTTCACACCATTCTTCCCCTTCTTCAGCTTCTTAGTTTTCGATCCCGGTGATCCACGAGCGACACCAGCGGGACTATGACAGGATTTGCGGGCGCCCCATCGTTGCCCCGCGATTCCTTCATGTTGATGCTTTCGAGTGCCTCCATGTGGCGGAGGGCTTGAGGAAGATGATATCGATGGTTGGCCTGGAGGAGTTTATGGCCATTAGAGCACCGGCTTATCTGGAGTCGACGATGGAGTTTGTGAGTTCAGTCACCTATGTACCGGAGCATCATGGGATCAAGTATAGGCTGCTAAACAGGAACTACGTAGTTCCGATGGATCAGTTTAGGGAGATTTTCGGCTTCCCTACACCTACTGTTTCGGATTTTCCTTCCCGAGAGGTAGCTCGGAGTTTCTGGGGCGAGATTGCCCACATTTCAGATCATAGAGACAATTGGAAGCCCGGAGATTCCCGGGAGCGGATTATCTTCCACCTCGCCTTCCGCCTAGCTCATTGGATCTTCAGTGAGACACTTCTGGCGCGTACTGAGATGCCCTAGAAAATCCGGCAAGGGGAGCTTTTGAGTTTGTTTTGTATGGTTACAGGAGGCGTTCCAGACTTTGCTGCCATGCTGGCAGATGACTTGCACAAGATCAAGGGGAAGTCGAAGGGCGATATCTGTTGTGGTAGGTTGGTGACCCACATCGCCACTTCCATGGGATTGGATTTATCTGGTTGTACACTTGTTGCGGCTCCGAAGCTGTTGGGGTTGCAGGAGATGATCACTCGCCGCATTCTCGTCCCTCGTGGCCTTGGCACACCTTACGTTGCCATGCCATGGGAGACGAAGTCACCTTAGGGGATTATGTGGTCGTCTCAGTTTTTTGTCTTTGATCGCCAATTTTGGTCTTCTGCTTGGTTCCCATATATGCAGGATGCTAGAGAGGCAGCAGTTGAGGAGGAGGACGACGAGTATGGAGGTGCAGCCATGGAGACCGGTACGGATACCGGCGGGCCCAGTATTCCACCTATTGACCTTGATGATGAGGCGACGGAGGATGAGAGAGCAGCACCACCACCACCGCCACCTCAACAGCACAGACCACGCCGCCGTAGAGATCCCAAGGCCCACCGACGGAGTGATGAGCTTACTGATCAGATGATAGACTCCTACGCGGATGTGACAGTTGACATCACCGAGCGCTTCGATGATCAGCGCCGATACATTGAGGGATGGATGCATCGCATGGAGGAGAGCTAGCATTACCAACGCCGGATGATGGAGCTGCAGTATCAGCATGTTATGGGCTATCCTTTCGATCCTTCCCATCATCCTTACATTCCACATCCACCACCGCCAACTGACGAGGACTATAGCTTCATGGATTTCTTTTATTTATTATGCAGTTCAGCTAGGTCCGGTGAGTACTTTATCTTTCAAATTTATATTTGACCCATTGGGACAATGTGTCCCAAGTATGGGGTATTTGGATGTATTATGTGACCTACTTGACTTATGTGTATGGTTTGTATGACTCCCTTGGATATTATTGTCTTTTTATGCTCTATGTGCTTATTTGTCATTAGATGCGTACCTACAAGTTTTTGTTTGAGAAAAACGTCGAAAACCAGTTTGAAAATAATTTTATGGCTCGACCGAGACGTTCTTGACCGAACGAGGTTGAACACCTCGGATGATGTCAGAACACCGCGACCGAGATGGTTCTTAACTGAAAGATTTTCGAAACGTTTTGTGCTTCTTTTTTGGATATGACCTCGATGATGATTCTGTTTGCAGATTGGTTTTGAAATCTTTATATTCTCAAAAGGTTTTATGATATGTTTAAGTTGCAAAATGCTTTGTTTGAAATTCTAGCATGTTTAATACTTTGTTTTTATCAAAATTATGTTGGATTTGAAGGTTGACACCACATGATCAGTTCTATCACATTCTTCCTGGGATGACTAGGGCATTTCATTCTCTTCTTCTTCTTCTTCTTGATCATGCTTTAGCCTCTCATATACATATTTGCCTCCCTTTACCTATCCGGGAATTTGGATGCAAGTGACGAAAAGTATGTGAAAGTGAAGTTGAGATGTTGGCTGAAAGTGCTAGAAAGAAACAATTAGGTATGGGGACGTTGATCTTGATGATGAGTAACTCGGAACCATTCACATAGCCGGGTGTTTGTGTCTTGCCAAAGTCGGATTGATCAATAGTCCTAACGGGTCATGGTATGTGCATCAAGGGTTTGAGGTATCTCGAGAAATTGATGATTGTTGATCTCCTAGGCTTCGGTTATTGTGCACCTCTGTCCATGCATCCCAAAAAGTAAAGTAAAATGAAAATAAGCAAAGCTTATTGGTGGAAGATGTTGAGATTTAAAGAAAGTGAAGTAAGATCCTATTCCCGGATTCTAGCACCACATTACCCTATATACATCCTACCCTGACACATTTCTTGACCTCTTTTGGAAGTCCTTGAGACCTTGAGTATGTTGATTGACTTGGTGGTTTAAACTAGATTATACATGATTGATTTCGATAAATATGATTTATTATGCATTCTATGATTTTATGCAAAGATGAACAACTTTCTTATATTTATAAAATGTTTTGATCATGTCTTGATTTTATTTGCCATGAAGCATTCTCTTAGGTTGATCTATGAGTGGAGCACACCGCCAAAATGTTTTAAAATGTTTTTCATTGATCTTATTGATGACCTATAATCCATTCTATCTTGTATCTAAGATTTGGATCTTGCTTGGGGACAAGCAAGGGACAAGTATGGGGTATTTTGATAGCATGTATTATAGTCTATATTTTGGGCTTCATTTAGACGTTTTATCTTCATAAATTTGCATATATGGATGTGTATTCTTTGATCATTATGTTGTTTTGTCTACCTTTGCGGGAATCGAGGTCTACACCTAGTTTCGTTGTGCTTGTAGGAAAAATGGCACGTTTTGAACCGAAATGGAGCTAAGGAAGCTAAGGAATTATTGGAGCTATATTCTGGAGCATTGAGGAGTTATAAGAAGAGCTCAAGAAGCATGAAAATGATTTGTAAGATTGATTTTGGACCAGATTAGAGAGTTTTACACTCAGCTGCGATTCACCTCGGTTGGCTACAGTGCCACCTCGACCGAGGTGATCTTCAGGATCGTCTGGACCGAGGCGAAGTGATGACGGGACACGAGATCTTTATCTTTGGTTGCTCCTTTCCTTAGTACCTTAAGACTATAGCTCCTTTCCTTAGTACCTTAAGACTTACCCGGTGAGAGGATCTTTGGTCTGGGATAGTGAGTAGTGAGACTTACCCGGTGATCTATTCCCACCTAAGAAACATCTTCCCTTTGCAAACCTCAGCTTTGTCCATGTTATCTTTTGAGATCTTGAGTCGGAACCACAACTGGATGCTTTAATCTCTATAATCCGCATTCCCTTTACCTGGTTATTACATCATCTTTGATAGCTTTCCTTTATTGCATGTTTGTTATTGACAACCTGAATTACCGATCTTTGTTTCACCATAGTCCCTGTGTTCGACCCTAGAATTCTTGCTTTTATTACAATCGATCCGTACACTGCGGGTTCGCTATTTGCAATTATTCTTGGTGTAAATATTAAGGCTTGCACACACCTTTTGGAGCGAACATTGGCTAAGACATGATGAACTGAATCTGAGATGGATAGATGATGGAATGGAAATTTAGGTTCATGGAAAATAACATTCCTTGAACATATGATGTTTTTGGTTTGAAGAGTGAGCATTTTGTAACCTTTCTTTCCAAAAGTATAACCAATGAATATACAAGGCATGCTCCTTGGCTGAAACTTTTATCTATTATGATTGTTGGTAGTTGTAAAGCACAAACAACCAAAGACTCTCAAATGATCATAGGAAGGAGGTTTATGAAATAACATCTCATAAGGAGACTTGTGGTCAAGAATGATTGAAGGTCTCCTATTGATAAGATATGTTGCAGTCAATATGAACTCTCCCCAATATTTCAAAGGTAAATTGGATTGAATTTGAAGGGCTAGCAACTTCTAAAAGATGCTTTTGTTTTCTCTCCACGACCCTATTTTGTTGTGGTGTATAAGGACAGGTAGTATGATGTACTATGCCTTCATTCTGATAGAAAGAAATAGCAATGTGAGAACAAAACTCCATTCCATTATCTGTTCTGATAGTCTGAACCTTGGTTTTGAATTGAGTCAAACATAAGGATGAAAAGCTTTTAACAAATCTAGAGCACTACACTTATGAGCCATAAGGTATGTCCAAGTGCATCTAGTGTAATCATCCACAAGAGTTAAGAAGAAAGCAAATCCATTATAGGTAGATTCTCTATAAGGTCCCCATATATCAACATGAACAAGTTCAAAGGTACTTTCATATCTCACAGACCAATGAACAAAAGGAATTTTGTGTTGTTTACTTTTTGGGCATACTTGTACAACAAAATCAGTATGTTTGACAATGCCAAGAACGAAATTCATTTGTTCCAAAGGGACATGTCCAATTCTACAATGCCAAATTTCAAGACATACATGTTGAGAAGCAACTGAAGGGGGAAAATTAGAATGCTGAGAATTTATTGTTGGCTGGACATGATTGTTTGAGTTGATCACATACAACCCTCTTGCTTTACTACCAATCACCAGTTGCCTCCTTGTCAAACATTCCTGAAGAACACAAAGATTAGATGTAAATAAAGCATTTGTGTTTAGGTCTTTTGACAGCTTATGACTAGAGAGTAAATTAAAGTCATAATCAGGAACATGTAGTACTCTAGTTAAACTGATGGTGTCTGATAATAATATAGTTCCAGTATGCGCAACATTAGCATTCTTCCCATTAGGCATAGTAATAACCATAGGATTAGAAATAGGCTCATATGAAGAGAAAAACTCAATATGAGAAGTGATGTGGTTTGTGGCTCCACTATCCAGTATCCATCTTGAATTGAAACAAGATGAGAAGAAACAAGATGACTTACCAGCCAGAAAGGCTGCGTGATCTTGCTTACCAGACATTTTCCCATTGTTGTGATCCAATAAGCTCATCACCTTACTAAATTGCTCCTGAGTAATCACAGCTTGTTGACTTTCTTTCTCTCCAACTGAAGAACCAACAAACTTGTCCTTTATGTTAGGTGGATATCCATGGATCTTCCAACATTTTTCAATATAATGACCACCAATCTTGCAGTGTTCATAGTAAGGAATGCCTGGACCAAGTTGAGTTGGATAACTATGAACTTTCCAACACTTTTCTATAACATGACCTTTCACGTTGCAATGGTCATGATAGCATGTATTATAGTCTATATTTTGGGACTCGTTTAGACGTTTTATCTTCAATAATCTGCATGTTTGAGTGTATATTATGTGATTATATTGTTGTTTCATCTACCTTTACGGGAATTGAGGTCTACACCAAGTTTCGTTGTAATCGTAGGTAAAATGACACATTTTGGATCGAAATGGAGCTAAGGAGCAAAGGAGTCATAGGAGCTACATTCAGGAGCTTAAAAGAGAACTCAGGAAGCAAGGAATTCACGAAGAAGATTTACTTTGGACCAAATTTAAGAGATTTCACATTCAGCTGAGATTCATCTCGGTCAGCTACAGTATCACCTCGACCGAGATGATCTTGAGGAGCGTCCCGATCGAGGCGAACACCCTGGCGCGGCAAGATATATTTTATTTGGCTGAGATCTTTTATTTTTGGAAGGAGATATCTTATATTTTTGGGCTGGATTTCTAGAAGGAATATCATATATTTAGGAGATCTATTTTAGAGATAAGATATATTTTATTAGGAAATTATCTTTTTAAGATATTATTATCTTTGAAAGATAATTCTCCTATATAAAGGGTTGGATTTTCCACAAATTGATGATTCGATATACCATCTCAATCCCCGCAGGCTGGAAGCCGACAATACACTGCAGTTAGGAAGGATTTTTGGAAGCTTGAAGGAAGTTTGAAGATGTAAGGAAGGAAGTTCATAGCTTTGTGATAGATTTTGAGGGGATTTGTAAGACTTTCTTAGATTCCCTTTGGTTTGTTGTCTTTGTTGGATTTGTGATTCAAGGAACACTAATTTGTTTGATATTTGATTTAGTTATTGAAGCCTTGTTCTTAAGGTTTTTGTGTTCAAATATTCATTCCCTTCTCAAATATTTGATTATTGTTTTCATGATGATGAGTGGTCAATTTCTTTGTGCGACTCTAGGGTGATTGGCTGAAAGTTGTGGGAAAGACGATGATAGAATAATCTTAATCCCAGTAGGACCCTGAAAGTTCGAGTCTTTAACCTTAACCCTAGCGTACCTCGCTCAATCGATGAACATCTCGGCAGGGGTGGAACTTGACTGACCGAGGTGACCTTTTCTGATCCGTAATTGAGAGTTAAGTGTTAATGTTGCCAAATCCTATTCTTATTACACCTTTCCTGATTCAATGCAAGCCTAGGATGAGACTTACCCCGTGATTCCTTTGTTTGTTTACCCAAGATTATAAGTGTAGGTAATAAAGGTTTATCCTTTATTAGGGTTTGAGTGTGCCTTCATCCCATCTTTGTGAGTTAGCCTGAGACTTACCCGGTAAAGGTTGATTCTATTTCCTTAGTTGGTGTGTTGGTTTGAGATTATAATTCCTTTCCTTAGTACCTTGAGACTTACCCGGTAATAGGAGCTTTTGGTTTGGGATTAGTGAGTAGTGAGACTTACGCGGCGATCTATTCCACTTTAGAAACACCTTCCCTTTGCAAAATCTCAGCTTTGTCCGCTTATCTTGAGATCTTGAGTTGGAACCACAACTAGATGCTTTAATCCCTAGAATTTGCATATTTCCTTTAATTGACCTTATTATCATCTTTTTGATTGCATTAATCGCCTTTGTGGTTATTAGTTGCATTGACGACCTATACTTGCTTTGTTTCACCTAAGTCCCTGAGATCGACACCCTGGAATTCTTGCTTTTACTATAATTGATATGTACACTGCGGGTTCGCATCCTTGTTTTAAGCATATTTCTTGGGATATAAATTTAAAGCTTGCCACACCGTTTGGAGCGAACAAGTTTTTGGCGCCGTTGCCGGGGACTTGGTCTAGACCGAGCCGGTTGCGGTAGTCTTTCAGGGCAATTGCCCCTGTTGCTACTAACCACTCTACTTGAGTGACTTTCGCAGGTTCTTCTTTTTAGGTTTACGCGAAGAACCCGTGCTAGGAAGGAAATCGTTCCTTACGATCCCGAACCAGAAAAGACATACAAAAGACGCTTGAAAGAAGCGAAAATGGCCAACCAAGACAATCGCGATCTTGAGGCCGAATTGAAGGAGGCGATGGAACAGCTGCGCCTCAATAGGGAAGAACTGCAGCGCGAGAGGGAGCAAACTCGCACCAGAACTGCAGAGATTGAAGCAGATATGGCTGAACTACGAGCCCAGATTCTGCATCGACCAAAACCTCGACCGAGGCAGGACCCCGCTCCAAATGCCTCGGCCGAGATACATCCACCTCGGATGCCTATCCGAGATGTTCTTTTTGCAGGTATTCCACAGACCCTAGGGCAGAGGATGGACCCAAACCAGCAAGTGAGGCGTCCAGGAGTCAACCTAGGTGATCCAGCGGAGCATGATTATGAAATTCGACCGTAAGTTCTATCCATGATCCGCCAATGCCAGTTTGGAGGTTTAGAGAGGGAGTCTCCGCATCAACATATGCAAAACTATGAGATTTTGATGGAGACCTTGAGACCTTCAAGGCTGGAAAATAATAATTACAAGCTAAGGCATTTTTACTTTTCTTTGAAAGACAGGGCGCTTACTTGGTATTAGTCTCTTCCTCCCGGAAAGATCAACACTTGGGAGGAAATGACGATGGAGTTCTTAACAAAATTCTTTCCCCCCTCAAAAACCGCTGAGATGAGGGGGAAGATCAATGCATTCATCATGAAGGACAAGGAGAGTTTGTCCAAGTCATGGGAGAGGTTTAAAGATTTTCTCTTGGATTGCCCACATCATGGGATACCAAAGATAGAGTTGATGGAGATATATTTCAAGGGATTGGATGGAGCTACCCAATTCAACCTTCAACTACTATCCGCCGGCACATTCATGGACATGCCGATTGATGAAGCTTGGGAGTTCATTGAGAAACAAGCTTTGCACATGGAGAAATACTCCCACCAAGGAGCTGAAAATGGAGTTAAGAGAGTTAATTTCCAGGAAGCTCCATCAAATGATAATCAACTCATCTCCCTCAAAAATGATGTGAAGCAATTGAAGGACCTTTTGGTTGCTCACACCAAAAAGGAGGAGGGAGGATATCAAGGCTCAAGGAACAACAATCATGGTTCCCGGAACAACAACTACAACAACAATAGAGGCTCCAACAGCAACAATTGGAGATCCAACAATCAAAATCCGGGTAACCATTATTCTAATTCCAATTCTAATAATTCTTCTAACCCTTTCTCTTCTTCTTCTTCTACTCCATTGAAGAGCCAGGAGCCTCGATCAAATTCGTCCTAGCCAGAAAAGAAAGATGCAGTGCTGGAGGACATGTTGATCAAGCTCAACGCTATGGAGACGTCCATGACTTCATTTTCAAAGGCACAAAAAGCCTTAGAGCAACAATTCTTTAATAAGGCGAATGAAGCGCCAAGAGATCCAAGGAAGCTCCCAGCAAGGAAAGAGAGCAACCCAAAAGGACAGATCATGGCAATAACAACGAGGAGTGGACTGAAAACTGCAGATCCAGTGCCTCGGTCGATGCCAGTGCAAGCGAAGAATACCTCGGTCCAGGTACAAACGAGGAACACTTCGGTTGAGGTGCCACCCGAGGTGGAGTCCTAGAAAGCGACGGACAAAACTGAAGTTTATGTCCCACCTGCTGCATATAAACCACCACTTCTATTCCCCCAGTCAAGGGCTAGAGCACATCTAGACAGGCATTTTGGTAAGTTCCTTGACTTGATGAATAAATTACATATTAGCATCCCTTTCCTTGATGTTATTCTAGGGATGCCCGCTTATGGGAAGTTCTTAAAAGAGATTCTATCAAGGAAGATGAAACTGGAAGATTTTGGTGAAGTAAGGATGACATCTGAATCCTCGGAGCTCATTCAAATTATGAAGGATAAGATGTCACCCAAATTAAGAGATCCCGGCTCATTTTGCAGTCCCATTCAAGTTGGGGATGTAACTTGTGAGGCGTTGTGTGATCTAGGAGCCAGCGTGAGCATCATCCCGCTGGAGCTATGTGTGAAGATCGGACTTGGAGAGCCCAAGCCGGTGAAGATAAGGTTATACATGGCGGACCGCTCCATTACCCATCCTGTGGGAATTTTGGAAGATGTTCCGGTTAAGTTAGGTAACTTCGACTTACCTATTGACTTTGTTGTGCTTCATATACCCGCAGATTATCCCGTTCCTATCATTCTCGGGAGGCGATTTCTAGCAACTTCGGGTTGCAATGTGGATTGTAAGAACGCCAAGTTGAAATTCAACATTGGCGGAGATCAAGTGGAGTTTGCATTGCTTGTTGCAATTAAAGGGAAGCCGTTGGAGGATGATATCTTCAACATCTATGATGAAGAAGAATCAAGAGAATTGGTGAGCTCTATCCTTATTAATGACCCTCTTGAAAGAGTTATTAGTTTTAGCTTAATGGAGGAAGGTATAGATGCTTCTTGTGATGCAGATATACGGAGCTTAAAGGCACTAGAAGAAGATCCAGGAGCTAAGATTGAAAAACTAATCCAGGAGAAGAGAATCTCCAGTTTCGGTCCCAGTTCCAGTACCTCGACCGAGGCACTTTCTGGATCAAGCGAGGTGTTCTTAACTGAAGAACATCTCAGTCACCCACTCTGGACCTCGACCGAGGTCGCAAGTGAGATGATGTCAACTGAGACTTTTGAATGTCCAGTTCTTCGATCTAAGTCTACTCCACTGGAAAGAGGAAGCAAGGATCCCCCTCAGAAAGCACCCTCAGTTGTGGAGCTTAAACCGCTTCTAAGTCACTTGAGGTATGTTTTCCTTGGACCGGATTCTACTTATCCCATCATCGTTAGTGCTTCCCTTTCCGAAACTGAATTGTCTAAACTAATGCATGTCCTGAGAAAACATCAAAAGGCTTTGGGTTATACTATCGATGATCTTATTGGTATTAAGCCTTCTTTCTGCATGCATAGATACTAATGGAGGATGATCATAAGACTTCACGGGAACCTCAAAGACGGTTAAATCCGATCATGAAAGAGATTGTGAAGAAAGAAATTCTTAAGTTGTTGGATGCAGGTATCATATTTCCTATCTCGGATAGCAAGTGGGTGAGCCCAGTGCATGTAGTTCCGAAGAAAGGAGGGATGACCGTTGTGACGAATAAGAACAACGAGTTGATCCCAACTAGGACCGTTACGGGCTGGAGGGTGTGCATCGATTACAGGAAGCTGAACGTGGCCACTCGGAAGGACCATTTTCCACTTCCTTCATCGATCAAATGCTCGAACGGTTAGCCCAACATTCACATTTTTGCTATTTAGATGGTTATAGTGGCTTCTTTCAGATTCCTATCCATCCGGATGATCAAGAGAACACCACTTTCACTTGTCCATGGGGGACATTCGCTTATAGGAGGATGCCATTTGGATTTTGTAATGCACCCGCTACCTTCCAGCGTTGCATGATGGCTATCTTTTCCGAGTACATAGAGGAGATCATGGAGGTATTTATGGATGATTTTTCAGTATATGGTTCCTCTTTTGATGATTGCCTATCTAACTTTTCTCTAGTTCTACAAAGATGTGAAGATACTAATCTCGTTTTGAATTGGGAGAAGTGTCATTTTATGGTTAATGAAGGCATTGTGCTAGGACACCTCGTTTCCAACCGAGGTATTGAGGTCGATCGAGTTAAGATCGAGACTATTGAGAAACTTCCTTGTTCAGTTAAGGGTGTGCGGAGTTTTCTCGGGCATGCAGGTTTCTATAGGAGGTTCATCAAGGATTTCTCGAAGATTTCTAAACTACTAACTAAGCTCTTGAATAAGGATGTTGTTTTTGAGTTTTCGCAGAAATGTCTTGATGCATTTTTCAGGATAAAGGAAGCGTTGATTTCCGCTCCCATTATCCAACCTCCGGATTGGACCTTGCCCTTTGAGATCATGTGTGATGCGAGTGACGTGGTGGTAGGAGCGGTGCTTGGGCAAAAGAAGGATGACCGGACCAACGCCATTTACTATGCTAGCAAGACGCTAGATGAAGCCCAACTAAACTACGCCACCACCGAAAAGGAGTTTTTGGCGGTTGTATATGCTTTTGAGAAATTTTGCTCTTACGTAGTGGGAGCAAAAGTTATTGTTTACACTGACCATGCAGCTATTCGTTACTTGCTTGCTAAGAAGGATGCTAAGAAGCGTCTTATTCGATGGATTCTCTTGCTTCAAGAGTTTGACCTAGAGATTCGCGATAAGAAGGGATCCGAAAATTCTGTTGCGGATCACCTCAGCCGGCTACCTCCCTCTTCACGTTAGAAGGACGACCCACCCATCGACGATTCATTCCCCGATGAACACTTGCATTTGCTAGAACGTTTGATAGACTTCTTTATTTCACCCCACAATGAAGGTGAAGTATGGGGTGAGGACACCTTCCAGCATGTTTAGGGATACCGTACGGTCCAGCTAGCAGCCTTAAATCAAGCGCTTCTTGGGAGGCAACCCAAGGTATTACTTTCTTTTCCCTTTTACTAGTCTAGCTTTAGATAGTTTGCTTTGCTTTGCTTTGTTTTTGGCGTCCTAGACAGAAACCAAGTACTTTCTAAGGAAGGATTACAGCTCAGGAGAAACACTGGAAGGACAGAAGTTCGAGAAATTGAGAAGACAGAGTTTGACTGAGACACATCTCGATTGTTGTCATAGCACCTCGACCGAGATGATTCTTGAGCAACCGAGGCGACTAGGGCTGACAAAGATCCACATCGGTCCAGACACCTCGGTCCAGTCGGGACCACCTCGACCGAGGTGACAGCAGAATCGGCGAGGGGTATAAAAGAGGAACAATTTCTCTCTCTTTCCCTCCCATCTCTCCCTCGACCGGGCGCATATCAATCTCGCTTTTTTCGTTTCTCGATCATTTTCAACGATTCTTGCTCAGATCTCGCGAGGAAAGGCTATAGGAACAAATTGCAAGAGAGAAACTGCAACAAAAACACCTCCAATCGACTGAAACTGGGGTAATTAAATCAAAAACCCTAACTCCTCTATTTTCACCAATTTCAGAGATTAGTGGCTTTGGTTGCCATAGATTTGTGTTGGAAAAGGCTTAAGTACCTCATAGGAACAATCTGTAGTGATATTGGGGGAAAAGAACTGAAAATTAGAGAGTTAGAATTGAGCAGTTTATCGCCTCGGTCCAGTCGACTTGTGCCTCGGACGAGGTGTTCTTGAGATTGTCAAACCAACCAAGGTTACCTGTCAACAGAGGAAAAAAATGAGTTCTCGTTCTGATCGCCAGATAGTTTTGAGAGATGCCCCCAGTGGATCCTCACCTTCTTCTTCTTCCCGACCTTATATTCCGGTGATCCACGAGCGTCACCGGGCTGACTTTGACCGCATATGCGCACGTCCTGTGATTGCGCCACGTTTCTTAGACATTGCTGCTTTTGATTGCCTCCATGTGGCTGATGATCTGAGGAGGATGGTTTCCATGGTGGGGCTGGAGCAGTTCATGGAGATTAGAGCTCCAGCCTACCTCGAGCTCACATTAGAATTTGTGAGTTCTGTTACTCACCTACCTGAGCAGAAGGCCATCAAGTACCGGTTGCCCATGTTGTAGAGCATGCTGACAGGTGGAGACTTGGATACTCCAGGGAGCGCATCATCTTCCACCTTTCTTTTCGACTAGCCCACCGGATCTTCAGTGAGACCTTCTGGCGCGTACGGAGACGTCACAGAAGATTAGACAGGGAGAGCTGCTCAGTTTATTCTGTATGGTAACTGGGGGAGTGCCTGATTTTAGGGCAATACTAGCTGAGGATCTGCACCGGATCAAGGCTAAGGGGAAGGGAGATATCTGTTGTGGCGGCTTGGTGACTCATATAGCGACGGTTATGGAGCTAGATCTTAGTGCCTATACATTGGTGGCGGCTGCAAAGCCACTAGGACTTCAGGAGATGATCGCGAGGAGGATTCTGGTTCCTCGTGGACTCACTACATCATATGTGGCGATGTCTTGGGAGCAGACTACCCCTTAGGGTATCATGTGGTCGGCTCAGTTCTCAGTCTAGAATCCACAATACTGGTCTACCGCATGGATACCTTACATTGAGGATGCTAGAGACGCGGAAGTAGCTCAGGTGCAGGAGGAGGATGAGGACGATGATGGCGGTGTTGCCATGGAGACAGGGGCAGATACGGCCGGCCCCAGCGTGCCAGTTGTCGACTTAGACGACGAGGCTACAAAGGAGGAGGCAGCTGCAGCACCATCACGTCCTTGTAGGTGCAGAGTCCGTAGGAAGAGGGATGCCATAGCTCATCGACGGATTGATGAGCTGACGGATCAAATGATTGACTCTTACGCCGCCCTGTCCTTGGATATGTTGGAGATGAGGGAGAGCCAGCACTACCAGCGCCGTATGATGGAGATACAATTCCAGCATACCATTAGCTACCCTTTTGATCCATCCCAGCATCCTTTCGTCCCGTATCCACCACCACCACCAGCGGATCAGGATTAGAGCTAGCAGGGATTTCTTTTCTTTATTTATTATGCAGCTCAGCTTATGTCCGGTGAGTACTCTATTTGTTAGACTTATTTTGACCCATTGGGACAATGTGTCCCAAGTATGGGGTATTTGGATGTACCTTATTTGACATTACGTGTATGACTTGTATGACTTTCTATTTATGATTTTCTTATGCTCTATGTGCATATCTAAGACTACATGCATGCATACAGGTTATTTGATTGAGAAAAATGTCAAAAACTGGTTAAGAAAAAAAAATTTATGACCTCGACCGGGATGACTCTTGCCAAACGAGGTCAAGTACCTCGGTTGACCTAGAACATCTCGACCGAGGCGGTTTAACTGAAAAAGTTTTCGAAACGATTTTTGTGCTTCTTTTCTGGATATGACCTCAATGATGATTTTGTTTGCAGATTGGTTTTGAAATCTTTATATGTTTGAAAGGTTTTATGATATGTTTAAGTTGTTAAATGCTTTGTTTGAAATTTTTGGCATGTTTAATACTTTAGTTTTATCAAAATTATGTTGAATTTGAAGGTTGACACCACATGATGAGTTCTATCACATTCTTCCTGGGATGATTAAGGCAATTCACTCTCTTCTCTTCTTCTTCTTCTTGATCATGCTTTAGCCCCTCATATATATATTTGCTTCCCTTTACCTATCCGGGAATTTGGAAGCAAGCAAGTGAAAAACAAGTGAAAGAAAAGTTGAGATGTTGGCTGGAGGTTTAGAAAGAAACAAATAGGTTCGGGGAAGTCAATCATGATGATGAGTAACTCGGCACCATTCACAAAGCCGGGTGTTTGTGTCTTGCCAAAGTCGGATTGAGTGATATTCCTAACGGGTCATGGTATGTGCATCAAGGGTTTGAGGCATCTCGAGAAATTGATGATTGTTGATCTCCTAGGCTTCGGTTATTATGCACCTCTGTCCATGCATCCCAAAAAGTAAAAAGTAAATAAGCAAAGCTTATTGGTGGAAGATATTGAAGTTCAAAAGAAGTAAAGTGAAGATCCTTTTTCCGGATTCTAGCACCACATTCCCTATATACATCCCACCCTCACACGTTATCTTGACCTTCTTTTGAAAAGCCCTTGAGACCTCGAGCTTGTTGATTGACTTGGTGGTTTAAACTGGATTATACATGATTAATTTCGATAATTATGATTTATTATGCATTCTATGATTTTATGCAAAGATGAACAACTTTCTTATATTTATAAAATATTTTGATCATATTTTGATTTTGAATACCATGAAGCACTCTCTTAGAGTGATCTATGAGTAGAGCACACCACCATTAAAATGTTTTGAAATACTTTTCATTGATCTTTATGACATATAATCCATTCTATCTTGTACTTAAGATTTTGAACTTGCTTTGGGACAAGAAAGGGACAAGTGTGGGGTATTTTGATAGCATGTATTATAGTCTATATTTTGGACTTGTTTAGACGTTTTATCTTCAATAATCTGCATCTTTGAGTGTATATTATGTGATTATATTGTTGTTTCATCTACCTTTATGGGAATCGAGGTCTACACCAAGTTTCGTTGTAATCGTAGGTAAAATGGCACATTTTGGATCGAAATGGAGCTAAGGAGCAAAGGAGTCATAGGAGCTACATTCAGGAGCTTAAAAGAGAACTCAGGAAGCAAGGAAGTAATGAAGAGGATTTACTTTGGACCACATTTGAGAGATTTCACATTCAGCTGAGATTCACCTCGGTCAGCTACAGTATCACCTCGACCGAGGTGATCTTGAGGAGCGTCCCGACCGAGGCGAACACCCTGGCGCGGCAAGATATATTTTATTTGGCTGAGATCTTTTATTTTTGAAAGGAGATATCTTATATTTTTGGGTTGGATTTCGGGAAGGAAGATCATATATTTAGGAGATCTATTTTAGAGATAAGATATATGTTATTAGGAAATTATCTTTTTAAGATATTATTATCTTTGGAAGATAATTCTCCTATATAAAGGGTTGGATTTTCCACAAATTGATGATCCGATATACCATCTCAATCACCGCAGGCTGGAAGCCGACAATACACTGCAATTAGGAAGGATTTTTGGAAGCTTGAAGGAAGTTTGAAGATTGAAGGAAGGAAGTTCATAGCTTTGTGATAGCTTTTGAGGGGATTTGTAAGACTTTCTTAGATTCCCTTTCGTTTGTTGTCTTTGTTCGATTTGTGATTCAAGGAATGCTGATTTGTTTGATATTTGATTCAGTTGAAGCCTTGTTCTTAAGGTTTTTGTGTTCAAATATTCATTCCCTTCTCAAATATTTGTTTATTGCTTTCATGATGATGAGTGGCTAATTTCTTTGTGCGATTCTAGGGTGATTGGCTGAAAGTTGTGGGAAAGACGATGATAGAATAATCTTAATCCCAGTAGGACCCTGAAAGTTCGAGTCTTTAACCTTAACCCTAGAGTACCTCGCTCAGTCGATAAACATCTCGGCTGGGGTGGAACTTGACTGACCGAGGTGACCACCAACCTTGCAGTGTTCACAGTTAGGAATGCCTGGACCAAGTTGAGTTGGATAACTATGAACTTTCCAACAGTTTTCTATAGCATGACCTTTCACGTTGCAATTGTCAGAATAAGAAGTACTTCTTTTGTTCCCTGTTTCTTTATCATCACTCTTTGGTTTTTGATTTCCATTGTTCACATTCGTGTTGCTACTGTTACTATATCCTCCTCTATTCTTGTAATTATCTTGAAATCTCTGTTGTGCAGCCATGGCAAGAGCATCACTGTCCCCCGTAAAACTAACTTTAATTCCTCTTTTCTTCTCTTGTTGAAGTATCAGCTCATAGACTTCATTCAGGCTCGGAGGTGGTTTGATCATAAGCACATTTGACCTGATTGTGCTGTAAGATTCATTCAATCCTACTAGGAACTAAATGACTTGTTGATCCTGCACAACTGCATTCACAATCTCACTTGAACCACAAGCACAAATCATGTCTTCCATAGTTAGGCTATATTCATCCCATA
The DNA here is from genome assembly GCA_033239045.1 of Fagopyrum esculentum. NCBI lineage: Eukaryota > Viridiplantae > Streptophyta > Magnoliopsida > Caryophyllales > Polygonaceae > Fagopyrum > Fagopyrum esculentum. The sequence continues at coordinate 118,647,802 of BSUD01000002.1, forward strand.
GCTTCTTTAATTTTTTGAAATATGTCGAAAGTGACATACTTCCTTATGAAAGACTCGTCAATTCTTTCAGAATTTGGTACACTTTTGTTCGATTGCTTTTGCTAAACCTAGATTCAAGTTCTTTCCAAATATGCACAGCGGATTTACAGTACAATATTGAATCAACAATATCGGTTTCGACAAAGTGAATCAACCAAGCCATTACCATGTTATTGCACTTTTCCCATTGAATTAGCTTGGATGAGTCTAAATTAGGTCTTGTGCACGTACATGTGACAAATCCAAGCTTCCATTTGGGCATTAGAGAAATCTCAACTGATCTCCTCCAATGGTTGTAATTTCTCTCATTCAACAAATTAGTTGAGAGAATATAAGATGGATGATCTGAGTTGTGTAGAAATAGTTCTTCGAGCTTCAATTCAGAATCAAAACTCCTTCTCCTATTGTGATTTCTTCTTGCATGTTTAGTACTAGCTTTTCCGTTTTGATCGCTTTTCTCTGCGCCTACTACTCCGTGAGGAACTAGAACTAGAATTGTTGACGTTATTCGAATCCATGCCTTTGATACCATGTCAGTTTTCCATGATCAAATATTGAGAAGAAGAGATCGATTCGAAGGGAAGAAGAGAAAAGATGAAGAAGGGAGAGAACGGAGGAAAAAACAGAAATTCAGTTACATTGATTTGTAGAATAGTTTGTTACAACCTGAACACCCTATCATTTTCTCTATTTATACAAGCTTAGTATTTATCTATTTATCATGTACATCATGTTCAATATATGTGAACCTCTCACATATAGACTATGTATTACTCTTGCACCAACAACCTTCAAAGACCCATGTAGACACAAAAGGAATTCTTCACCGCTCCTTTGACCATCCTTGTTGACGTGAATTTGCAACCACCAAGAACTTGCTTCTGCACTCAATCTCCTACCATATCCACAACATCTTTGGATATTTTGTTTTTGATATTTGATCATGAAAATGGTAAGAGAAAGATCAATAATTTATGTAGATTTGTGGTAAATATTTTTATGAGATGTAGATGAGGGTGGGTTAGCAAGGTGTAGCAAGTCTAGCACAAAGACAAAGAGAAAGAAGAGGTAGAAAGAATCGTAACTGAAAGCAGCAGGAATCACCACCGGAGCTGACAAGAGAAACCTTTGGAGTTGCAACCCTCGGGTACAGTTCTTCCTCGCCTCAGTGAAGGTGCGATACTTTTTTAGCCAATTAGAGTACAAGCGTCGTCTTCATCATCTTCTACACCACCGGCGTTTACAGTTCAACTTCTCGATTGTGAGAATTGAAGAAGAATTCTTCTGGAAAGTTCCTAAATTGAGTCGAATCGAATTCCAGACGAACTGAAGCTCGAGTCAAAATGGTGGTTGGTGTCGGCAGGATGCAAAGAGTGAAGGGTAATTGGAAGCCCTCTCAGGCCCTTCAAGCGGTAATTTCTTCATTAAACTGATGTTTGACAGTCGCTTCGGTTGAATGGAGATTATGGGTTGAGGATTACGGAGTTATGATATTGAACAGTGTGAGTGTTAATGGTGGTTGATCTACGCCCTCCAAGTGTTCGATGAAATATTTTTTAGGTTTTTTTTATCTAGTTTGGCATGGAGATAATTTTCTTACCCTATGGATTGTCGTCCGTCATGTGTTTGATGAAATGTCTCTAGGAATTGCCGGTTCTGATATGACAACGGATGGTAGAGGTTTCCTTCATTGTCCACTTAGGGCATTTCAAGTTTGTCGGGATGGAGTAGAGGGAAGCAAAGGTTTCTCTTGTTTGGTTTCTCATCTTAAAAGACAACATTTTTGTTCCGAAGATAACAAAAATGTGATTCGCGACACTAATGAGAATAACCTTGATGTATTTGTGGCTTTTGAGGAGTCCTTGGCATATCTTGGGTTGTGGTTATGCGGGCGTTGTATGAGTATGCATGCTTTGATTCGTGCATGTTATCACTCTGATGGTTCTGTTCCTGTTGCTTATGAGGACGGAATGGTAGGAAGCTACATTTTGGGTATCTCGAAGCCGGTTGAGGGAGAGTTGTCTGTTGCGGTTATTGAGGATGGGTTGGTTTTTTATGCGGGTTTGCTCGATAAAGTTTTTCGCATTCCTATCACTACTGTGAAGAGTATCCCACATAACTGTCGTCTTGCTTTCTCTCAAGCTCTAAAGGGTGCTCTTCAGAGAGTGGTCATTGAGCCATGTTTTATGGATGCCTGGGTTGCGTTGCTTCTTCTTCCTCGGTGCACTTTGCAAGTGTTCAGGCCTTCGAATAGGAGAGACAGTAGAATAGGGAGTAGAAAGTCTATTCAACAGCAGCGGATCATGCAGTCTCTAGCTTTGTGGGGTGAGGACGGCAGTATCGACAAGCTAGTGCGGGGTTTGTTAGACCAGTCCGAGCATGGGTTTTCGGCAACTACTAGGGGCGCCTCAGCGGATGGTGATAGATAGAGAGTGGGACCTAATATCAAGCAGTGTCTTCGCAAGGTCTCTGATGGACATTGTTAGCATGAAATATTGTGATATTTTAGCACGTTTTCTTGATGTATTTCATCCATTATAGTGTTCATTGATAAAGCATTGAAGCAATTGTGAACTAGTTTGTCTATATTGTCGATATAGAGGTCTACATAAGCTTTGTGTTGTTTGTAGGCGGATAAGAGCTAAAACCGAACAAATTAAGAGATGATGAAGATGAATTGAGCATATCCAAGGATTGAGGACACCACAAAGAAGCCAAGGAAGATGCTAGGATGAAGAATGACACAAAACAAAGGGAATTACGAGCAACCTATGCTTCCACGCTCTAAAATACGGCCGTAATGAAGTCCACGCTCTAAACCACGGCGGTGGAACTTGGCAACATGAGCGTGGAGCATTCCAGAGAGTTACACGGTATAAAGTACGGTCGTGGAAGTTGTGAAGAACTGTAATCCAATTCCACGCTCTAAACCACGGGCGTGGAATTCCATATAACCATGATTTAGGCAATCTTTTGACGAATAAAATATAGACACATTGTCAACGCACATGGCCGGACACTTATTCTATCTTTGCCTATAAAAGGACTGAAGGAGGGAGATTTCAAGACCTTCGCTTACGCTTGCTTGCACGTGCCTAGGGTTTCATTGGACGTGCGGAGGATTGCCATTTTGCAACGGAGATTTGCGAAGGCTTGAAGATTTGGAAGTTGCGCTTTGTCCTTAGGTTTGATTAGAAGACGGATTGACATCCCGTTCTTCGTTCTTATCGAGAATTGTGATTGGTTTGTGTTATTCCAATTCTGATATACATTATATCTTTGTTTGTGGATTTGAGATTGATTTGAAGTATATTGAAGGTTTTCGAAGGTTTTCATCTTTCATTCTTCTTAATCTTGAATTTGATATCATAATGACTGTTGTTGGCTAAAACCCTTTAGCAATTCTAAGGTGAAGGGTTGGTAGTTGTGGTTTAGATGATGATAGATCGATCGTAAACAGATTGAACCCTGAGAGTTAGAGAGATTCGCCGACGAGCCAGAATCACGGCCTGTTCTTGAGGTTCCACGGCCGTGGAACTCAAGATCCACCCATAATTTACCCTAGTTTACGAACCTTGCTTTTACTTTAATCCAAAGTTAAATATTTTCTTTAACTTAGTCTTGACTTGCCTTTTCTAGGTAGTAGTGAAGCCTCAACAACCTCTACTTCAATTTCGAGTGTCACAACCTTAATCGGTTTAGCTAGTCTTGATCCTTGGGTTACAAGTTTGGGTATTTGAGATTAATTCTTGTCTTTAGATCCTTTCTATATTGAAGCCTCAATAACCTTTATAGAGAGTGTCATTAGATAAGTCATATAAAGTATTGGAACTTCACCGTACAGTGCTTTACTTTAGCATACCTTTGCAACTCTTAACTCTGTCCTTAGTTCTTTAGTATATCTTGAATCGATTGCCACAATTAGATACCTGGATCTTTAGGGTTGTTGTTTTCCCAATATTTGCAAAGCTCATACATTTACTTGCTTGACGATTTATAACTGGATTTAACCCCCCAAATCCCTGTGTTCGATACTCTGGAATTCTTGCTTAACTACGTCGATCCGTACACTGCGGGTTCGCTTGCTTGATTCTAGTTTTATAAATTTAAAGCTTATTTGCACGCACGCTAAGTGGCGAACAAGTTTTTGGCGCCGTTGCCGGGGATTTGGTCTAGGCCAAATTCGGTTGCCGGTTGTCAAGCTTGGGAGCTTAGCTCTTGTTATTTGATATCTCTTGTGAGTGATATTTGCAGGTTACTTTAGGTTTATGCGCAGGTCTAGGAACAACACGGACCTTTTACCTCTTGATCAAGAACTTGAGAAGACTTTGAGGAAGAAGCTCAAGGAAAGAAAGATGGCTGAAGAAAGAGAACGAGATTACCAAACAGAATTAGCGGAATCCGAAGCTCAACTTAGATGGAGCGAGAGGACTCGTAAGGAGGAATCGGAGCGCCATCAATCAAAAATTGATGATCTAATGGATATGATGTTTCAAATGAGGGTGGAATTAAGCGATCTTAAGAAAAAGAAGAGCAGGAAACCGTCAAGATCGGTTAGAGTCCATTCATCCGACGAGGATAGCGACTCTTCCATGCCACCACTAGAGGAAATTGATCCGACTATCAATGTGAACCCATTTTCTCCAAGACCGGCAGCAAATCGTCGTGTTCCGGCTAGGGATGCGAGGGCTGCTCGTGTAGATGGAGAGCCAAGGACTCTTGGCCAAAGGATGGATCCCATTCAGTAACCACGCCGCCTAGGTGTGAACTTTGATGCTGATGATATGCAAGGGTTTAGCTTCAACCCACAAGTTATCACCATCGTTCGCCAAAATCAGTTTGGAGGAACGAGTGCTGAATCTCCACATCAACATTTACAAAATTTTGAGGTCATGATGGAGACAATGAAGCCAAAGAATGCAACCACCAACAACTACAAGATCAAGCCATTCTTCTTCTCTTTGAAAGGGAAAGCTTTATCTTGGTATCAAGCTCTTCCAAATGGGAGACTTAACACATGGGAGGATCTTTCCACGGAATTCCTCACCAAATTCTTTCCGCCATCCAAGACGGCGGAGTTGAGAGGTAAGATTAATGCGTTTTCTATGAGATCTAACGAAAGTTTGTTTCAATCTTGGGAAAGATTTCAGGACTTATTATTGGATTGCCCACACCATGGCATTTCAAAGTTGGGATTATTGGAGATATACTATAAGGGGATGGATGTGGAAACACAATTCAAGCTCCAATCCCTTTCATGTGGTACATTCATGGACATGAGGGAAGATGACGCTTGGGACTTCATTGAGAAGCAAGCCCGAGTCATAGAAAAGTATTCTCACCGAAAAGTATAAGCAAATCAAGTGGAGCAAGGAGCAAAATTATCACAAGCCGCTCAAATTCAAATCTTTTCTCTCAATACCGAGATTAAAGAGTTGAAGGGAGCCATTAAAACAAACTTCCCAAAGCAAAAGGGACAAGATGTGGGTTATTTGGGAAACAACAATAACCACAATGGGAATGAGAATACAAATTGAAACAACCGGAACAACAACCGGAATAATTGGAACAACAACAACCGGAATAACAGCTGGAACAACAATAGGGGTTCAAACAACAACAATTGGCGGTCCAACCAACAACACAATTCCGGTAATTCTTATCCCAATTCAGGAAATTCACTAACTCCACCTTCTTCTTCTTCCATTCCCTTGAAAATCCAGGAACAAGCATCTAATAGCGGAAGCACTTCGGGGAAAGAGAAGTCCGATCCCATGTTGGAAACGATCTTGGGAAAGCTTCAAGGATTGGAGGCTCGTATCATTAAGGTCGATGATCACATTACTAAGGTTGATAAAGCCCAAAAGGTTTTAGAAAACCAAATGTTTAGTCAAGCTGAAGAAGTTCCTAGAAATCAAGGAAAACTTCCAAGAAAGACGGAGGATAACCCAAAGGGAAGGGTGATGGCAATCACAACTAGGAGCGGAGCAACAACCATTGACCCGCATCCTAAGTTTGTAGAAGTTCCCGCTGAAAAGGAGGAAGAAAAAGGGAAGGAGAAGGAAGATGTCTACGTTCCTCCTCCAGCTTTCAAACCTCCCCTACCGTTCCCGCAATCTAGAGCAAGAGCGCGTCTAGACAAGCAATTCGGTAAGTTTATTGAACTCATGAGCAAACTGCATATTAATATACCTTTCATTGATGCAATTGTAGGTATGCTAGCTTATGGGAAGTTCCTAAAGGAGATCCTCTCTAACAAAAGAAAATTAGAGGATTTTGGAGAGGTCAAGATGAGTTCAGATTCATCGGATCTCATCAAGACAATGAAGGAGAAGATGCCCCCAAAGCTAAAGGATCCGGGGTCGTTTTGTATTCCCACAGGAGTGGGAGATGTCACATATGATGCATTATGTGATTTAGGAGCAAGCGTGAGCATCATTCCGCTTGCCTTATGCAGGAAGATCGGTTTAGGCGAACCTAAACCGGTGAAGATGACGTTGTACATGGCGGATCGATCTATAACTCGTCCCGTCGGTATAGTTGAAGACGTCCGGGTCAAGCTTGGTAAGTTCTATGTTCCTATAGATTTTGTTGTGCTTGACATTCCTGCAGATAGTCCGGTCCCGATCATACTCGGAAGACAATTTCTTGCAACATCCGGTTGCTGTTCGCTCCAAACGGTGTGTGCAAGCTTTAAATTTATAACCCTAGACTTAAGCTTAAAACAAGGATGCGAACCCGCAGTGTACGGGTCAATCGTAGTAAAAGCAAGAAAATTCCAGGGGTCGATCACAGGGACTTAGTGAAACAAAGTCCAATACGGTATGCTAGTGTTGATGCTAACCACAAGAGCAAGTATACAATCAAAGATGAATAAGATGTCAAATAAAGCAAACATGCAATTCTAGGGATTAAAGCATCTAGTTGTGGTTCCAACTCAAGATCTATAGATAAGCGGACAAAGCTGAGATTTTTGCATGGGGAAGGTGTTTCTAAAGTGGAGTAGATCACCGGGTAAGTCTCACTACATACTAATCCCAAACCGTAACTCCTATTACCGGGTAAGTCTCAAGGAATTAAGATAAAGAACTATAACCTCAAACTAACACACCATCTAAGGGAATAGAATCAACCTTTACCGGGTAAGTCTCAGGCTAACTCACAAAGATGGGATGGAAGCACACTCAAACCCCAATAAAGGACAAGCCTTTATTACCTACACTTATGATCGTTGGTACACAAACTAAGGAATTACCGGGTAAGTCTCATCCTAAGCTTGCTTTGAACCAGAAAGGTATAATAAGAATAGGATTTGGCAAACTCTAACACATTAACTCTCAGTTAAGGATCGGATAAGCCACCTCGGTCAGCCAGTTTCCACCCCGGCCGAGATGTTCATCGACTGAACGAGATGCTTAGGGTTAAGGTTAAGGACTCGAACTTTCAGGATCCTACTGTGATTAAGATCATTCTATCATTGTTTTTCCCACAACCTTCAGCCAATCACCCTAGAATCACACAAGGAAATTAGCCACTCATCATCATAATGAAAGTATTAAATATATGGGAAAAAGGTGAATATTTGAACAAAGAAGAATTTAATGAAAACACTTCAATAACTGAATCAAATATCACACAAAATCGTTCCTTGGATAATAATCCAACAAGACAAGACAACAAGGAAAGGAATTGAAGACAATCTTACAAAACCCTCCAAAAAGCTATAAAGCTATAGTCTTCAATCTTCCTTCAACCTTCAAAAAGGTTCTTCGAATCTCCCAAATTGGAGTATGATGCGGCTGCTGCGCTGATAGCGGATGTTCTAACTGTATGCGGTGTATGCAGCCTCTAAGCATTCTAAGCATTCTCGGATTTGTGGAAAATCCAATCCTTTTTATAGGAAAAATAAACCTCCAAAGATAATAAATCTTAAGAAGATATATTCCCATAAAAATAGGTAAAATATATGATTCTGCATATCTCCTTCCTTCTAGAAGCTCAGCCCAAAAATATAAGATCACTTTCCAATTTTAAAAGATCTCAGCCAAGAATAAAATATTCTCGCCGCGTCCTAGGTGTTCGCCTCGGTCGAGTCGGCGTCTCTGGATCGCCTCGGTCGAGATGAATCTCTGGTCAACCGAGGTGACTCATAACTGAATGTAGAATCTCTCAAAACTGGTCCAAAGTAAATCTTTAATCCATGGTTGTGCTTCCTGAATGTAGCTCCAAATGACTCTTGACTCCTTTTGCTCCTTTTTGATGCAATACGTACCATATTACCTGCAATTACAACGAAACTAGGTGTAGACCTCGATTCTCGCAAAGGTAGATGAAATGGTAGTAAAATCACATAATGCACATACAAACATGCAGATTATGAAAGATAAAACGTCCAAACAAACCCCAAAATATAGACTATAATTCATGCTATCAAAATACCCCATACTTAGCCCTTGCTTGTCCCTAAGCAAGTTCCTCATATAGAAATCAAGATAGAATGGATTATAAGTCATGAAAATCAATGAAAAGTCTTTCAAAAACATTTTATGGTGTGCAACTATCATAGATCACTCTAAGAGAGTACTTCTTGGAAATTAAAAACTCAATATGATCAAAACATTTTATAAATATAGGAAAGTTGTTCATCTTTGCATAAAATCATAGAATGCATAATAAATCATAATTATCAAAATTAATCATGTATAATCCGATTTAAACCGCTAAGTCAATCAACAAGCTCAAGGTCTCAAGGGCTTCCCAAAAGAAAGGTCAAGAAACGTGTAGGGTAGGGATGTATGTAAGGTAATGTGGTGCTAGAATCCGGGAAAAGGATGTACTTCACTTTCACTTTGACTTGCAACATCTTCCACCAATAAGCTTTGCTTATCTCACACTTTTTCTCTTTTTTACTTTACTTTTTGGGATGCATGGACAGAGGTGCACAATAACCGAAGCCTAAGAAATCCGCAATCATCAATTTCTTGAGATGCGTCAAACCCTTGATGCACATACCATGACCCGTTAGGAATATCGCTCAATCCGACTTTGGCAAGACACAAACACCCGGCTATGTGAATGGTGCCGAGTTACTCATCTTCATGATTGACTTCCCCAAACCTATTATTGCTTTCTAACACTTTCACTTTCAGCCACTTCTCAACTTTTGACTTGCTTTCACCACTTCGCTTGCTTCCAAATTCCCGGATAGGTAAAGGGAGGCAAAATGTATATGAGGGGCTAAGCATGATCAAGAAGAAGAAGAAGAAGAATGAATTGCCTTGGTCTTTCCAAGAAGAACGTGAGAGAACTTATGCTGCGGTGTCAACCTTCAAATTCAACATAATTTGGATAAAAACAAAATATTAAACATGCCAATAATTTCAAACAAAGCATTTAGCAACTTAAACATATCATAAAACATTTCAAACATATAAAAAATTTAAAACCAGTCAGTAAACAAGATCTTCACTGAGATCATATCCAGATAAGTAACACAAAAATCGTTTTCGAAAACTCTCTGTTACACCCACCTCGGTCGAGGTGTTCTTGGTTCAACCGAGGTGAAACACCTCGTTTTGCCAGAACTGTCCCGGTCGAGGTCAAAAATTTTTTTAAAACCATTTTTTTTTTTTCGGTTTCGACGTTTTTCTCAATCAAATAACCTGTAAGTATGCATGCAATCTCAGATAAACATATAAATGCAGAATGAAGCATAAATATCCGGAAAATAGAGTCCGATACATCACATAAGTCGAATAATACATCAATAAACACCCCATACTTAGGACACACTGTCCCAGTGGGTCAAAATAGGTCTAAGGACAGGATACTCACCGAACATAGCTAAACTGCATGAAGAAGTAAGAAACAGCTCCCAGATAAGACCATCTCGGTTGGCGAAGTACATCTCGGTCGAGGTGTTCTGACAGTACCCGAGATGTATCTCAGTAAAGCTCGTTTCCTCAACTTCTCGAAATTTCGTTCTTCTAGTGTAGCTCTTGAACTGTGATCCTTCCTTTTGGAATACCTGGTTGTTGTCTAGAGGAAAACAAAAACAAAGCAACTATCTAAACTAAACTAGAAAAAGGAGAAGAAAGCAATACCTTGGGTTGCCTCCCAAGAAGCGCTTGGTTTAAGGTCGCTAGCTGGACCATACGGCATGGGATTACTCAATGCACTTCGAATGTCGTGGAGTGCTCATCACATCCGTAAAAATCTTCCAAGAAGGTTCCGGTTCCTAACTTCACCGGCAAATGGTAAGATCTCCCACGTACAAGCTTGTACGGTTTGATTCTCACCGGATTCCTTCTAGCCTTCCTGCACTCCAATGGGACATAATCTAGCCTTGCGTCCCATCCTTTCCTTGATCGAGAAAACAGTTTCTCGAGAATCATAGCAGCTTCCCCATCTATAGCTTGGGGATGGTACAGGGTCCTGAGCATGCGAGGGACCCCATACTTGAACAAGAGATACTTCATCGACTTAGCGGTGTAGTGTTTGCAAACTCCACTCCTTATAATCCAAGGAGCTTCTTCTTCCAACAATTTCAAGGAAGACTTCATCTTGATTTTAGGAGGTTCTTTCGGAAGAGACCTCCAACTTTCCGGTGCATTCCTGAAAAATTCAGAAATATTAATAGGGAATTCAAATGAAGTAGGAGAACGTACCTTGCAAAGTTCTCCAAAGCTTGAGGCAAGTTTCGTGTTGGGTTGATAATCCACCCACGAAATCTCTCTCAGTTCTGCTGGTCTTTCTTCCACCTTGACCATAATCTCAGTAATTTGGCTAAAGTCTTCTGCATCTGCCTCTTCCGGTTCTGCAGATTCTTCCATCATCTCGACCGAGGTCTCTTCTACCTCGACCGAGGTCTCAACAGTCAGATCGAGATCTTCCACATCTTCTCCCTCAGAAGCTTCAGGAGAAACTTCTGGTTTGACTGGAGGTATGCTCGAAACGTGCAACACTTCCTTATGCTCCTCTTCCGGTTTAGCATAGGATAGGGTGCTTTCCTTGAGCTCCGTCACCTTCTTCATTAACTTCTCCAACCTAGATTCGAGAGAATCTTCAAGAGGTTGCTCATAAGTCTTTTTAGGGACATTCTTCTCATCCCATATCGCAAGTTCATGCTGAATGGCCTCTTCTCTTTCCCATTCATTGTTGAACCAATAGAAGGAGTACTTCTCCTCCAAGTATTCATAATGATCTGCCCTAGCACTTTGTCTTGCTATCCAGGCTGGATCAAACATAGCCATAAGAAATCCTGAAAACTACAAAACTCATAGAAAGAGTAGTTAGTAGCAACAGGGGCAAGCGCCCCGAAAGCAAACCGTACCGGCTCGGTCTAGACCAAGTCCCCGGCAACGGCGCCAAAAACTTGTTCGCTCCAAACGGTGTGTGCAAGCTTTAAATTTATAACCCTAGACTTAAGCTTAAAACAAGGATGCGAACCCGCAGTGTACGGGTCAATCGTAGTAAAAGCAAGAAAATTCCAGGGGTCGATCACAGGGACTTAGTGAAACAAAGTCCAATACGGTATGCTAGTGTTGATGCTAACCACAAGAGCAAGTATACAATCAAAGATGAATAAGATGTCAAATAAAGCAAACATGCAATTCTAGGGATTAAAGCATCTAGTTGTGGTTCCAACTCAAGATCTATAGATAAGCGGACAAAGCTGAGATTTTTGCATGGGGAAGGTGTTTCTAAAGTGGAGTAGATCACCGGGTAAGTCTCAAGGAATTAAGATAAAGAACTATAACCTCAAACTAACACACCATCTAAGGGAATAGAATCAACCTTTACCGGGTAAGTCTCAGGCTAACTCACAAAGATGGGATGGAAGCACACTCAAACCCCAATAAAGGACAAGCCTTTATTACCTACACTTATGATCGTTGGTACACAAACTAAGGAATTACCGGGTAAGTCTCATCCTAAGCTTGCTTTGAACCAGAAAGGTATAATAAGAATAGGATTTGGCAAACTCTAACACATTAACTCTCAGTTAAGGATCGGATAAGCCACCTCGGTCAGCCAGTTTCCACCCCGGCCGAGATGTTCATCGACTGAACGAGATGCTTAGGGTTAAGGTTAAGGACTCGAACTTTCAGGATCCTACTGTGATTAAGATCATTCTATCATTGTTTTTCCCACAACCTTCAGCCAATCACCCTAGAATCACACAAGGAAATTAGCCACTCATCATCATAATGAAAGTATTAAATATATGGGAAAAAGGTGAATATTTGAACAAAGAAGAATTTAATGAAAACACTTCAATAACTGAATCAAATATCACACAAAATCGTTCCTTGGATAATAATCCAACAAGACAAGACAACAAGGAAAGGAATTGAAGACAATCTTACAAAACCCTCCAAAAAGCTATAAAGCTATAGTCTTCAATCTTCCTTCAACCTTCAAAAAGGTTCTTCGAATCTCCCAAATTGGAGTATGATGCGGCTGCTGCGCTGATAGCGGGATGTTCTAACTGTAAGCGGATGTTTGAAGCCTCTAAGCATTCTCGGATTTGTGGAAAATCCAATCCTTTTTATAGGAAAAATAAACCTCCAAAGATAATAAATCTTAAGAAGATATATTCCCATAAAAATAGGTAAAATATATGATTCTGCATATCTCCTTCCTTCTAGAAGCTCAGCCCAAAAATATAAGATCACTTTCCAATTTTAAAAGATCTCAGCCAAGAATAAAATATTCTCGCCGCGTCCTAGGTGTTCGCCTCGGTCGAGTCGGCGTCTCTGGATCGCCTCGGTCGAGATGAATCTCTGGTCAACCGAGGTGACTCATAACTGAATGTAGAATCTCTCAAAACTGGTCCAAAGTAAATCTTTAATCCATGGTTGTGCTTCCTGAATGTAGCTCCAAATGACTCTTGACTCCTTTTGCTCCTTTTTGATGCAATACGTACCATATTACCTGCAATTACAACGAAACTAGGTGTAGACCTCGATTCTCGCAAAGGTAGATGAAATGGTAGTAAAATCACATAATGCACATACAAACATGCAGATTATGAAAGATAAAACGTCCAAACAAACCCCAAAATATAGACTATAATTCATGCTATCAAAATACCCCATACTTAGCCCTTGCTTGTCCCTAAGCAAGTTCCTCATATAGAAATCAAGATAGAATGGATTATAAGTCATGAAAATCAATGAAAAGTCTTTCAAAAACATTTTATGGTGTGCAACTATCATAGATCACTCTAAGAGAGTACTTCTTGGAAATTAAAAACTCAATATGATCAAAACATTTTATAAATATAGGAAAGTTGTTCATCTTTGCATAAAATCATAGAATGCATAATAAATCATAATTATCAAAATTAATCATGTATAATCCGATTTAAACCGCTAAGTCAATCAACAAGCTCAAGGTCTCAAGGGCTTCCCAAAAGAAAGGTCAAGAAACGTGTAGGGTAGGGATGTATGTAAGGTAATGTGGTGCTAGAATCCGGGAAAAGGATGTACTTCACTTTCACTTTGACTTGCAACATCTTCCACCAATAAGCTTTGCTTATCTCACACTTTTTCTCTTTTTTACTTTACTTTTTGGGATGCATGGACAGAGGTGCACAATAACCGAAGCCTAAGAAATCCGCAATCATCAATTTCTTGAGATGCGTCAAACCCTTGATGCACATACCATGACCCGTTAGGAATATCGCTCAATCCGACTTTGGCAAGACACAAACACCCGGCTATGTGAATGGTGCCGAGTTACTCATCTTCATGATTGACTTCCCCAAACCTATTATTGCTTTCTAACACTTTCACTTTCAGCCACTTCTCAACTTTTGACTTGCTTTCACCACTTCGCTTGCTTCCAAATTCCCGGATAGGTAAAGGGAGGCAAAATGTATATGAGGGGCTAAGCATGATCAAGAAGAAGAAGAAGAAGAATGAATTGCCTTGGTCTTTCCAAGAAGAACGTGAGAGAACTTATGCTGCGGTGTCAACCTTCAAATTCAACATAATTTGGATAAAAACAAAATATTAAACATGCCAATAATTTCAAACAAAGCATTTAGCAACTTAAACATATCATAAAACATTTCAAACATATAAAGAATTTAAATCCAGTCGGTAAACAAAATCTTCACTGAGATCATATCCAGATAAGTAACACAAATCGTTTTCGAAAACTTTCTGTTAACCCACCTCGGTCGAGATGTTCTTGGTTCAACCGAGGTGAAACACCTCGTTTTGCCAGAACTGTCCCGGTCGAGGTCAAAAATTTTTTTAAATCCATTTTTTTTTTTTCGGTTTCGACGTTTTTCTCAATCAAATAACCTGTAAGTATGCATGCAATCTCAGATAAACATATAAATGCAGAATGAAGCATAAATATGAAAATATCCGATACATCATAAGTCGAATAATACATCATTGAACACCCCATACTTGGGACACACTGTCCCAGTGGGTCAAAATAAGTCTAAGGACAGGATACTCACCGAACATAGCTAAACTGCATGAAGAAGTAAGAAACAGCTCCTAGATAAGACCATCTCGGTTGGCGAAGCACATCTCGGTCGAGGCGTTCTGACAGTACCCGAGATGTATATCAATAAAGCTCGTTTTCTAAACTTCTCGAAATTTTGTTCTTCCAGTGTAGCTCCTGAACTGTGATCCTTCCTTTTGGAATACCTGGTTGTTGTCTAGAGGAAAACAAAAACAAAGCAACTATCTAATCTAAACTAGAAAAGGGAGAAGAAAGCAACACCTTGGGTTGCCTCCCAAGAAGCGCTTGATTTAAGGTCGCTAGCTGGACCCTTCTCCATAGAATTACTCAATGTACCTTGAACACCATGGAGTGCTCATCACATCCATCATAAAATTCTTCCAAAGAGGTTCCGGTTCCTAATTTCACCGGCAAATGGTAAGATCTCCCACGTACAAGCTTGTACGGTTTGATTCTCACCGGAATCCTTCTAGACTTCCTGCACTTCAATGGGACATAATCTAGCCTTGCGTCCCATCCTTTCCTTGATCGAGAAAATAGTTTCTCGAGAATCATAGCAGCTTCCCCATCTATAGCTTGGGGATGGTACAGGGTCCTGAGCATGCGAGGGACCCCATACTTGAACAAGAGATACTTCATCGACTTAGCGGTGTAGTGTTTGCAAACTCCACTCCTTATAATCCAAGGAGCTTCTTCTTCCAACAATTTCAAGGAAGACTTCATCTTGATTTTAGGAGGTTCTTTCGGAAGAGACCTCCAACTTTCCGGTGCATTCCTGAAAAATTCAGAAATATTAATAGGGAATTCAAATGAAGTAGGAGAACGTACCTTGCAAAGTTCTCCAAGGTTTGAGACAAGTTTCATGCTGGGTTGATAATCCACACACGAAATCTCTCTCAGTTCAGATGGTCTTTCTTCCACCTTGACCACAATCTCAGTAATTTGGCCAAAGTCTTTTGCATCTGCCTTTTCCGGTTCGGCAGGTTCTTCTTTCATCTCGACCGAGGTCACTTCCACCTCGACCGAGGTCTCAACAGCCAGATCGAGATCTTCCACATCTTCTCCCTCAAAAGCTTCAGGAGAAACTTCTGGTTTGACTGGAGGTATGCTCGAAACGTGCAACACTTCCTTATGCTCCTCTTCCGGCTTAGCATAGGATAGGGCGTTTTCCTTGAGCTCCGTCACCTTCTTCATTAACTTCTCCAACCTAGATTCGAGAGAATCTTCAAGAGGTTGCTCATAAGTCTTTTTAGGGACATTAAGTTCATCCCACATTGCAAGTTCGTGTTGAATGGCCTCTTCTCTTTCCCATTCATTGTTGAACCAATAGAAGGAGTACTTCTCCTCCAAGTATTCATAATGATCTGCCCTAGCACTTTGTCTTGCTATCCAGGCTGGATCAAACATAGCCATAAGAAATCCTGAAAACTACAAAACTCATAGAAAGAGTAGTTAGTAGCAACAGGGGCAAGCGCCCCGAAAGCAAACCGTACCGGCTCGGTCTAGACCAAGTCCCCGGCAACGGCGCCAAAAACTTGTTCGCTCCAAACGGTGTGTGCAAGCTTTAAATTTATAACCCTAGACTTAAGCTTAAAACAAGGATGCGAACCCGCAGTGTACGGGTCAATCGTAGTAAAAGCAAGAAAATTCCAGGGGTCGATCACAGGGACTTAGTGAAACAAAGTCCAATACGGTATGCTAGTGTTGATGCTAACCACAAGAGCAAGTATACAATCAAAGATGAATAAGATGTCAAATAAAGCAAACATGCAATTCTAGGGATTAAAGCATCTAGTTGTGGTTCCAACTCAAGATCTATAGATAAGCGGACAAAGCTGAGATTTTTGCATGGGGAAGGTGTTTCTAAAGTGGAGTAGATCACCGGGTAAGTCTCACTACACACTAATCCCAAACCATAACTCCTATTACCGGGTAAGTCTCAAGGAATTAAGATAAAGAACTATAACCTCAAACTAACACACCATCTAAGGGAATAGAATCAACCTTTACCGGGTAAGTCTCAGGCTAACTCACAAAGATGGGATGGAAGCACACTCAAACCCCAATAAAGGACAAGCCTTTATTACCTACACTTATGATCGTTGGTACACAAACTAAGGAATTACCGGGTAAGTCTCATCCTAAGCTTGCTTTGAACCAGAAAGGTATAATAAGAATAGGATTTGGCAAACTCTAACACATTAACTCTCAGTTAAGGATCGGATAAGCCACCTCGGTCAGCCAGTTTCCACCCCGGCCGAGATGTTCATCGACTGAACGAGATGCTTAGGGTTAAGGTTAAGGACTCGAACTTTCAGGATCCTACTGTGATTAAGATCATTCTATCATTGTTTTTCCCACAACCTTCAGCCAATCACCCTAGAATCACACAAGGAAATTAGCCACTCATCATCATAATGAAAGTATTAAATATATGGGAAAAAGGTGAATATTTGAACAAAGAAGAATTTAATGAAAACACTTCAATAACTGAATCAAATATCACACAAAATCGTTCCTTGGATAATAATCCAACAAGACAAGACAACAAGGAAAGGAATTGAAGACAATCTTACAAAACCCTCCAAAAAGCTATAAAGCTATAGTCTTCAATCTTCCTTCAACCTTCAAAAAGGTTCTTCGAATCTCCCAAATTGGAGTATGATGCGGCTGCTGCGCTGATAGCGGGATGTTCTAACTGTAAGCGGATGTTTGCAGCCTCTAAGCATTCTCGGATTTGTGGAAAATCCAATCCTTTTTATAGGAAAAATAAACCTCCAAAGATAATAAATCTTAAGAAGATATATTCCCATAAAAATAGGTAAAATATATGATTCTGCATATCTCCTTCCTTCTAGAAGCTCAGCCCAAAAATATAAGATCACTTTCCAATTTTAAAAGATCTCAGCCAAGAATAAAATATTCTCGCCGCGTCCTAGGTGTTCGCCTCGGTCGAGTCGGTGTCTCTGGATCGCCTCGGTCGAGATGAATCTCTGGGCAACCGAGGTGATCATAACTGAATGTAGAATCTCTCAAAACTGGTCCAAAGTAAATCTTTAATCCATGGTTGTGCTTCCTGAATGTAGCTCCAAATGACTCTTGACTCCTTTTGCTCCTTTTTGATGCAATACGTACCATATTACCTGCAATTACAACGAAACTAGGTGTAGACCTCGATTCTCGCAAAGGTAGATGAAATGGTAGTAAAATCACATAATGCACATACAAACATGCAGATTATGAAAGATAAAACGTCCAAACAAACCCCAAAATATAGACTATGATTCATGCTATCAAAATACCCCATACTTAGCCCTTGCTTGTCCCTAAGCAAGTTCCTCATATAGAAATCAAGATAGAATGGATTATAAGTCATGAAAATCAATGAAAAGTCTTTCAAAAACATTTTTATGGTGTGCAACTATCATAGATCACTCTAAGAGAGTACTTCCTGGAAATTAAAAACTCAATATGATCAAAACATTTTATAAATATAGGAAAGTTGTTCATCTTTGCATAAAATCATAGAATGCATAATAAATCATAATTATCAAAATTAATCATGTATAATCCGATTTAAACCGCTAAGTCAATCAACAAGCTCAAGGTCTCAAGGGCTTCCCAAAAGAAAGGTCAAGAAACGTGTAGGGTAGGGATGTATGTAAGGTAATGTGGTGCTAGAATCCGGGAAAAGGATGAACTTCACTTTCACTTTGACTTGCAACATCTTCCACCAATAAGCTTTGCTTATTTCACATTTTTTTCTTTTTACTTTACTTTTTGGGATGCATGGACAGAGGTGCACAATAACCGAAGCCTAGGAAATCCGCAATCATCAATTTCTCGAGATGCGTCAAACCCTTGATGCACATACCATGACCCGTTAGGAATATCGCTCAATCCGACTTTGGCAAGACACAAACACCCGGCTATGTGAATGGTGCCGAGTTACTCATCTTCATGATTGACTTCCCCAAACCTATTATTGCTTTCTAACACTTTCACTTTCAGCCACTTCTCAACTTTTGACTTGCTTTCACCACTTCGCTTGCTTCCAAATTCCCGGATAGGTAAAGGGAGGCAATATGTATATGAGGGGCTAAGCATGATCAAGAAGAAGAAGAAGAAGAAGAAGAATGAATTGCCTTGGTCTTTCCAAGAAGAACGTGAGAGAACTTATGCTGCGGTGTCAACCTTCAAATTCAACATAATTTGGATAAAAATAAAGTATTAAACATGCCAATAATTTTAAACAAAGCATTTAGCAACTTAAACATATCATAAAACATTTCAAACATATAAAGAATTTAAATCCAGTCGGTAAACAAAATCTTCACTGAGATCATATCCAGATAAGTAACACAAAAATCGTTTTCGAAAACTCTCTGTTACGCCCACCTCGGTCGAGGTGTTCTTGGTTCAACCGAGGTGAAACACCTCGTTTTGCCAGAACTGTCCCGGTCGAGGTCAAAAATTTTTTTAAAACCATTTTGTTTTTTTTTCGGTTTCGACGTTTTTCTCAGTCAAATAACCTGTAAGTATTTAGCAACTTAAACAAAGCATTTAGCAACTTAAACATATCAGAACTGTCCCCGGCAACGGCGCCAAAAACTTGTTCGCTCCAAACGGTGTGTGCAAGCTTTAAATTTATAACCCTAGACTTAAGCTTAAAACAAGGATGCGAACCCGCAGTGTACGGGTCAATCGTAGTAAAAGCAAGAAAATTCCAGGGGTCGATCACAGGGACTTAGTGAAACAAAGTCCAATACGGTATGCTAGTGTTGATGCTAACCACAAGAGCAAGTATACAATCAAAGATGAATAAGATGTCAAATAAAGCAAACATGCAATTCTAGGGATTAAAGCATCTAGTTGTGGTTCCAACTCAAGATCTATAGATAAGCGGACAAAGCTGAGATTTTTGCATGGGGAAGGTGTTTCTAAAGTGGAGTAGATCACCGGGTAAGTCTCACTACACACTAATCCCAAACCGTAACGCCTATTACCGGGTAAGTCTCAAGGAATTAAGATAAAGAACTATTGCCTCAAACTAACACACCATCTAAGGGAATAGAATCAACCTTTACCGGGTAAGTCTCAGGCTAACTCACAAAGATGGGATGGAAGCACACTCAAACCCCAATAAAGGACAAGCCTTTATTACCTACACTTATGATCGTTGGTACACAAACTAAGGAATTACCGGGTAAGTCTCATCCTAAGCTTGCTTTGAACCAGAAAGGTATAATAAGAATAGGATTTGGCAAACTCTAACACTTTAACTCTCAGTTAAGGATCGGACAAGCCACCTCGGTCAGCCAGTTTCCACCCCGGCCGAGATGTTCATCGACTGAACGAGATGCTTAGGGTTAAGGTTAAAGACTCGAACTTTCAGGATCCTACTGTGATTAAGATCATTCTATCATTGTTTTTCCCACAACCTTCAGCCAATCACCCTAGAATCACACAAGGAAATTAGCCACTCATCATCATAATGAAAGTATTAAATATATGGGAAGAAGGTGAATATTTGAACAAAGAAGAATTTAATGAAAACACTTCAATAACTGAATCAAATATCACACAAAATCGTTCCTTGGATAATGATCCAATAAGACAAGACAACAAGGAAAAGAATTGAAGACAATCTTACAAAACCCTCCAAAAAGCTATAAAGCTATAGTCTTCAATCTTCCTTCAACCTTCAAAAAGGTTCTTCGAATCTCCCAAATTGGAGTAGGATGCGGCTGCTGCGCTGATGCGGGATGTTCTAACTGTAAGCGGATGTAAGCGGGTTTTCGAATTGTGGAAATCCAACCCTTTTTATAGGAAAAATAAACCTCCAAAGATAATAAATCTTAAGAAGATATATTCCCATAAAAATAGGTAAAATATATGATTCTGCATATCTCCTTCCTTCTAGAAGCTCAGCCCAAAAATATAAGATCACTTTCCAATTTTAAAAGATCTCAGCCAAGAATAAAATATTCTCGCCGCGTCCTAGGTGTTCGCCTCGGTCGAGTCGGCGTCTCTGGATCGCCTCGGTCGAGATGAATCTCTGGTCAACCGAGGTGACTCATAACTGAATGTAGAATCTCTCAAAACTGGTCCAAAGTAAATCTTTAATCCATGGTTGTGCTTCCTGAATGTAGCTCCAAATGACTCTTGACTCCTTTTGCTCCTTTTTGATGCAATACGTACCATATTACCTGCAATTACAACGAAACTAGGTGTAGACCTCGATTCTCGCAAAGGTAGATGAAATGGTAGTAAAATCACATAATGTACATACAAACATGCAGATTATGAAAGATAAAACGTCCAAACAAACCCTAAAATATAGACTATAATTCATGCTATCAAAATACCCCATACTTAGCCCTTGCTTGTCCCCAAGCAAGTTCCGCACATAGAAGACAAGATAGAATGGATTAATAGTCATGAAAATCGATGAAAAAGTCTTTCAAAAAAACATTTTATGGTGTGCAATTATCATAGATCACTCTAAGAGAGTACTTCCTGGAAATTAAAAACTCAACATGATCAAAACATTTTATAAATATAGGAAAGTTGTTCATCTTTGCATAAAATCATAGAATGCATAATAAATCATAATTATCAAAATTAATCATGTATAATCCGATTTAAACCGCTAAGTCAATCAACAAGCTCAAGGTCTCAAGGGCTTCCCAAAAGAAAAGGTCAAGAAACGTGTAGGGTAGGGATGAATGTAAGGTAATGTGGTGCTAGAATCCGGGAAAAGGATGAACTTCACTTCCACTTTGACTTGCAACACCTTCCACCAATAAGCTTTGCTTATTTCACACTTTTTTCTCTTTTACTTTACTTTTTGGGATGCATGGATAGAGGTGCACAATAACCGAAGCCTAGGAAATCCGCAATCATCAATTTCTTGAGATGCGTCAAACCCTTGATGCACATACCATGACCCGTTAGGAATATCGCTCAATCCGACTTTGGCAAGACACAAACACCCGGCTATGTGAATGGTGCCGAGTTACTCATCTTCATGATTGACTTCCCCAAACCTATTATTGCTTTCTAACACTTTCACTTTCAGCCACTTCTCAACTTTTGACTTGCTTTCACCACTTCGCTTGCTTCCAAATTCCCGGATAGGTAAAGGGAGGCAAAATGTATATGAGGGGCTAAGCATGATCAAGAAGAAGAAGAAGAAGAATGAATTGCCTTGGTCTTTCCAAGAAGAACGTGAGAGAACTTATGCTGCGGTGTCAACCTTCAAATTCAACATAATTTGGATAAAAACAAAATATTAAACATGCCAATAATTTCAAACAAAGCATTTAGCAACTTAAACATATCATAAAACATTTCAAACATATAAAAAATTTAAAACCAGTCAGTAAACAAGATCTTCACTGAGATCATATCCAGATAAGTAACACAAAAATCGTTTTCGAAAACTCTCTGTTACGCCCACCTCGGTCGAGGTGTTCTTGGTTCAACCGAGGTGAAACACCTCGTTTTGCCAGAACTGTCCCGGTCGAGGTCAAAAATTTTTTTAAAACCATTTTTTTTCGGTTTCGACGTTTTTCTCAATCAAATAACCTGTAAGTATGCATGCAATCTCAGATAAACATATAAATGCAGAATGAAGCATAAATATCCGGTCAAATAGAGTCATGCATCACATAAGTGTCAAATACATCAATAAACACCCCATACTTAGGACACACTGTCCCAGTGGGTCAAAATAGGTCTAAGGACAGGATACTCACCGAACATAGCTAAACTGCATGAAGAAGTAAGAAACAGCTCCCAGATAAGACCATCTCGGTTGGCGAAGTACATCTCGGTCGAGGTGTTCTGACAGTACCCGAGATGTATCTCAGTAAAGCTCGTTTCCTCAACTTCTCGAAATTTCGTTCTTCTAGTGTAGCTCTTGAACTGTGATCCTTCCTTTTGGAATACCTGGTTGTTGTCTAGAGGAAAACAAAAACAAAGCAACTATCTAAACTAAACTAGAAAAAGGAGAAGAAAGCAATACCTTGGGTTGCCTCCCAAGAAGCGCTTGGTTTAAGGTCGCTAGCTGGACCATACGGCATGGGATTACTCAATGCACTTCGAATGTCGTGGAGTGCTCATCACATCCGTAAAAATCTTCCAAGAAGGTTCCGGTTCCTAACTTCACCGGCAAATGGTAAGATCTCCCACGTACAAGCTTGTACGGTTTGATTCTCACCGGATTCCTTCTAGCCTTCCTGCACTCCAATGGGACATAATCTAGCCTTGCGTCCCATCCTTTCCTTGATCGAGAAAACAGTTTCTCGAGAATCATAGCAGCTTCCCCATCTATAGCTTGGGGATGGTACAAGGTCCTGAGCATACGAGGGACCCCATACTTGAACAAATAACACTTCGTTGCCTTAGCGGTGAAGCGCTTGTTAACTTCACTCCTTATAATCCAAGGAGCATCTTCCTCCAACAATTTCAAGAGAGATTTCATCTTGATCTTAGGAGGTTCTTTCGGAAGAGACCTCCAACTCTCCGGTGCTTTCCTGAAAAATTCAGAAATTTTAATAGGGAATTCGAATGGAGTAAGAGAATGTACCTTGTAAAGTTCTCCAAAGCTTGAGACAAGTTTCGTGTTGGGTTGATAATCCACCCACAAAATCTCTCTTAGTTCTGCTGGTCTTTCTTCCACCTTGACCATAATCTCAGTAATTTGGCTAAAGTCTTCTGCATCTGCCTCTTCCGGTTCTGCAGATTCTTCCATCATCTCGACCGAGGTCTCTTCTACCTCGACCGAGGTCTCAACAGTCAGATCGAGATCTTCCACATCTTCTCCCTCAGAAGCTTCAGGAGAAACTTCTGGTTTGACTGGAGGTATGCTCGAAACGTGCAACACTTCCTCATGCTCCTCTTCCGGCTTAGCATAGGATAGGGTGCTTTCCTTGAGCTCCGTCACCTTCTTCATTAACTTCTCCAACCTAGATTCGAGAGAATCTTCAAGAGGTTGCTCATAAGTCTTTTTAGGGACATTAAGTTCATCCCACATTGCAAGTTCGTGTTGAATGGCCTCTTCTCTTTCCCATTCATTGTTGAACCAATAGAAGGAGTACTTTTCCTCCAAGTATTCATAATGATCTGCCCTAGCACTTTGTCTTGCTATCCAGGCTGGATCAAACATAGCCATCAGAAATCCTGAAAACTACAAAACTCATAGAAAGAGTAGTTAGTAGCAACAGGGGCAAGCGCCCCGAAAGCAAACCGTACCGGCTCGGTCTAGACCAAGTCCCCGGCAACGGCGCCAAAAACTTGTTCGCTCCAAACGGTGTGTGCAAGCTTTAAATTTATAACCCTAGACTTAAGCTTAAAACAAGGATGCGAACCCGCAGTGTACGGGTCAATCGTAGTAAAAGCAAGAAAATTCCAGGGGTCGATCACAGGGACTTAGTGAAACAAAGTCCAATACGGTATGCTAGTGTTGATGCTAACCACAAGAGCAAGTATACAATCAAAGATGAATAAGATGTCAAATAAAGCAAACATGCAATTCTAGGGATTAAAGCATCTAGTTGTGGTTCCAACTCAAGATCTATAGATAAGCGGACAAAGCTGAGATTTTTGCATGGGGAAGGTGTTTCTAAAGTGGAGTAGATCACCGGGTAAGTCTCACTACATACTAATCCCAAACCGTAACTCCTATTACCGGGTAAGTCTCAAGGAATTAAGATAAAGAACTATAACCTCAAACTAACACACCATCTAAGGGAATAGAATCAACCTTTACCGGGTAAGTCTCAGGCTAACTCACAAAGATGGGATGGAAGCACACTCAAACCCCAATAAAGGACAAGCCTTTATTACCTACACTTATGATCGTTGGTACACAAACTAAGGAATTACCGGGTAAGTCTCATCCTAAGCTTGCTTTGAACCAGAAAGGTATAATAAGAATAGGATTTGGCAAACTCTAACACATTAACTCTCAGTTAAGGATCGGATAAGCCACCTCGGTCAGCCAGTTTCCACCCCGGCCGAGATGTTCATCGACTGAACGAGATGCTTAGGGTTAAGGTTAAGGACTCGAACTTTCAGGATCCTACTGTGATTAAGATCATTCTATCATTGTTTTTCCCACAACCTTCAGCCAATCACCCTAGAATCACACAAGGAAATTAGCCACTCATCATCATAATGAAAGTATTAAATATATGGGAAAAAGGTGAATATTTGAACAAAGAAGAATTTAATGAAAACACTTCAATAACTGAATCAAATATCACACAAAATCGTTCCTTGGATAATAATCCAACAAGACAAGACAACAAGGAAAGGAATTGAAGACAATCTTACAAAACCCTCCAAAAAGCTATAAAGCTATAGTCTTCAATCTTCCTTCAACCTTCAAAAAGGTTCTTCAAATCTCTCCCAACTTGGAGTAGAATGCGGCTGCTGCGTATTTTCGGTGTAGGCGGGATTGTATGCGGTGTATGCAGCCTCCTCAAATTGTAGAAAATCAACCCTTTTTATAGGAAAAATAAACCTCCAAAGATAATAAATCTTAAGAAGATATTATCCCATAAATATAGGTAAAATATATGATTCTGCATATCTCCTTCCTTCTAGAAGCTCAGCCCAAAAATATAAGATCACTTTCCAATTTTAAAAGATCTCAGCCAAGAATAAAATATTCTCGCCGCGTCCTAGGTGTTCGCCTCGGTCGAGTCGGCGTCTCTGGATCGCCTCGGTCGAGATGAATCTCTGGTCAACCGAGGTGACTCATAACTGAATGTAGAATCTCTCAAAACTGGTCCAAAGTAAATCTTTAATCCATGGTTGTGCTTCCTGAATGTAGCTCCAAATGACTCTTGACTCCTTTTGCTCCTTTTTGATGCAATACGTACCATATTACCTGCAATTACAACGAAACTAGGTGTAGACCTCGATTCTCGCAAAGGTAGATGAAATGGTAGTAAAATCACATAATGCACATACAAACATGCAGATTATGAAAGATAAAACGTCCAAACAAACCCCAAAATATAGACTATAATTCATGCTATCAAAATACCCCATACTTAGCCCTTGCTTGTCCCTAAGCAAGTTCCTCATATAGAAATCAAGATAGAATGGATTAATAGTCATGAAAATCAATGAAAAGTCTTTCAAAAACATTTTATGGTGTGCAACTATCATAGATCACTCTAAGAGAGTACTTCTTGGAAATTAAAAACTCAATATGATCAAAACATTTTATAAATATAGGAAAGTTGTTCATCTTTGCATAAAATCATAGAATGCATAATAAATCATAATTATCAAAATTAATCATGTATAATCCGATTTAAACCGCTAAGTCAATCAACAAGCTCAAGGTCTCAAGGGCTTCCCAAAAGAAAAGGTCAAGAAACGTGTAGGGTAGGGATGAATGTAAGGTAATGTGGTGCTAGAATCCGGGAAAAGGATGAACTTCACTTTCACTTTGACTTGCAACATCTTCCACCAATAAGCTTTGCTTATTTCACACTTTTTCTCTTTTTTACTTTACTTTTTGGGATGCATGGACAGAGGTGCACAATAACCGAAGCCTAGGAAATCCGCAATCATCAATTTCTCGAGATGCGTCAAACCCTTGATGCACATACCATGACCCGTTAGGAATATCGCTCAATCCGACTTTGGCAAGACACAAACACCCGGCTATGTGAATGGTGCCGAGTTACTCATCTTCATGATTGACTTCCCCAAACCTATTATTGCTTTCTAACACTTTCACTTTCAGCCACTTCTCAACTTTTGACTTGCTTTCACCACTTCGCTTGCTTCCAAATTCCCGGATAGGTAAAGGGAGGCAAAATGTATATGAGGGGCTAAGCATGATCAAGAAGAAGAAGAAGAAGAATGAATTGCCTTGGTCTTTCCAAGAAGAACGTGAGAGAACTTATGCTGCGGTGTCAACCTTCAAATTCAACATAATTTGGATAAAAACAAAATATTAAACATGCCAATAATTTCAAACAAAGCATTTAGCAACTTAAACATATCATAAAACATTTCAAACATATAAAAAATTTAAAACCAGTCAGTAAACAAGATCTTCACTGAGATCATATCCAGATAAGTAACGCAAAAATCGTTTTCGAAAACTCTCGAAACTTCGTTCTTCTAGTGTAGCTCCTGAACTGTGATCCTTCCTTTTGGAATACCTGGTTGTTGTCTAGAGGAAAACAAAAACAAAGCAACTATCTAAACTAAACTAGAAAAGGGAGAAGAAAGCAATACCTTGGGTTGCCTCCCAAGAAGCGCTTGGTTTAAGGTCGCTAGCTGGACCCTTCTCCATAGAATTACTCAATGTACCTTGAACACCATGGAGTGCTCATCACATCCATCATAAAATTCTTCCAAAAAGGTTCCGGTTCCTAATTTCACCGGCAAATGGTAAGATCTCCCACGTACAAGCTTGTACGGTTTGATTCTCACCGGAATCCTTCTAGACTTCCTGCACTTCAATGGGACATAATCTAGCCTTGCGTCCCATCCTTTCCTTGATCGAGAAAATAGTTTCTCGAGAATCATAGCAGCTTCCCCATCTATAGCTTGGGGATGGTACAGGGTCCTGAGCATGCGAGGGACCCCATACTTGAACAAATAACACTTCGTTGCCTTAGCGGTGAAGCGCTTGTTAACTTCACTCCTTATAATCCAAGGAGCTTCTTCTTCCAACAATTTCAAGGAAGACTTCATCTTGATTTTAGGAGGTTCTTTCGGAAGAGACCTCCAACTTTCCGGTGCATTCCTGAAAAATTCAGAAATATTAATAGGGAATTCAAATGAAGTAGGAGAACGTACCTTGCAAAGTTCTCCAAAGCTTGAGGCAAGTTTCGTGTTGGGTTGATAATCCACCCACGAAATCTCTCTCAGTTCTGCTGGTCTTTCTTCCACCTTGACCATAATCTCAGTAATTTGGCTAAAGTCTTCTGCATCTGCCTCTTCCGGTTCTGCAGATTCTTCCATCATCTCGACCGAGGTCTCTTCTACCTCGACCGAGGTCTCAACAGTCAGATCGAGATCTTCCACATCTTCTCCCTCAGAAGCTTCAGGAGAAACTTCTGGTTTGACTGGAGGTATGCTCGAAACGTGCAACACTTCCTTATGCTCCTCTTCCGGTTTAGCATAGGATAGGGTGCTTTCCTTGAGCTCCGTCACCTTCTTCATTAACTTCTCCAACCTAGATTCGAGAGAATCTTCAAGAGGTTGCTCATAAGTCTTTTTAGGGACATTCTTCTCATCCCATATCGCAAGTTCATGCTGAATGGCCTCTTCTCTTTCCCATTCATTGTTGAACCAATAGAAGGAGTACTTCTCCTCCAAGTATTCATAATGATCTGCCCTAGCACTTTGTCTTGCTATCCAGGCTGGATCAAACATAGCCATCAGAAATCCTGAAAACTACAAAACTCATAGAAAGAGTAGTTAGTAGCAACAGGGGCAAGTGCCCCGAAAGCAAACCGTACCGGCTCGGTCTAGACCAAGTCCCCGGCAACGGCGCCAAAAACTTGTTCTTTGGCGAAACTCTGTTCCGTTGCCGGAACAAGAACTTCGCGTGTACCTAAGAACACAAATCTGCAAGAACACTCAAGTAGAATGATTAGTAGAAAAAGCAAGAACAATCCCCGGCAACGGCGCCAAAAACTTGTTCGCTCCAAACGGTGTGTGCAAGCTTTAAATTTATAACCCTAGACTTAAGCTTAAAACAAGGATGCGAACCCGCAGTGTACGGGTCAATCGTAGTAAAAGCAAGAAAATTCCAGGGGTCGATCACAGGGACTTAGTGAAACAAAGTCCAATACGGTATGCTAGTGTTGATGCTAACCACAAGAGCAAGTATACAATCAAAGATGAATAAGATGTCAAATAAAGCAAACATGCAATTCTAGGGATTAAAGCATCTAGTTGTGGTTCCAACTCAAGATCTATAGATAAGCGGACAAAGCTGAGATTTTTGCATGGGGAAGGTGTTTCTAAAGTGGAGTAGATCACCGGGTAAGTCTCACTACACACTAATCCTAAACCGTAACTCCTATTACCGGGTAAGTCTCAAGGAATCAAGATAAAGAACTATAACCTCAAACTAACACACCATCTAAGGGAATAGAATCAACCTTTACCGGGTAAGTCTCAGGCTAACTCACAAAGATGGGATGGAAGCACACTCAAACCCCAATAAAGGACAAGCCTTTATTACCTACACTTATGATCGTTGGTACACAAACTAAGGAATTACCGGGTAAGTCTCATCCTAAGCTTGCTTTGAACCAGAAAGGTGTAATAAGAATAGGATTTGGCAAACTCTAACACATTAACTTCTCAGTTTAGGGTCGGATAAGTCACCTCGGTCAGCAAGTTTCCACCCCGGCCGAGATGTTCATCGACTGAACGAGATGCTTAGGGTTAAGGTTAAGGACTCGAACTTTCAGGATCCTACTGTGATTAAGATCATTCTATCATTGTTTTTCCCACAACCTTCAGCCAATCACCCTAGAATCACACAAGGAAATTAGCCACTCATCATCATAATGAAAGTATTAAATATATGGGAAAAAGGTGAATATTTGAACAAAGAAGAATTTAATGAAAACACTTCAATAACTGAATCAAATATCACACAAAATCGTTCCTTGGATAATAATCCAACAAGACAAGACAACAAGGAAAGGAATTGAAGACAATCTTACAAAACCCTCCAAAAAGCTATAAAGCTATAGTCTTCAATCTTCCTTCAACCTTCAAAAAGGTTCTTCGAATCTCCCAAATTGGAGTATGATGCGGCTGCTGCGCTGATAGCGGGATGTTCTAACTGTAAGCGGATGTTTGCAGCCTCTAAGCATTCTCGGATTTGTGGAAAATCCAATCCTTTTTATAGGAAAAATAAACCTCCAAAGATAATAAATCTTAAGAAGATATATTCCCATAAAAATAGGTAAAATATATGATTCTGCATATCTCCTTCCTTCTAGAAGCTCAGCCCAAAAATATAAGATCACTTTCCAATTTTAAAAGATCTCAGCCAAGAATAAAATATTCTCGCCGCGTCCTAGGTGTTCGCCTCGGTCGAGTCGGCGTCTCTGGATCGCCTCGGTCGAGATGAATCTCTGGTCAACCGAGGTGACTCATAACTGAATGTAGAATCTCTCAAAACTGGTCCAAAGTAAATCTTTAATCCATGGTTGTGCTTCCTGAATGTAGCTCCAAATGACTCTTGACTCCTTTTGCTCCTTTTTGATGCAATACGTACCATATTACCTGCAATTACAACGAAACTAGGTGTAGACCTCGATTCTCGCAAAGGTAGATGAAATGGTAGTAAAATCACATAATGCACATACAAACATGCAGATTATGAAAGATAAAACGTCCAAACAAACCCCAAAATATAGACTATAATTCATGCTATCAAAATACCCCATACTTAGCCCTTGCTTGTCCCTAAGCAAGTTCCTCATATAGAAATCAAGATAGAATGGATTATAAGTCATGAAAATCAATGAAAAGTCTTTCAAAAACATTTTATGGTGTGCAACTATCATAGATCACTCTAAGAGAGTACTTCTTGGAAATTAAAAACTCAATATGATCAAAACATTTTATAAATATAGGAAAGTTGTTCATCTTTGCATAAAATCATAGAATGCATAATAAATCATAATTATCAAAATTAATCATGTATAATCCGATTTAAACCGCTAAGTCAATCAACAAGCTCAAGGTCTCAAGGGCTTCCCAAAAGAAAGGTCAAGAAACGTGTAGGGTAGGGATGTATGTAAGGTAATGTGGTGCTAGAATCCGGGAAAAGGATGTACTTCACTTTCACTTTGACTTGCAACATCTTCCACCAATAAGCTTTGCTTATCTCACACTTTTTCTCTTTTTTACTTTACTTTTTGGGATGCATGGACAGAGGTGCACAATAACCGAAGCCTAAGAAATCCGCAATCATCAATTTCTTGAGATGCGTCAAACCCTTGATGCACATACCATGACCCGTTAGGAATATCGCTCAATCCGACTTTGGCAAGACACAAACACCCGGCTATGTGAATGGTGCCGAGTTACTCATCTTCATGATTGACTTCCCCAAACCTATTATTGCTTTCTAACACTTTCACTTTCAGCCACTTCTCAACTTTTGACTTGCTTTCACCACTTCGCTTGCTTCCAAATTCCCGGATAGGTAAAGGGAGGCAAAATGTATATGAGGGGCTAAGCATGATCAAGAAGAAGAAGAAGAAGAATGAATTGCCTTGGTCTTTCCAAGAAGAACGTGAGAGAACTTATGCTGCGGTGTCAACCTTCAAATTCAACATAATTTGGATAAAAACAAAATATTAAACATGCCAATAATTTCAAACAAAGCATTTAGCAACTTAAACATATCATAAAACATTTCAAACATATAAAAAATTTAAAACCAGTCAGTAAACAAGATCTTCACTGAGATCATATCCAGATAAGTAACACAAAAATCGTTTTCGAAAACTCTCTGTTAACCCACCTCGGTCGAGGTGTTCTTGGTTCAACCGAGGTGAAACACCTCGTTTTGCCAGAACTGTCCCCGGCAACGGCGCCAAAAACTTGTTCGCTCCAAACGGTGTGTGCAAGCTTTAAATTTATAACCCTAGACTTAAGCTTAAAACAAGGATGCGAACCCGCAGTGTACGGGTCAATCGTAGTAAAAGCAAGAAAATTCCAGGGGTCGATCACAGGGACTTAGTGAAACAAAGTCCAATACGGTATGCTAGTGTTGATGCTAACCACAAGAGCAAGTATACAATCAAAGATGAATAAGATGTCAAATAAAGCAAACATGCAATTCTAGGGATTAAAGCATCTAGTTGTGGTTCCAACTCAAGATCTATAGATAAGCGGACAAAGCTGAGATTTTTGCATGGGGAAGGTGTTTCTAAAGTGGAGTAGATCACCGGGTAAGTCTCACTACATACTAATCCCAAACCGTAACTCCTATTACCGGGTAAGTCTCAAGGAATTAAGATAAAGAACTATAACCTCAAACTAACACACCATCTAAGGGAATAGAATCAACCTTTACCGGGTAAGTCTCAGGCTAACTCACAAAGATGGGATGGAAGCACACTCAAACCCCAATAAAGGACAAGCCTTTATTACCTACACTTATGATCGTTGGTACACAAACTAAGGAATTACCGGGTAAGTCTCATCCTAAGCTTGCTTTGAACCAGAAAGGTATAATAAGAATAGGATTTGGCAAACTCTAACACATTAACTCTCAGTTAAGGATCGGATAAGCCACCTCGGTCAGCAAGTTTCCACCCCGGCCGAGATGTTCATCGACTGAACGAGATGCTTAGGGTTAAGGTTAAGGACTCGAACTTTCAGGATCCTACTGTGATTAAGATCATTCTATCATTGTTTTTCCCACAACCTTCAGCCAATCACCCTAGAATCACACAAGGAAATTAGCCACTCATCATCATAATGAAAGTATTAAATATATGGGAAAAAGGTGAATATTTGAACAAAGAAGAATTTAATGAAAACACTTCAATAACTGAATCAAATATCACACAAAATCGTTCCTTGGATAATAATCCAACAAGACAAGACAACAAGGAAAGGAATTGAAGACAATCTTACAAAACCCTCCAAAAAGCTATAAAGCTATAGTCTTCAATCTTCCTTCAACCTTCAAAAAGGTTCTTCGAATCTCCCAAATTGGAGTAGGATGCGGCTGCTGCGCTTGTGTGCGAGATGCAATCGATGTATGCAGCCTCCTTTTTGGTGTAAGCGGGCTTGTCGAATTGTGGAAAATCCAACCCTTTTTATAGGAAAAATAAACCTCCAAAGATAATAAATCTTAAGAAGATATATTCCCATAAAAATAGGTAAAATATATGATTCTGCATATCTCCTTCCTTCTAGAAGCTCAGCCCAAAAATATAAGATCACTTTCCAATTTTAAAAGATCTCAGCCAAGAATAAAATATTCTCGCCGCGTCCTAGGTGTTCGCCTCGGTCGAGTCGGCGTCTCTGGATCGCCTCGGTCGAGATGAATCTCTGGTCAACCGAGGTGACTCATAACTGAATGTAGAATCTCTCAAAACTGGTCCAAAGTAAATCTTTAATCCATGGTTGTGCTTCCTGAATGTAGCTCCAAATGACTCTTGACTCCTTTTGCTCCTTTTTGATGCAATACGTACCATATTACCTGCAATTACAACGAAACTAGGTGTAGACCTCGATTCTCGCAAAGGTAGATGAAATGGTAGTAAAATCACATAATGCACATACAAACATGCAGATTATGAAAGATAAAACGTCCAAACAAACCCCAAAATATAGACTATAATTCATGCTATCAGTTGCATAGTTGATTGCAAGAATGCTAGACTTGCCTTCGACATAGGAGAGGAAAAGGTAGAATTCGTTCTCTCCACTTTCGTGAAAGAACCAGTTTTCGATGAGGATATATTCAACATCCATGACGAAGAGCTATCTAGAGAAGAGGTAAGTTCAATTCTCTTCAAAGATCTCTTACAAAAAGTTATTTCTATGGATATAGGGGAAGAAGAGGAATGAAATGAAGAAATTGAAGCTTTAGAGAAGCAAAAAGAAGTGTATGAAGAGGAATTTGAGAAACTCTACGATGGGTCAGAAAACGTACGAAATCACGGCCAGTCGTGCTATTCCACGGCCGTGGAATCTACCAACATGACCGTAATCAGCTATTCAGAGGACTCCAGTAAGTTACACAGCCAAAACCACGGCCGTGGAACAAACAAAGGCCCCGTAATTGACTTCCACGCCCAAAACCACGGCCGTGGAGGGAACAAGGGAGCCGTAATTTTGGGTGAATCTGAAGGAGATTGTATCTTCTCCACCACTTCTCTTGACTCTTCTCCAACACCTTCTACATCCTTAGACACTTCTAAGGAAGCATCGGATACTCCTCAAGAGACTCCTATAGTGATGGAATTGAAGCCACTTCCTACACATCTAAGGTATGCATTTCTAGGACCTAATTCTACCTTTCCGGTAATTGTTAGTTCCGATTTGAGTATTGACGAACATAGTAAGCTCAAGGTTGTTCTTAAAAAACATAGGAAAGCCTTAGGGTATACTATAGAGGATCTAGTAGGAATCAAACCTTCACCATGCATGCATAAGATCCTAATGGAAGAAGACTTTAGAACTTCGCGACAACCTCAAAGGCGGTTAAATCCGACCATGAAGGAGGTTGTCAAGAAGGAAATTCTTAAACTACTTGATGCAGGTATC
This sequence comes from Fagopyrum esculentum, assembly GCA_033239045.1. NCBI lineage: Eukaryota > Viridiplantae > Streptophyta > Magnoliopsida > Caryophyllales > Polygonaceae > Fagopyrum > Fagopyrum esculentum. The sequence goes on from BSUD01000002.1 coordinate 118,681,630, forward strand.
ATCTACCCTATCTCCGATAGCAAGTGGGTGAGTCCCATACAGGTGGTTCCAAAGAAGGGAGGAATGACGCTCATCACCAATAAAAACAATGAACTCATTCCCACGCGAACCGTAACCAGATGGAGGATGTGCATAGATTACCGGAAGCTAAACAACGCAACGAGGAAGGTTCACTTCCCACTACCCTTCATCGATCAAATGCTTGAGAGGTTAGCACAACACTCACACTTTTGCTATCTTGACGGTTATAGTGGTTTCTTTCAGATCCCGATACATCCGGACGATCAAGAGAAGATCACATTCACGTGTCCGTGGGGAACGTTTGCGTATAGGAGGATGCCGTTTGGGCTTGCAACGCCCCAACCACCTTTCAAAGGTGCATGATGGCTATCTTCTCGGAGTACATAGAGGAGATCATGAAGGTCTTTATGGATGATTTCTCCGTTTATGGTTCTTCTTTTGATAATTGTCTTTCTAACCTTGCTCTTGTGTTACAAAGGTGTGAAGACACTAACCTAGTTCTTAATTGGGAGAAGTGTCAATTTATGGTGAAAGAGGGCATTGTATTAGGACACTTAGTCTCTAGTAGAGGGATTGAGGTGGATAAAGTTAAGATAGAGACAATAGAAAAACTTCCTCCCCCAACTTCGGTGAAAGGGATAAGAAGTTTTCTAGGACATGCTGGATTCTATAGGCGTTTCATAAAGGATTTTTCCAAGATATCAAAACCGCTCACTAATTTATTAATGAAGGGTGCAGTTTTTTATTTCTCGCAGGAATGCTTAGATGCGTTTAATATGATTCGGGGAGCTCTAATCTCAGCCCCGATTATCCAACCTCCGGATTGGAATCTTCCCTTTGAGGTTATGTGTGACGCAAGTGACGTAGCCATAGGAGCTGTGTGTAATAGCTAGGATTTCCGAATTCTAATTAATGTTGATTAACTTAATCGTTGATGGTAATTGACATATAACTCGCGAAGATTTCGCAAGTGATGAGTAAGAGTCCCACCGTTATGTTCCTGGCGTAATTTTGGACGTTTGGGGAAATTATTACTTTTTCCCCCAGATAATTATTTTTACCCTCCGGTGTTATTTGGAGCATTTGGGAGCTCCAATTAATAAAAATGCAGTTGAGAGAAATGATCAGGACATCGGATATGTCCTAGATATGAAATAACATGGAGAGGCAAAACGGCCAAAAGAGTCGCTATTTCGTTTCTTAACGGCTATGAAAGACGGCTTAGGAATACACGTTTTCCGAGGCACTTGTGGAATAATTATACCTACAATATTCCAGATTTAATGTTCCAAACTCGAGAAGTTTGGAGAAAGAGGTTCGACCCGCGTTTTGATCGGTTAATGGATAATTATCGACTTTACTAAAGAATAATTATCGTCTTCACTATAAATAGCGGAAAATCCTTTATTAATTCATTTCCTTTCACGTTTTCTCGTAAAAGCTCTAATTTCTCTCAACCTTCAAACTCAGATCTACTCTCCGTTTCTAATCCGATTTCAATTCCGTTTGAGCTTCTGGATTCCTCTCTTCATTCTCTTCATATCGGTACCGAGTTTCTGCATTTCCGAGTATATGGAGGGCTGGTCGAGCATATATGTCACCAGGACGGTTCCGTCGCTCAGATTCCGGTGAATTTGATGTTGTTCATGCGTAGCCTGCGTCGCTGCGTTTCCGAATCTGTTTTCAGATCGTCAATCGGGTTAGTAACGAATAAGTTATGAATTTATTCGTTTTCCGTACTGCGATTTGGCCTAAATTGACTTTAGGCTTGTCAAAATGGATAATTAGAAATTCCATTGTGGTCATTATATTATTCTGGTGATTATGGGTTGATTGTTTGATGAAATCTGATGACAGGTGGGTTTAGAAATTGTCTGCGGGCAAAACGTTATTCTGGCAAAATCTAATTAATTAATTAAATGTTAATTAATTAAATTAGGATTAAAATTGAGATTGAGGAATGTTGATTAGATACTACCTTGAGATTTGAGGAATTGTGAGTTATGCTGAGATATTGAGGTTTAGTTGGTTGTGAGGCTCATAGATTGAGTATGATCCTTATGGATCCCTTTGGGTCTAGATGTGACCCCTTTGATGAATAGAGGTTGATATATCTCTTTATGCCTTTTTATAGGCCGTGTTGTCCCTCCAGTGTAGAGGTGATCGTGGTTGAGTTTGTACGAGGTTGAGGTAAGTCCGCAGGACTTACTTAGCTACCATCCCTATATTGGGTGTTTGCATGAGTGGTGTGTGCTTTATATGTTTGCTATGATAGCATGAGTTGTCGTTTTTATCGACCTATGTTATATTGACTGCCCCACTGCGTTGTTGTGATAACCTTTCCCTTTCATCCCGCCGTGGAGTTTGGGAGGTTCTCTGATGTCGGGCCACACTGGTTTACAGGAAGGGCGCAATCCACTCCCATAGGGTACACGGATTGTGTGACCGATACTCGTACAGCTGGACATTGTACTCAGAGGCGGGGATGTATCGGTCCTCGTGTCACATACTTTCATCTATATATATATATATATATATATATATATATATATATATATATATATATATATATATATATATATATATATATATATATATATATATATATATATATATATATATATATATATATATATATATATATGTTCGCTCCAAACGGTGTGTGCAAGCTTTAAATTTATAACCCTAGACTTAAGCTTAAAACAAGGATGCGAACCCGCAGTGTACGGGTCAATCGTAGTAAAAGCAAGAAAATTCCAGGGGTCGATCACAGGGACTTAGTGAAACAAAGTCCAATACGGTATGCTAGTGTTGATGCTAACCACAAGAGCAAGTATACAATCAAAGATGAATAAGATGTCAAATAAAGCAAACATGCAATTCTAGGGATTAAAGCATCTAGTTGTGGTTCCAACTCAAGATCTATAGATAAGCGGACAAAGCTGAGATTTTTGCATGGGGAAGGTGTTTCTAAAGTGGAGTAGATCACCGGGTAAGTCTCACTACACACTAATCCCAAACCGTAACTCCTATTACCGGGTAAGTCTCAAGGAATTAAGATAAAGAACTATAACCTCAAACTAACACACCATCCAAGGGAATAGAATCAACCTTTACCGGGTAAGTCTCAGGCTAACTCACAAAGATGGGATGGAAGCACACTCAAACCCCAATAAAGGACAAGCCTTTATTACCTACACTTATGATCGTTGGTACACAAACTAAGGAATTACCGGGTAAGTCTCATCCTAAGCTTGCTTTGAACCAGAAAGGTATAATAAGAATAGGATTTGGCAAACTCTAACACATTAACTCTCAGTTAAGGATCGGATAAGCCACCTCGGTCAGCCAGTTTCCACCCCGGCCGAGATGTTCATCGACTGAACGAGATGCTTAGGGTTAAGGTTAAGGACTCGAACTTTCAGGATCCTACTGTGATTAAGATCATTCTATCATTGTTTTTCCCACAACCTTCAGCCAATCACCCTAGAATCACACAAGGAAATTAGCCACTCATCATCATAATGAAAGTATTAAATATATGGGAAAAAGGTGAATATTTGAACAAAGAAGAATTTAATGAAAACACTTCAATAACTGAATCAAATATCACACAAAATCGTTCCTTGGATAATAATCCAACAAGACAAGACAACAAGGAAAGGAATTGAAGACAATCTTACAAAACCCTCCAAAAAGCTATAAAGCTATAGTCTTCAATCTTCCTTCAACCTTCAAAAAGGTTCTTCAATCTCCCAAATTGGAGTATGATGCGGCTGCTGCGCTGATTGTGGGATGTTCTAGATCGTAAGCGGATGTTTGCAGCCTCTAAGCATTCTCGGATTTGTGGAAAATCCAATCCTTTTTATAGGAAAAATAAACCTCCAAAGATAATAAATCTTAAGAAGATATATTCCCATAAAAATAGGTAAAATATATGATTCTGCATATCTCCTTCCTTCTAGAAGCTCAGCCCAAAAATATAAGATCACTTTCCAATTTTAAAAGATCTCAGCCAAGAATAAAATATTCTCGCCGCGTCCTAGGTGTTCGCCTCGGTCGAGTCGGCGTCTCTGGATCGCCTCGGTCGAGATGAATCTCTGGTCAACCGAGGTGACTCATAACTGAATGTAGAATCTCTCAAAACTGGTCCAAAGTAAATCTTTAATCCATGGTTGTGCTTCCTGAATGTAGCTCCAAATGACTCTTGACTCCTTTTGCTCCTTTTTGATGCAATACGTACCATATTACCTGCAATTACAACGAAACTAGGTGTAGACCTCGATTCTCGCAAAGGTAGATGAAATGGTAGTAAAATCACATAATGCACATACAAACATGCAGATTATGAAAGATAAAACGTCCAAACAAACCCCAAAATATAGACTATAATTCATGCTATCATAACTATGACTAGCAAGCAACATATTTCAATTTTTACTAGAAAAGACAAGAACAGAAACACATAGATGCTACTTGTGGATCATACACCGACCTTAGCTATCTTCACCAATTGATCATGGTTGTCGTGTCCATAGAAAAATGGCTCGTTCCGATAAATTATTGTAACAAAAAAAACTCATTAAGTATCTATGACTAGCAAGCAGAATATTTCAATTTTTACTAGAAAAGACAAGAACAGAAACACATAGATGTTACTTGTGGATCATATACTGATCTTAGCTATCTTCACTAATTTATCATAGTTGTCGTGTCCATAGAAAAATGGCTCCATCCGATATATTATTGTAACAAAAAAAACTCATTAAGTATCTATGACTAGCAAGTAGAATATTTCATTTTAACTAGAAAAGACAAGAACAGAAACACATAGATGTTACTTGTGAATCATACACCGACCTTAGCTATCTTCACCAATTGATCATGGTTGTCGTGTCCATAGAAAAATGGCTCGTTCCGATATATTATTGTAACAAAAAAAACTCATTAAGTATCAATGACTAGCAAGCAGAATATTTCAATTTTACTGGAAAAGAAAAGACAAGAAACACATAGATGTTACTTGTGGATCATACACCTGTAATAGCTAGGATTTCCGAATTCTAATTAATGTTGATTAACTTAATCGTTGATGGTAATTGACATATAACTCGCGAAGATTTCGCAAGTGATGAGTAAGAGTCCCACCGTTATGTTCCTGGCGTAATTTTGGACGTTTGGGGAAATTATTACTTTTTCCCCCAGATAATTATTTTTACCCTCCGGTGTTATTTGGAGCATTTGGGAGCTCCAATTAATAAAAATGCAGTTGAGAGAAATGATCAGGACATCGGATATGTCCTAGATATGAAATAACATGGAGAGGCAAAACGGCCAAAAGAGTCGCTATTTCGTTTCTTAACGGCTATGAAAGACGGCTTAGGAATACACGTTTTCCGAGGCACTTGTGGAATAATTATACCTACAATATTCCAGATTTAATGTTCCAAACTCGAGAAGTTTGGAGAAAGAGGTTCGACCCGCCTTTGGATCGGTTAAAGGATAATTATCGACTTTACTAAAGGATAATTATCGTCTTCACTATAAATAGCGGAAAATCCTTTATTAATTCATTTCCTTTCACGTTTTCTCGTAAAAGCTCTAATTTCTCTCAACCTTCAAACTCAGATCTACTCTCCGTTTCTAATCCGATTTCAATTCCGTTTGAGTTTCTGGATTCCTCTCTTCATTCTCTTCATAACGGTACCGAGTTTCTGCAATTCCGAGTATATGGAGGGCTGGTCGAGCATATATGTCACCAGGACGGTTCCGTCGCTCAGATTCCGGTGAATTTGATGTTGTTCATGCGTAGCCTGCGTCGTTGTGTTTCCGAATCTTTTTTCAGATCGTCAATCGGGTTAGTAACGAATAAGTTATGAATTTATTCGTTTTCCGTACTGCGATTTGGCCTAAATTGACTTTAGGCTTGTCAAAATGGATAATTAGAAATTCCATTGTGGTCATTATATTATTCTGGTGATTATGGGTTGATTGTTTGATGAAATCTGATGACAGGTGGGTTTAGAAATTGTCTGCGGGCAAAACGTTATTCTGGCGAAATCTAATTAATTAATTAAATGTTAATTAATTAAATTAGGATTAAAATTGAGATTGAGGAATGTTGATTAGATACTACCTTGAGATTTGAGGAATTGTGAGTTATGCTGAGATATTGAGGTTTAGTTGGTTGTGAGGCTCATAGATTGAGTATGATCCTTATGGATCCCTTTGGGTCTAGGTGTGACCCCTTTGATGAATAGAGGTTGATATATCTCTTTATGCCTTTTTATAGGCCGTGTTGTCCCTCCAGTGTAGAGGTGATCGTGGTTGAGTTTGTACGAGGTTGAGGTAAGTCCGCAGGACTTACTTAGCTACCATCCCTATATTGGGTGTTTGCATGAGTGGTGTGTGCTTTATATGTTTGCTATGATAGCATGAGTTGTCGTTTTTATCGACCTATGTTATATTGACTGCCCCACTGCGTTGTTGTGATAACCTTTCCCTTTCATCCCGCCGTGGAGTTTGGGAGGTTCTCTGATGTCGGGCCACACTGGTTTACAGGAAGGGCGCAATCCACTCCCATAGGGTACACGGATTGTGTGACCGATACTCGTACAGCTGGACATTGTACTCAGAGGCGGGGATGTATCGGTCCTCGTGTCACATACTTTCATCTATATATATATATATATATATATATATATATATATATATATATATATATATATATATATATATATATATATATATATATATATATATATATATATATATATATATACGGTTTTTGTGTGAATGGTTATTATATAAAGATAATAAATGGGTAAATGTGTGATATCATGCTGATGTGTTTATCTTTCATGATTGTGATTGTGCTTATGCATTACCTCATATATGTATGGTTAGCTAACGGTTTCATACCGTGTTGTAGATGTTTACAGGTTAGGCACTGCTGAGTGATCTGGCAGGGTGACAGGCCGAGGACTCTCGTATATTAGGTGGTTGGTTTGGGTTTGTTGTGTTCCCCTCCTTCGTGAGGATGTTCTTTTGTACCTCCTGTGTGAGGTTGTCGTTTCATACTCGGCTATGTTGTTGTTAACCTTTGGTTATACAGTTTATACGGTTTTATGTATTTGTTTTTATATCTGTCAGTGCCATGTTGTAAGGTCCAGTGAACTTGTTGTCAGGCTAGGGTCAGGATCCATTTTGAGATCCTAGCCCAATGCGACATCCCGAGTCCCGCGGAATCGGGGTGTTACAGAGTTGGTATCAGAGCCCAGGTTGACAACAATGGCACTTGCTACCTGCAATGAGGTTTGATAGGTAAAATAAACAAAGCCCACATGGGATCTGACGTTTTCAAAGGTTTTGGTTTTAAGTGTGGTTTTGGGATAGAATGTACGAGAAGTCGTCACCTCTACCATGGATCTCTGCAGCGTAGATATGTATATATATATATATATATATATATATATATATATATATATATATATATATATATATATATATATATATATATATATATATATATATATATATATATATATATATATATATATATATATATATATATCTGTGTGTACTATGGATTATGTGGATGTATTATATACATATCGATACCTATGGCATATATATAGCCTTATAAGATTAGGTGCGTATATCCTACAGATGACTCAGACTAGAGTAGTATCTGTAGTGGGATGAGGTAGGGGCACACCCCTCTTCCTCCAGTGGTGATAAGTCAGGGACCAGTTTTCGTTGTTGTTTCGCCTATGGCAGAGAACGAGTTTGAAGAGGCTGATTGTGTCTCCATGAGTAGATCCGAGTTTCAAGAATATATGTAACAAGTATATGAAGCGGTGATAGCGGGTAGATACACACCGGATTTACCAACAATTGTGAGATCAACTGAAGCTTTTGGATCCGGAAAGAAGCAATGGACTGAATCAGTTACTGGAGAAGCAAAGATGATGAATGGGGAACCAAGTCCAATATCAGGATAATCTAGTGATCCTTTGGCCATGAAGATGACTGGCAATGAACTACAGTGTTTTAATTGCGTGGAAGTTGGGACACTGGTGAGCTGTGTGCCCAAAAACGCCCATCATATGCTTTACGTGTGGTAAAGCAGGGCATAGAACGAAGTTTTGTCGACAGGGCAACGCATTGTCTTTACAGGTTCCCTTCAAGAGTGAGATCATTCCAGGTGGACGATGAAGGTCGAGTTACCCTTCAGTTGCACAGGACATCTGGCCCTTTCTGTCAACACGGTGGTGTTTCTTCCCAGCAAGACCTTCCTCTTTCCGGTACAGAAAGAGTGGAAGTGGAGGCTATAATAATGACCTTAGTGATACCCGAGGAGCATGGATCTGACATTGAGTGATAATATGTAGAGGAGCTACGAGTGTTAGCTGTTATAGGTACCATTCTCGTTAATGGTTTACCTGGCGGAGTTTTGCTTGTTGTGAGTGTTATGCACGTCATGTCTTTCGATGCATGCGTTAATGGTTGAATTTTGATATATAGTAGAAGGTGGATTTTCCTTTACATGATTACCTTTTTGGGTCTGAGATACCCGTGAGATGCGTGTTTGTTCCCTTATTCAGGGACCCGTGTATGGTTGCAGACTTCTTTGTCATGTCGTAGGTGCATGAGGAAGTCATTATGTGTATGGTTTGGATGAATAGATATCATGTGGTGTTAGCTTTTAATAGTAAGACTATTATAGTCTTTACTGAGTTGAGTTAAATAGAGGTCTTTTGAGGTTAAGACCTTTGAAGAGACGGGTTTGTCATCAGGACTGTACGAGCAGCGAGCTGATAGCACAGGGATATGACGCCTTCTAGTGTTATACCATGAAGGAGCGAGATAGTCCAACATTGGAAGATATTCCAGCTGTTTATGAGTTTATAGATGTGTTACTGAACCGTCTAGTTGACACCTCAGCGAAGTGTGGACATTGTTATTGAGTTGAAGTATGATACAAGATTGAATGGGAAAGCTACACTATATGGTGCTTGTTGAGATATTGTACTGATAACTTGAAAAGTTGATCGAAACGGGTTTACCCTAGTGGGTTCCATGTTCCGTATTGACGACCTGATGAGTTAGCTTCAAGAAGCAATTGTGTTTTCAGGATTCCTTTGTGCTCAAGATATCCCAAGTCATGGATGAGAGAGCAGCATGTGTATGAGATAGCATCCCATACCCGTTATGGACACTACGAGTTTGTAGTGATGTCATTTGGGTTGACAAATGTTTTAGTAGTTTTTATGGAGTTGATGAATAGTATCTTCATCGACTTCCTTGATTAGTTGGTGGTGGACTTCATGGATGACATGTCGGTATACTCTCATAGCAGAGAATAGTAGACCGATCGTCTGAGGACCGTTCTGTAGATTTCGAGAGATAGAGGGTTGTATGCTACGCTCTCTAAGTGTAAGTTGAGATGTCAGTGGTAGCCTTTTTAGGCCATGTTGTCTCCGCCAGTGGGATCATGGTTGACCTGGCGAGAACTAAGTATGTTGTAACATGGGAGATACTGATGAACATTAAGGAATACGTAGTTTTCTCGGCTCAGCCGATTGCTACCAATGTTTTGAGGAAGGATTTTATATGATTACGTATTCATTTGCGAGTCTTTTGAGAAGACCACCATAACTACGTGAGGGAAGCAATGTGTCTATGTTTTGAAGAGTTGAGGAGGCATTTGACCTCTTCTTCCATTCTGTTGTAGTTAGAAGATTTTTAGAATCCCGTGATTTACGGTGATACATCCCAACTAAGTCTGAGATGTGTATTACTACAGAGGAGTAGGGTTATTGATATGTGTGTTTACAGTTGAGAACGTATGATGAGAACTACCCGACTCATGATTTAGAGTTAGTAGTGGAGGTTCAAGCCTTTAAGTTTTGAAGACCGTACCGGTATGATCTTCATGTCAGATTTCTATAGATCATAGAAATCTGGAGTATATTTTATGCAACAGGGGTTGAATAACCGCCAATGTTAAGAGCTTAAGTTGATCAAGACTTTGACTTGAAGATTCCATATCATTCAGAGAAGTTGAATGTTGTCGCCGATAACTTGAATGGAAAGACGCTCCAAGAGAAGATGATTGTGAGACTGATAATTCAACCTCAACTTCATAGAGATCTAGCTTGGCTAGAGTTGGACAATGAGTTCCTTGATGAGGATACCTAGTTATACCTCAGAGGTTCTACCTGGTCTGTTGGATGAGGTCCAATAGAAGCAGGAGACCTGTCCGGCCTTGACAAGGTTTAGAGAAAGGATGTCTCGTACTGAGGCACCATAGTTCTCCATGGGAGTAGATGGACTGATGAAGAGTCATGACCACTTTTGTGTACCTACTGATGCAGATGGAGACATAGAATATTATGGTATACCCACTGTACGCCTTATTCAGTACATTCATGTACGAGTAAGATGTACCACAAGATGAGACGATTATATTGTATGAAGCCGATATAACCAGATTTGTGATACAGTGTGTGACCTGTTAGCAGGTCCAGATAGAGTATTTCCGATCTAGAGATAAGCCCCACCCACTACCAGTGCAGTAGTAGAATTTGGGAGGACATCTCTATGGACTTTTTTATGGGATTGTGACCCAGTAGAAGATTTATGTTATCTGGATTGTTGGTAACAGATTAATGAAACCGGCACGTTTCATTTCTATCAGAAGGACGTGGCTAGTGAATGAATTGGCTGAGGAGTACACTAGACTAATAGTGAGACTTCATGGTATACCGAGAACGATCATTTCTGATTGAGATGGATGTTCTTACTTTGAGATTTTGGACAGCAGATTCAGACTGCTTTGGGGACGAGTTTGTGCCTCATGACTACACTTCACCCCCTGATAGATGGTCAGTTAGAGAGGATCATCTAGATCTTAAAGATCTATTATAAGTTGTAAGTTGAACGGGAAACGTGGATGGTTATATTACCTTCCATTACTGATTTTATTATATAACAATGAAGGACGTGCATCTTTCTAGGATGGCCCTATGAGGCAATATATAGACATAGATGTCGTATATCCTTATGCTAGAAGTGATCTAGCAGTAGTAGTGGAAATAACACATGACCACACTCAGGATTTTATAGTTCGAGTAACGATGATTAAAGGAAGAGTGTTGGCTCTACATAGTCGCCAGATTGTGTGTGTAGACAAGAGGTGTTAACCTCTAAAGTTCAAGTGAGAGTTCATGTCCGGCTGGAGGTATCTCAGCTGTGAGACGTTAGTTGTGTATTATGGAAAGGGGAACTGAGTTTCCAATATGTCGGTTACTTGAGATCTTGATCAGTTTTGTGAAGGCAACATGATGTTTAGCTTTCACTCTGAAGTTGGTGGATATCCACCCAGTGTTTCTTATGTCTCAACTGAGGAAGTATATACCAGACTCGAGACACCTTGTGAATTACGATGATTTGGTGGTTGAGTCCAACCACACTTTTGTTGAGCATTCGATTACATTCTTGGAATGAGATATGAAACGCTTGCATTCGAAAGACATTCCCATATTGAGGATATGATGGTCGAGATGAAGACTTGAAGAGGCTATGTGAGAGACTGAGGATAGTGTCCTGAGGAACTATCTAGAGTATATGTTGGGACAGGCCCATTTGTGGGTGCACGAGTAGATCTTAGTCTATCTTGATGAATGTTGTGCTTATGTGCTTATATGCCTTGATGTGTTATTTCATGCTAGCTGTGATGTGATTTATGATCTTAGTAGATCTTGATGTGCTAGCGTGATGTATGCTATAGTTGGAGATGATTACTTCCTCCATGCTACCCGAGTATGATCATATTTATAGATGGAGATGGTTCTTTCCTCCATGCTATTTGAGTGGGATTAGGATTCAGCTGGAGATGGTTCTTTCCTCCATGCTACCTTGATGGACATAGTTCAGTGGAGATGTGATTCCTCCATGCGATATATATGTTTATGGGTTGGCTAGAGACGTATTTCCTCTATGCATGTGATATGTTTTGGCTAGAGATGTGCTTCCTCTGTGCCTTGTGATGTGGTATGACGAGAGACGTGATTCCTCTATGCCTGTGGGTAGCGTTATGGCCCTGTTTCCTGGAGTGATGATTCCTCCATGTTTATACTTGAGGTTATAGATTGTTATAGGTTGTGATCTTTTGAACGGAGATGTGATACCTTCGATAAAAAGAGTGAGAGTTATACCTCGGCGTATGGGTCCGAGAGGATTTGGGAATTGTTCAAGTTTCGGGACGAAACTTTTTTTTAGGGGTGTGTGATGTAATAGCTAGGATTTCCGAATTCTAATTAATGTTGATTAACTTAATCGTTAATAGTAATTGACATATAACTCGCGAAGATTTCGCAAGTGATGAGTAAGAGTCCCACCGTTATGTTCCTGGCGTAATTTTGGACGTTTGGGGAAATTTTTACTTTTTCCCCCGGGTAATTATTTTTACCCTCCGGTGTTATTTGGAGTATTTGGGAGCTCCAATTAATAAAAATGCAATTGAGAGAAATGATCAGGACATCGGATATGTCCTAGATATGAAATAACATGGAGAGGCAAAATGGTCAAAAGAGTCGCTATTTCGTTTCTTAACGGCTAAGAAAGACGGCTTAGGAATACACGTTTTCCGAGGCACTTGTGGAATAATTATCCCTACAATATTCCAGATTTAATGTTCCAAACTCGAGAAGTTTGGAGAAAGAGGTTCGACCCGCGTTTTGATCAGTTAATGGATAATTATCGACTTTACTAAAGGATAATTATCGTCTTCACTATAAATAGCGGAAAATCCTTTATTAATTCATTTCCTTTCACGTTTTCTCGTAAAAGCTCTGATTTCTCTCAACCTTCAAACTCAGATCTACTCTCCGTTTCTAATCTGATTTCAATTCCGTTTGAGCTTCTGGATTCATCTTCATTCTCTTCATATCGGTACCGAGTTTCTGCATTTCCGAGTATATGGAGGGCTGGTCGAGCATATATGTCACCAGGACGGTTCTGTCGCTCAGATTCCGGTGAATTTGATGTTATCCATGCGTAGCCTGCGTCGCTGCGTTTCCGAATCTTCTTTCAGATCGTCAATCGGGTTAGTAACGAATAAGTTATGAATTTATTCGTTTTCCGTACTGTGATTTGGCCTAAATTGACTTTAGGCTTGTCAAAATGGATAATTAGAAATTCCATTATGGTCATTATATTATTCTGGTGATTATGGGTTGTTTGTTTGATGAAATCTGATGACAGGTGGGTTTAGAAATTGCCTGCGGGCAAAACGTTATTCTGGCAAAATCTAATTAATTAATTAAAGGTTAATTAATTAAATTAGGATTAAAATTGAGATTGAGGAATGTTGATTAGATACTACCTTGAGATTTGAGGAATTGTGAGTTATGTTGAGATATTGAGGTTTAGTTGGTTGTGAGGCTCATAGATTGAGTATGATCCTTATGGATCCCTTTGGGTCTAGATGTGACCCCTTTGATGAATAGAGGTTGATATATCTCTTTATGCCTTTTTATAGGCCGTGTTGTCCCTCCAGTGTAGAGGTGATCGTGGTTGAGTTTGTACGAGGTTGAGGTAAGTCCGCAGGACTTACTTAGCTACCATCCCTATATTGGGTGTTTGCATGAGTGGTGTGTGCTTTATATGTTTGCTATGATAGGATGAGTTGTCGTTTTTATCGACCTATGTTATATTGACTGCCCCACTGCGTGGCTGTGATAACCTTTCCCTTTCATCCCGCCGTGGAGTCTGGGAGGTTCTCTGATGTCGGGCCAGACTGGTTTACAGGAAGGGCGCAATCCACTCCCATAGGGTACACGGATTGTGTGACCGATACTCGTACAGCTGGACATTGTACTCAGAGGCGGGGATGTATCGGTCCTCGTGTCACATACTTTCATCTATCTATATATATATATATATATACGGTTTTTGTGTGAATGGTTATTATATAAAGATAATAAATGGGTAAATGTGTGATATCATGCTGATGTGTTTATCTTTCATGATTGTGCTTGTGCTTATGCATTACCTCATATATGTATGGTTAGCTAACGGTTTCATACCGTGTTGTAGATGTTTACAGGTTAGGCACTGCTGAGTGATCTGGCAGGGTGACAGGCCGAGGACTCTCGTACATTAGGTGGTTGGTTTGGGTTTGGTGTGTTCCCATCCTTCGTGAGGATGTTCTTTTGTACCTCCTGTGTGAGGTTGTCGTTTCATACTCTGATATGTTGTTGTTAACCTTTGGTTATACAGTTTATACGGTTTTATGTATTTGTTTTTATATCTGTCAGTGCCATGTTGTAAGGTCCAGTGAACTTGTTGTCAGGCTAGGGTCAGGATCCATTGTGAGATCCTAGCCCAATGCAACATCCCGAGTCCCGCGGAATCGGGGTGTTACACTGTGCTTGGGCAAAGAAAGGAAGGACGAACCCATGCCATTTACTACGCTAGCAAGACGCTAGATGAAGCGTAGCTCAACTACGCCACTACCGAAAAGGAATTTTTAGCAATTGTATATGCATTTGAAAAGTTTCGCTCTTATCTTGTAGGTGCTAAGGTGATTGTGTACACGGATCATGCTGCAATCCGGTATTTGCTTGCGAAGAAGGACGCGAAACCAAGGCTGGTTAGATGGATTCTTCTCCTACAAGAATTCGATCTAGAGATCCGTGACAAGAAGGGTTCGGAAAATTCTGTTGCGGATCATTTGAGTCGTCTACCACATCTAGAAGACGACCATCTACCTATAGATGACTCCTTTCCGGGCGAGCATTTACACATCATAGAGGAGTGCATCGACGTGATCACAAAAGGTAACAAACCATGGTTTGCTAATTTTGTTAACTATTTGGTTTGCCAGGAATTACCACCCGGATTATCCTACGCACAAAGAAAGAAGTTATTTAAGGATGTTCGGGAATACTTTTGGAACGAACCTCTCCTCTTTAAGAGAGGTCCGGACGGCATCATTCGGCGATGTGTACCGGAAGATGAGATGCAAAGTGTCATCCATCATTGTCATTCACTACCTTGTGGAGGACACGCTAGTTCGAACAAGACTAGCGCTAAGGTATTGCAATCTGGATTCTTTTTGTCTACTTTGTTTAAAGGTGTGCAAACCTTTGTTTCCTGCTGCGATGCTTGTCAAAGAACAGGGAACATATCTAGGAGGAACGAGATGTCTCTTAACAACATCCAGGAGGTGGAGATCTTTGACGTTTGGGGAGTAGACTTCATGGGACCATTCCCATCATCTTGTGGAAACCAATACATACTTTTAGCGGTGGATTATGTTTTGAGATGGGTTGAAGCAATTGTCTCTCCCACCAATGATGCCATGGTAGTGGTTAAGTTCTTTAACAAGACCATCTTCCCACGATTTGGGACACCACGGACTATTATTAGTGATGGAGGTTCTCACTTCATTGCCCGACGTTTCGAAGCACTTTTAGCTAAGTATGGGGTGACTCACAAGATCGCCACCCCTTATCATCCACAAACTAGTGGACAAGTGGAGATCTCAAACCGGGAAATTAAAGGGATCCTAGAGAAGATGGTTTCAAGGACAAGGAAGGATTGGTCTTTGAAGCTAGATGACGCATTATGGGCATACCGGACTGCATATAAGACTCCCATCGGAACAACACCATATAACCTTGTGTATGGGAAGTCTTGTCACTTACCGGTAGAGTTGGAGCACAAGGCGTATTGGGCAATAAAGTGGTTGAACTTCAGCATGAAGGAAGCGGGAGAGAAGCGTCTCTTGGACCTCAATGAGCTTGAAGAACTTCGCTTGAACGCCTACGAAAACGCCAAGATCTATAAAGAAAGAGCGAAGTGTTGGCATGATAAGCATATCATCCCAAAGGACCTCAAAGAAGGAGATCAAGTTCTCCTCTTCAATTCAAGGCTTCGTCTCTTTCCAGGTAAGATTAAATCTCGTTGGACTGGACCTTATCTAATCAAACGTGTTTTTCCCCATGGTGCAGTTGAAGTATGGGGTGAAAAGGGCGGAAGCTTTAAGGTGAACGGTCAACGACTCAAGAAGTATACACCAGAACTCCAAGTTGAAGAGTTCGCGCCCATCGCACTCGAATAAGTGCGAATATGGTCTAGCTACGGACCTTAAACAAGCGCTTCTTTGGAGGCAACCCAAGGTATTGCACTTACGTTTTTGTTTTTGATTCATAGACTAGAATAGTTTAGACGTTTTTGTTTTGTTTTGCCTTCGATACCTTCCGGTATGTTCGTGTTTTTGGATGTAGGATCAGTAGAAGAGAAAGGGAGAAGGAAAGGTTTGAAGAAAATTGACGAAACTGGGACTTTAGCACATTACAGAGAGTTCCACGGCCAAAACCACGGCCGTGACAGCTACAGTGACCGTAATTTGCAAAAGCCTGAGAAAAATCACCAAAACCACGGTTCCGTACATTTCCACGGCCGTGGAAACCCCCGAGTGACCGTAATTTCCAAAAAATTTTACGGCCACTATAAAAACCACGTTTCTTCACAAACACAACTAAAACCCCCAATTTCCACGCCCCTATTTCGCCGATTCAATCCCCTCTCTCTCAAATTCCCGTTCGTTAATCGTTTCGAACGATTCTTTGGCCAAAGTGAAGCAAATTCAATCACCTACAAGATCCAAGCAACGATTCGAGCGGCAAATCACCGGAGAAGGCAGAATTCGGATCTCAAAAACCGAAAACCTAGGTTTTTCACCTCTTCTCTTACTTTGTCGATTTGCCTCAGTTTTTGCAAGAAATTTTAGGAGAACTGATTGAAATTGGATTGGAATTAGTCTAGGGCTGCTTGCTGTTGAATTTGGTGAAAATCTGTTGAGTTTTGAGAAATTTAGAACCGAATCACGGTCTCTGGGCATTCCACGGCCGTGGAAACTGAAGAACAGACCGTGATTTTGAACAGAAACATGGACCTTGTTAGGAGAATGTCAAATAGGACAAAGAAGAGGAAAGGCAATGCTTCCTCCTCCTCTCAGGCACCCCCTAGTGAACCAACACCACCACCATCACCCCCACCTCCTAGAATTCCTACTATCCATGAGGATTATCTCGATGCCTTAGAAAGGATCGAGAAGAGAGCGGTCATAGGACCTAGATATTTGTTGCTTGAGGACTTAGAGCCACTGAATGTAGTAGGAGACCTCACTTGGTTGTTGGATAGAGCCGGACTGATCATCTTCTCCGCTATTCGGGAAGATGCATATGAGGAGATCACTAGGGAGTTTGTGATCTCATTTGAGCATAGTCACGTTGATAGGACTGTTTCTTTCCGGCTGATGGAGAGAAACTACGAGTTCTCGATTCGGGAGTTTGGAGCCTTCTTTGGGTTCCAAGAGACCTTCAATGGTCGATTCCCTAGTGGCGTGTACGCCAAGGATTTTTGGGAGGACATTGCTATGGTATACGCCAGCGAGGACCGCTGGCAACCTGTTGATACCAAGGCTAAGTTGATTTATCACTTAGCCTTGAAGATTGCCCACCGAGTACTTTCTGAGTGTCTCTTCCCTAGGACGGAGACTCCTCGGAAAATCAAGACTGACGAGCTGTTTTTGCTTTACTGTATGTTGCATGGTAGGCCGGCTGACTGTGCCACCCTCTTAGCTTCTACTATGAGTAAGCTAAAGAATAAGAGGGCCGGCAATATTGGATACGGTGGGATGGTCACCCACCTTGCTAGGCAGCTTGGTATCGACTTCTCCGCATGCACTAGGATAGCTGCTAGACCTCTAAGACTCCAAAGCCTCATGACTCAAGGCATTATCTTTCCTAGACATAGAGGTCCACCTACCGCTGCCATGCCTTGGGAGGGTAGAGAAGGTAGAGGGGTTACATGGCTTCCCGAGTACTCCATTATGGCTGGACGCCATAATTGGAAGGAGACATTCGCTGCTATGCATGCGAATAGATTAGTAGCACCTCCCTACGTTCCCCCTGAGCCACCCGTTGTAGATAAGAGGAGATGATGAGTTTGAGGGAGGAGGTGAGGAGCACGATTATGGTACCTTCCCGGGTCAGCCGGATGCAGTTCCCGACTTCCCTAGAAACTCTCCCCGCCCTGCTAGAGCTTCTGGATCTTCCTCTCGCCGCGCCAGCGTGAGCGAGAGACCGACATGGATGGCGGACCCTCCTGCATGGTATAGCACGCAGCCGGATTGGATGGGAGCTCCACCAGCTTGGCATGCCCAGCCACCACCTGCACCAGCACCGTCAGACGCACCAGCGTGATATAGCCAGCCGCCGGGATGGTACGAGCAGCTGCCGGATTGGGCCACCGATCTTTCCAGTAGGGTCGGAGCCTTGGAGATCCGCGCAGATGCTAGGGATGCACGAGCCGATGCGCATGACCGCATGATGAGAGATATTTACCGCCAGCAGTTTAGGCGGAACTATGATCCCGGCTTCTTCCCGTTTCCACCACCACCGGCACCCCAGTGATGATGATGATCTACCACTTTAGCCACTCCACCACCGTCTTGTGAGTTCTTTTTCTTTCTTTCTTTTCTTTATTTCTTTTTGAACATTAGGGACAATGTTTGTCTCAAGTATGTGGTGGGGTATGACTATTCGTTTGTAATAACTCTACTCACTTTGCTTGCTTTGATTGAGAACACCTTGCATGTTTCATTCCATTGTTACACGTTTCATTATCGCATTGCATGAAAAAGCTTTTGAAAAAACCCATAAAAATCGAAAAATTTTTGAAAATTTTGTGCTTCTAAGGATTGAGATGATTTCTATGATATTCACTACTTGTGAATTGAGTTTTGATGACAATCGCATGCTTAAACAAATAGTGAATTGAAAAGAAATTGAATGAGTTAATTATTCCTCTTTTGCAAGTTTCATAATGTGAAGAATGTTACCTAAATCATATTGAGAAATCAAGGTTGAAATCACATGATAAGTTCTTATACTTCTTATTGAAATGATTAAGGCAATTCGATTTATTTCTTCTTTCTTTGATCATTTAGCTCCTCAGTGAAATAATGGCCTCCTTTACCTATCCGGGAATTTGGAGGAGTTGATATTTGGCATGTTTGATGTGGGAGGGCCATGAAAGCAAAATTTTTGCATTTAAAGAATAGAAAGAACTTATAGGTTTGGGGAAGTCAATCATGACGATGAGTAACTCAGCACCATTCACATAGCCGGGTGTTTGTGTCTTGCCAAAGTCGGATTGAGCGATATTCCTAGCGGATTATGGTATGTGCATCAAGGGTTTGAGGCATCTCGCAAAATTGAGAACCGTCAATCTCCTAGGCTTCGGTTTTTGTGCACCTCTGTCCATAACTCCAAAAGTAAAGTCGAAAAATTATGTGCAAAAGAAGAGAGCAAAGCTCTAAGTTGAAAGTGTTGCAAAACCGCAAGAGAAAAAGAAAAGAGTTAGTTATCCACTTTCCCGGATTCATGCACCACATTCCTTATAATCTCCTCTCCCTTTCCGCATTCTAGACCTTACGTGAAAGTCCTTAAGATCAAGAGAATGCTATATGACTTGGTGATCTAAATTGAAGTTTCTTATGATTGATTTTGATAATGTTTGAAGGTTATGATGCTTACATGGAAGTTTGATCAATTCATGAGTTTTCTTTCCTCTTTACTCTTTGCTTATGTATACGAGAGTCTTATGAATGAATGAAGCAAGGTTTGAGAATGATCTATCGACTAGAAGCACATTTACTTAAAATATGTTTTGCTTTGAGAAGTGCATCCATATTTCATCCTAACTTGAGTTTTAAAGCTTTTTGAAAAACCTTGCTTGGGGACAAGCAAGTGGCAAGTATGGGCTATTTTGTTAGCATGAAATATTGTGATATTTTAGGCACATTTTCTTGATGTATTTCATCCATTATAGTGTTCATTGATAAAGCATTGAAGCAATTGTGAACTAGTTTGTCTATATTGTCGATATAGAGGTCTACATAAGCTTTGTGTTGTTTGTAGGCGGATAAGAGCTAAAACCGAACAAATTAAGAGAGGATGAAGATGAATTGAGCATATCCAAGGATTGAGGACACCACAAAGAAGCCAAGGAAGATGCTAGGATGAAGAATGACACAAAACAAAGGGAATTACGAGCAACCTATGCTTCCACGCTCTAAAATACGGCCGTAATGAAGTCCACGCTCTAAACCACGGCCGTGGAACTTGGCAACATGAGCGTGGAGCATTCCAGAGAGTTACACGGTATAAAGTACGGTCGTGGAAGTTGTGAAGAACCGTAATCCAATTCCACGCTCTAAACCACGGGCGTGGAATTCCATATAACCGTGATTTAGGCAATCTTTTGACGAATAAAATATAGACACATTGTCTACGCACATGGGCCGGACACTTATTCTATCTTTCCCTATAAAAGGACTGAAGGAGGGAGAGTTCGGGACCTTCGCTTACGCTTGCTTGCACGTGCCTAGGGTTTCATTGGACGTGCGGAGGATTGCCATTTCGCAACGGAGATTTGCGAAGGCTTGAAGATTTGGAAGTTGCGCTTTGTCCTTAGGTTTGATTAGAAGACGGATTGACATCCCGTTCTTCGTTCTTATCGAGGATTGTGATTGGTTTGTGTTATTCCAATTCTGATATACATTATATCTTTGTTTGTGGATTTGAGATTGATTTGAAGTATATTGAAGGTTTTCGAAGGTTTTCATCTTTCATTCTTCTTAATCTTGAATTTGATATCATAATGACTGTTGTTGGATAAAACCCTTTAGCAATTCTAAGGTGAAGGGTTGGTAGTTGTGGCTTAGATGATGATAGATCGATCGTAAACAGATTGGACCCTGAGAGTTAGAGAGATTCGCCGACGAGCCAGAATCACGGCCTGTTCTTGAGGTTCCACGGCCTTGGAACTCAAGATCCACCCGTAATTTACCCTAGTTTACGAACTTTGCTTTTACTTTAATCCAAAGTTAAAGATTTGCTTTAACTTAGTCTTGACTTGCCTTTTCTAGGTAGTAGTGAAGCCTCAACAACCTCTACTTCGATTTCGAGTGTCACAACCTTAATCGGTTTAGCTAGTCTTGATCCTTGGGTTACAAGTTTGGGTATTTGAGATTAATTTTTGTCTTTAGATCCTTTCTATACTGAAGCCTCAACAACCTTTATAGAGAGTGTCATTAGATAAGTCATATAAAGTATTGGAACTTCACCGTACATTGCTTTACTTTAGCATACCTTTGCAACTCTTAACTTTGTCCTTAGTTCTTTAGTATATCTTGAATCGATTGCCACAATTAGATACCTGGATCTTTAGGGTTGCTGTTTTCCCAATATTTGCAAAGCTCATACATTTACTTGCTTGACGATTTATAACTGGATTTAACCCCCCAAATCCCTGTGTTCGATACTCTGGAATTCTTGCTTAACTACGTCGATCCGTACACTGCGGGTTTGCTTGCTTGATTCTTGTTTTATAAATTTAAATCTTATTTGCACGCACGCTAAGTGGCGGACAGACATTTTACGGCGGCTGTTAAGGTTTTGTCCTCTTTTGGTGTGGCTTCGTTTGGTGATGAGACTGTGAAGGTTTTGGAGTCTAAGCACCCCTTCAAGTCTCCACCTT
Source organism: Fagopyrum esculentum (assembly GCA_033239045.1). Taxonomy (NCBI): domain Eukaryota; kingdom Viridiplantae; phylum Streptophyta; class Magnoliopsida; order Caryophyllales; family Polygonaceae; genus Fagopyrum; species Fagopyrum esculentum. Next base: position 118,703,272 of record BSUD01000002.1, read on the forward strand.
CTCGGGTATGTGAGATTTTGGAATCTCCCTTTGTTGCTGATGTTGATTTGATTCTTAGGTGTATTAAGTCCTTTCCCAAAGGTACTTCTTGCGGCAGGGATGGTCTGAGGGCACAACACGTGTTAGATGTTATGTGTGGGGATGGTTCCGCTATTGTTGTTGGTCTTCTACGAGTGATCTCATATGTTGTTAATCTGTGGTTGGGAGGCAAATGTCCAGGGAGTTTGGCGGAGTTTGTGGCTTCTGCTCCCCTTACGCCATTATTGAAGCCTGACAATGGGATTCGACCCATTGCAGTTGGCAATAATTGGAGGCGGTTGGTTTCTAAGGTGGCCATGAAAGGGGTGAGTAAAGATATGACAACATATCTAGCGGATTTTTAGTTTGGAGTAGGCGTCTTTGGTGGCGCAGAAGCTATTTTGCATAGTGTCAACAGGGTTTTGAGCGAGTGGCATGATGATGGTTCGCTTGCTATGCTTGTAGTGGATTTCTCGAATGCTTTTAATTTTGTTGATAGGACAGTATTGCTTCGTGAGGTGAGGAGAAGATGTCCATCTATTTCTTTATGGGTTGAGTTTTTGTATGGTTAGCCTGCTCGATTGTATTTGGGAGATAGATTTATCTGGTCATCTACAGAAGTTCAGCAAGGTGACCCCTTAGGGCCACTTCTTTTTGCGCTTGTCTTGCATCCACTTGTGCATACTATCCGTGACAAATGTAAGCCTCTTCTTCATGCTTGGTATTTAGATGATGGGACAATCATTGGTCGATCGGAGGATGTGGCTAAGGCACTTGGTATTATTTTGGATTTTGGTCCGAATTTTGGACTTGAGTTGAATGTTAAAAAAACCGAGTTATTTTGGCCTTCATGTGATGGTTCGAAGCTTCGAGACGGGTTATTCCCTAGAGACATTGCGAGACCATCTTTGGGGTTGAATTTGTTGGGAGGGGCTGTGAGTAAAGATAGTGGTTTTATTAAAGAATTGGTTATGAAGAGAGCTGATAAGGCATTGGAGTTAATGCGTCTTCTCCCTCAGCTTAGGAACCCGTAGAGTGAGCTTCTCTTACTTCGTTCGTGTTTGGGTGTAGCGAAGATGTTTTTTGGCCTGAGGACTTGTCAGCCAGAGCATGTGAAGGTTGTGGCATCTTGTTTTGACACGGGAGTTTGTGGGTCGATTGAGGATATTGTGGTTTGTGGGGGTCCTTTTTTCGGGGATCTTCAATGGCGGTTGGCTTCCTTGCCTATTCGTCGTGGAGGGCTCGGTTTGTACTCTGCTATGGAGGCGTCTTCTTACGCTTTTGTTGCCTCCAGAGCTCCGTCTTGGGTGCTCCAAGACCTTATCTTGCGTGACAGTGGGCTATCCGGTATGGATTCAGATTTTTACAAAGCTTTAGATGACCTTCATGTGGCTATCCCGGAGTTCGATCTTTCCAACTTTACTAGTAAGGACACCGTCCCCCCTAAGCCCCAACATATTTTGGCGGATGCTCTTTTTGGTAAAATTGTTCAGGAGATGGTTGAGAGGTTTGATATGACTAATAGGCAACAAGCAGCTTTCGGATGTCTGCAAGCGCCGCATAGCCAAGATTTTCTTCTTGTCATTCCCATTGATGGACTTGGTCAATGCATGTCCCCTTGGAGTACCGCTCCATTCTCAAGTACCGACTTATGATTCCGCTTTTCTCAGCTGGTGAGGTTTGCCCCATTCCTAATTGTCGGAGGATGTTGGATGCTTTTGGGGAGCATGTTGTACATTGTAAGGAACTTCCTGACTTCAAGTATAGGCATGATCTGGTTCGTGATGTGCTTTGTGATACCTTTAGACGGGCCGGAATTTCTGTAAAGAAAGAAGCACCTGTGAACTTCTTGACTGATCCACGAGATGGAAGGTCGACATTGCGGCCGGCGGATGTTTTGGTGTTTGGTTGGAGTGGAGGGAAGCATGCATGTATTGATTTAACGGGGTCTCACCGCTTGTGGGATTAGGGAACGGACATTTTGTTGTGGGTCAGACAACTTGTAGAGCGGCATCAGCTAAGGTGGCCAAGCATGGAAGGGCATGTGCTGAAAACCAACACGTTTTTCTTCCATTTGCTTTTGACATGTTTGGATTTTTTGCACCCGATGTTGTAGATATTCTCATGAGGGTGCAAAGAGTTATGCATAGTAATATTATATCCTCTAGATTTGTAGATGTTGTTTTTAAAAGGTTAGGTTTTGTCATCCAAAAAGGGGTAGCGGCGCAACTTGTTGCTCACTTACCTTCTACTTCTATGTAAATAGTAATACCGTATAAATAAAGGTAGATTTATGAAATAAATAAAAAAGTAAGCGTCATGCATGCTCCAAAGTAAAGCTCCTCCAATTGTTAAAAGATCGATAGATTGCATGAGATTCCAACATGACATTATCTTCATTTTGTCCACTTTTGTTTCCTATTCAAAACAGTTTCATAACCTACAAATTTTGACACCGCACTAATAGTTTTTTACCACATTTGTTTACATGCACAATTGTCTCTACGAACCCATTCTAGATGTCACTCATCTACCTTTTTATTGTAGGACTCACTAATGCGTTTTCAAAGTTTAGAAGATTTTTGTAGTTTCCCAATCCAAGGGTATTTACTAATATTTTACAACCCAATAATAAGGCACTCATCCTCTTCAATACTACCTTCTGTCCTTGAATCATCCACCGAGGTTGAAGTCGGGTTTAAATTTTTTTCAAGTGGATCCAAATCGATTTGAGTTCTATAGTATGAATAATTTAAAGGATTTGTGTTTCTTGAACTTGGTGATCTAGAAGGTGTTGGTGTAGGAGAGTGTTGTGAAATATGTTCTGAATTTTCAAAAGATACTTGGCTAGATTGTCCATAATTTGTAAAATGAGGACTAGTAAAAGGAAAATGACCCAAATGCATGCCTTGAAATGAAGGTTGGTTACCTTAAAAAATGAAGCATCGCCTTGAAATTGAGGTTCATTACCATAAAATGGAAGTTCGTTGACTTGAAATGTAGGTTGATCACCTTGAAATGAAGGTTGGTTACTTTAAATCAAAAGTAGATTACCTTAAAATGGAGGATTTTTTATATTCTCATTTGAATTGGATGTCAATTACCTCAAAATGGAAGATTGTTTGGACGACGTTGATGATGATGACGATGAGGAGGCGGATGAGTGATGAAATATATAGTTTCATCATTGATAGAGGAAAAAAAAATCAACTACCAGACAAAAGTTTAGACCAAAACACAATGACAAAATTAAATTAATATAAGTATATTATTAGTAATAACATAACGCTATGCAAAATTAAATACATAAATTTGCTTCTAATATTATTAAAAATCCCACGCCAACCACCAATATTAAAGTACTTAATTTTGTATGCATTCACATATTATTTTCATTGAAGCTTCTTTCAAAAGTCAAAAGAAATAATTGGGTTAAATATGCTTTTATTTACTGAATGAGTTTATTTTATGGATATTTTTAATTGAGTAATAGTGGTAAAAGATCTAGTTAACTAGTTTAACTTTTTTTTAATTACACTATTGATTGATACAAAAATGACAAACCAAACAAAGAATTGATGATTAAATATTTAAAGAGTAACGTTCAGTAGCAAACTCTATATCTAGATTCATTTATTCAACCCATGAGGAGTTCTCTGTACAAATTTTACACCAAACAATAAAATTTAACATATCAAAATAAATGGGATACTCAATATTTTCTTACTTATTTCTAATTCTTCTAGGAGACCGAACTTACATCTGAACAAATTGAATATGTTATCGGTGGTAATGGCAAAGTCATTAGTCATTGTATAATTAGGCTCAAAATTTTCAAGGATAAAACTGTTAAAGTTGAATCCTACTATATATAACGCACAAAAAAAAAGGTGACCTTTTTGTTTCTTATATTGTATTGATATCGGCATAATTCATTGGAGGCATTATTTACTTTTTATCATATGTGACTTGTCTTATCCTTTTTATTCATAACTAAGATATCTTGCTCGGAAAAAGAAGGGCATGAAAGTTATGAAGGTGTTACTTATCCTTGGTCTTTAAATCTATGGTTATTGCTATTTTAGATCTTGGGGTTAAAATATTATATCGGGTAAATTTGATCTACAATTGTGTTTTACCCCGGGTGAAGGACCCGGAGTAAAATACTATCTTGGCGGTAAAATACAATAACATGTTTCAAATTTGTTGATGAAATTGCTTTAGTATTGCAACCAAAGTTTTGCAACTTGGGGATTCACTTCTTGATTTAAGAGAAAATGAATGTGAAGATGAGATACTTTTAGGGTCTGTTTGGTTTCAACTCCGAAAACGGAATGTAAACGAATTTAGTCCATATGTATACCATTAATCATGAATATTTATAGAATCATTAATTGTAGTAAAATTTGATTAGTGTTAATACCATATAGGGGAAAAAAATTGGAAACAATTACATTTTGCATGCAACACGAGGAATGATTCCAAAAAATATTCATTAATAAGGTAAATATATAGACTAGATTTATTTACATTCCGTTTATGTTTCTGAACTTCTGGCCAAACGGAGTTATTGTGAATTTGTGATGGACGAGGTGTTATCTCCTTCTCCAAGTTTGATGTCGTTGATCTCGTGGATAAGTGTTCTCTTACCCTGATTGGTACTCCTATGAGCTTTAAAGGTCACCTTAATGAGATGGAGTCTTTCGTAGCCATCAGATGAGCCTTACCCTTCCGTGCTCGTGTTAGCCTCAATAACAAGGTATATTTGCTTTTCACTTTCCCAATGAACTCTCTCTTGCCTCTGTTTTAGACCATGGTGCCTGAAATATCAAAAATTATTTCCCACTTATTCTCAAACGTTGGACCCCGAGCACCTCCCTTGACATTTCTTGTCTAGAGGACATCACTGCTTGGATTACGTTGTCTGATTAAGACGTTAGCTTCTGTTCAAAACATATGCTTGGAAAAATCGCTTCAACCATTGGTAAAATTGACTCTCTGAGTGCTCAAATAAAGGACGTGAAAGGGAGATTATCCATCCTTCAAAACGACATTATTGATCGGCCTTTTGAACGGTCTCTCCATGATATTGAAGCCTACTATATCCAAGAGTTGTTTTGAGTTCTGTCACAAGCTTCGTCTCACCCTTCAACCACAGTCCAAACTCCATTGGACCAAATATGGCGACTCCTCTTCCGATCCATTCCACAATTTTATTAAGAAGAAGTCTTCCCTCAATCACATCAAAATCCTTCTAGACCATAATCAGAGCATCATCACTAATCCTAAAGACATCGCTTTCTACCTTGTTGACTACTTTGAAAATCTTATTGGTGTCTCTCCTCAGTTCTCTCCTTTGGATCCTAACATCATTTTGTTTGGGCCTCTAATTATCCAGGATTATGATGTTGCCCTCATCCAGCTATTTACGCTTCCTATATCCGGGAGCGCCTATTCTCCATTGATGATAGGAAAGTGCCCGGGCCGGACGGTTTTAACTCTCACTTCTTCAAGAAATATTGGAATGTTATCGGTGTTGATATTATTCTTGCCATCTAGGATTTTCTTTCTAATGGTAAGCTTCTCAAATTTGTCAGCCAAACCTCTATCACCCTCATTCATAAAATCCATAATCCTACTTCCCCATCGGACTTGAGTCCCATCTTGTGTTCCACCATCATTTATAAAACTATTTTCTAGTGTCTTACATACAAAAATCAAACATATCCTGTATCTCGTCATTAATCCGGCCTAAAACGCTTTCATTTTGGGAAAATACCTTGATTTGCCAACAAAATTTCCTACATTATGGCCGAAAACACTCTCCTCATCGATGCTCCATGAAAATTGACTTTAGGAAGCCCTTTGATACCACTAAATGGACCTTCCTTCGAGACTGTTTTACCTTCCTTCTCTTCCCTCCAGCTTTTGTTAACCTTATTATGTGTTGCATCACCTCTCTTAGCTATTCCATTATTGGCAATGACAAGCTTCACGGTTTCTTCAAAGGTCAACAGGGTCTTTGCCAAGGTGACCATCTCTCCCCATATTTTTTGTTATTGATTTGGATTATCTATCTCGCATGCTCTCTATTCTCTCAAAGGCTCCCAGATTTAGTTTCCATCATAAGTGTCAAACATTGAAACTTAACCATCTCGCCTTTGTTGATAACCTAATGATCCTCCACAAAGCAGAGTCTTCCTCTATGCTTGATGGGACGCATGGCTTAATCATTTTGATGCCTCCTCCGGCCTCCACATCAACGTCTCCAAGTCACTCATATTTTTCACGGGTGTTTTCCTCAGTCTCGTCATCATCTTGTCACTAAATTATGTTTCCCATCGGCTCCTTACCAATGATCTATCTGGGTATCCATATCGGCTCCAAACTTCTCAAGAAATCTTATTTCAATCCTCTTAGTGAAAAACTTACTACCAAGATCAATTCCCATACTAGAAAAATCTATCTTATGTGGGCAGAACTGAATTAATCCGCTCCATCCTTCACGGTATCAATTATTTCTAGTGTATCCATATCATACAAGCCATCGTTATTTCCTTTCTCTGGTTACATTCTGCTTCTTCAAGCCGGTGTCTCCTTGTGTGGAAGGACGTTTGCAACCCCATTTTGAGGGTGGGCTCAACTTTAAACAACTTCTGTCTTGGAATCATTCTTGTATGACTAAAATTATTTCTGATCTCCATTCGAATTTCTTATCTACTTGGAACTCTTTCAATCAATTATTTTTACCTTTTAAAAAATAGTGATTCGATTAACTTCTTAATTAAGGGAAGACGAAAGTAACGATAATTTACTTTTATGTGCTACTTCTATTGATATTATTTAGTTAACTTCTCAATTCGCGAGTTATTGCATTTTTTTGTAGTACTAGTGGACTTGCACGCGCTTCTTAACTCGTGGGTCCGCCCGTACAAGTCCATTGATGCTTTATAAAATACGTCCGAACGGTTAAAAAAAATAGATTTCTAAACATGCCGGTAAGAATCTACAATAGTTATCACAACTACGCACTTTGCATTCACGTGCGTAGTTTTGGTGACTTGTGACCAATATAGAAAAACCACGTCACGCACTTTGCGTGCGTAGCTAAGGTGATCAATATTAAGAAAAAAAAAACCGGTAGGTTTACCAAGCCCTAAATATTTATCATCCAATTCAACCAATTACCCAATAATGGTGGATGACGGTACAATATATGAAGGTATTCACCAAAAGGATCAATGACAGAAGTGGTTCATTCACATCCATCCCAGCCTTTATATCTTTGAAAGGAGCCGTCATCTTTGACATCTTCTTCGTTACTCTCAGTCACTTCTTCCCAAGGTGACAGCTCTCCAACCGCTAAAAGAAACCCTAGTTTACTCTTCCTCTTTCCTTGTCTTTATATCTGTGGATGCAATCAAACCTTGAAGGGTTATGCGTCCAGGTTTGTAAGAAGATTATCGTCGTTTTTTCTCAGTTTCAGTCAGTAAGTGTTGTATTCATTCACCTGATTCGTTCATTCAGCTGCCTCTAGGATACTAAATTCTGTATTTTGCCCTTTTGATTTTGTAAATGGTATCCCTTTGATTGACTTGTTATTCTTCTATTGCGTGTAGTCTGCTAGTTATTTGTTATGATTAAAGTTTGCTTGAATCATAATTTTAGGGTTTGTGGAAACTTTTGTGTTCGTAATTCTGGTTGATTTTGATGGCGGAATTGATCGGCCCTCGGTTGTACAGTTGCTGTAATTGCCGGAACAATGTTGCGCTTCACGATGATATCATATCTAAGGCTTTCCAGGTGAATAAAATTGACAATTCTCACTCAATCCCTTAATTATCGGTCGTTTTTGTAACTTAAACTACCTATTTACGATCTGATCAGTGTGAATGAACTGATTTGTAACGAGGAAGCTAGTGTATGTGTTGGCCTTGGAACAAATTGTAATAGGCAGTGTCTTGCAATCTGACTAATTACTGATTAGTATACTTTGGATTGGGTTTAACTGAATCAGATACCTTATGAACAAATTACTTTGTTTGGTAATAAAATTACAACATACCAATCCCCTCAATTTTGTGGCTCTAACTAGAATTTGTAGAAATGTAAGGCAGCTGATATATTGGAGACATTTGAAGAGGCAAGTGAATGAAATTGCCTTTCATTTCTGTATTGGTAGGTAATACTGTCAAATTGTGGTTCCATGTACTATCTGTATTCCTGATTCGGTGTTTAAAGGTGCTTGTTTTGGTAGTCTTCTGATGATGAAGGTGAGCTTTTGAAATGAGCTAAGTTTATTGCTTGAGGTTACAATCAGAGACTGAGTAGTCTTGGAGAGGACTAACAAAAGCAATTGATTAACTAATATAGTAATTGTGTATACCCTGAATGACAAATTAAGAGTTGGAAAATTAACTAATCAGATGGACTGATACTTTATTCCCTTTTAGTTTAAAAGCTAACTGCTCATATGGTTGTACCAAAGGAAAAAGAAGAAAATTGGGAAAGAAAACAAATTTTAAAATAAAAAAAAATGAGAAAACGATCATCAGGATTGAATTTATAAACGAACAATGACATGCAAGTAGACTAAATTCGTTTCCTTTCAGTTTTTGTTTCCGGAGTTGCAACTAGACGGCCCCTAAAGTATTTAATGATCATGTGTAGGGAAGAAATGGTAGAGCTTTCCTCTTTTCACACGCCATGAACATCGATGTCGGACTCAAGGAAGACAGGGAACTCTCAACGGGTCTCCACACAGTTGCTGATATTTACTGCAATGATTGTCGAGAGGTGCTGGGCTGGAAGTATGAACGAGCTTATGAGGCATCACAAAAATACAAAGAAGGAAAGTTCATAATGGAGAAGGCAAAACTAGCAAAAGAAAATTGGTAATCTTTATGGTCATTGCTGGAGCTTCAGTCAGGATGATTGGTATAAATCTGTGTGAATTTGTTCTGGCATTGATGCCAATGGATTGAACATAAACCTCAAGTCATTGTTCTTCAACGTCCATTGACTTGTGGGTATAACTGTAAATGTGGATGATAATGAATGTTTGTCTGTTTGTGAATATAAATTTAGCACAAATTACAACCCAAGATTAGTTACTTAAAGACAAGCAGGAAATTTCGCCACATTTGACATTTATGGTCATGCAGAAGTCTTATGTTTCTGTTGTAACCGCTACTGAAAAGTGAAAATTGGGTCAAAGAGGACTTGTTTGTTTGCAGTAGATTAAGATTACCTCTCTCCCCCTGTGATTTTTATTTATTTATATTCAATTTGTTGATCTAATTGATATGCATGTGCTTGGTTATTAAGTAAATGATAATAATGAACTCAAATTATGCATATATCTAGACAAATGACAAAGAGCTTGTATAAATAGAAAATGGTGTTCAAACTTAAACAAACTGGAAAGCGCTTAGGGAAAATTCTCAAATAAACAGAGATCTCAGCAAGTACATACAGTTGGCAGGAGGCTGGATCAAAAGGCAAAACATGTATGTTTATTGACAGTTGTACTCGATAAGTTTCCCTGGCTTGAGGAGCCAAAGTTGCTAGGGGAAGAACTTCTGACGGCGGAGAAGATTGGCCTCATTGATGGAATTGTGACGCTTTGAAGGTCCGGAGGGTGGGAACTTTGTGCCTTTAGGAAGAAAGTTCAGCAGCATAGACAAGTCGCCTCTTCTAAACCTACCTGATAGCTCATTGTCGCGAGTTCCCTTGTTCTGTGTTTTGGACTTACGAATGTCGTAGGTTGATCCATCACGAACAAGGGAGAGGACAAGGATGAAAACCAGGACAACTTTTAGAGAAAACATTTTGAGCAAAAAATAGTTGCCTCAAAATATTGTATTGTCAAACTCCAACCCAAGCGTGTACTTATAGTACGAGGGGTTTCTTTGTGGTTGGGAGAAAAGAGAGTAAAGTTAAAGAGGGTTAGGATCATTCATTGACTTTTTCTCAAAGAGTAAATGTTAGGGATACATAAGTAAATGGTGAATTGAATGAAGCAAGAAATAACAAGAGTAAGAATCAGATGGAGGAGGCAGGACAAATGCCGTACTCCGTCCCCTTATTCGTTTCCGGACTTGCTGGTGTTTGTCGTTATTTACCGATTCAAACAAAGAACAAACCCGAGAGAGGAAAATGGCGGGTTTTCGGAAAAAGGGTTCACAACAGATTTATTTAACTATAAAGCAAGGAAAGGAAGAAAGCAAACCAGGAAATATACATTATAATCACAATTCAATGATCGAGAAAAATTGTTGAGATGATCCTGATGAGAAAAAATGAATGTTGAAGTGATACAAATTTCACCATGGACAAGGACTTGGGGAGGTAAAAGAAATTTACAATTGAGGCATTCATACAGCATTGGTATCAAACGACTGAGATCTACCTTGTAACCCACTTTCTTTTAGCATTTTCAATTGTGTACGCCTTCATCTTCATGAGGTTGTTTGTAAGTTTCTGGTAATGAGTATCAATGGCTGCCAGCTCCTTCATCAGCTGATCACGCTTAAAATTGTCGGGTGAAGTTGGAGATGTGCTTAATAGGCTAAAGGCATCAGACACGGCACTGCAAGAACTGGAATAGATACTAAGCTTTATTCAAAGCAATAATCCAAGATTAAGTTTGTGGAAATTTATAGAATTAAGGATACAATTAATTACAAGGTGTCGCATTGCAAATACCTGCTTGAAATTTTGTAGGACTCAACATCGTTGGACCAAGCATGGCTAGCTGAAGCATGTGATTCTTCAGCATTGAAGTCTTTCATGGACTGAGAAAGAACCAGGGATTCTGCTTCAGCCATACTGGTGTCGCAAGAGCATTTGCAAGCAGTGATGAGCTTCTTTATCAAGTCATCCATTAACTCGGCTATTAGAACCACATCCTCAGTTGGCAGGTTTAGCTCATCCACCATCTCACCAGCAATTGACAGAGTGGTATCCGTTAAAATATAAAATATGAAATTGATATATTTGGTGTCATTACCTGTTACAGATGCATAGACATTCAAAACTGGGTCAATTTGTAGAAGACGGGTTATTTATGTAAGAAAACTTACCAAATTTGTCTGTAATTCTCAAGGTCATAGAAACTGAATTGTCATCCTCTTTCCTCCCCATTAGACTGAATGATCTGAAGTTATTGGACTTTGAAAGTTGTATAGATGTAGTGGCTGATTCATAACTAATTTCAGAAAATGTTGGTTCAGGAATATTATTAGACAAAAGGTTTGTAAGTAATGCCACCCCTGTTGCTTCTGAATTAGCAGGGGCGAAGAAAGGGTCCTTTAAGAGATCAGCAGCAGATGGTCTCATAGATGCCGGAACAAGACACTTCTCTATGAACTTCTTCAATTGTGGGTCAGACACTTTGCCAAGAGAAGCTGGTTTTATGCCCTATTCAGGATGATCAATCAGGAACCATAAATCATATCTTACTAATAAAGCACACATGCATTAACCTCTTCAAGAGGGCACTTACTGAAGTAACTTTCTTGAAAATTTGAGCTTGATTTTTACATTCACTATATGGCAATTCACAGGTAACCATCTCCAGCATGCACATCCCAAAGGAATATACATCCACAAGTTCATTGTAAACTTCGTCATAAAGCTCTGGAGCCATGAATTCAGGAGTTCCTGGATAAAGACCATCAGAAATTAAATACTAGTACTAACGCCAAAGATAGGAACAGATGCAATTTAATTACAAATGATACCAATGACACTGTGGGTGGTAGCTTTTTCCATAACAGCTGCAAGGCCAAGGTCTCCAATTTTAATTTGTCCAGCATTCCCATTGACAAAAATATTGTCACATTTCAAGTCTCTGTGAATAATAGGTGGCTTGTGACTGTGCAGATGCATTAAGCCTCTGATTACATGCATTGCCCAATTTTTTATAGCCTTCAAATGAACATTCCTATGCTTTCTGCGATACCTGAGCACAAAACACAATTAAGTACCAAACTATAAGCACAAGTTGAAGAAATTTCCAAAATCATGAACATCAAAGTATACTCACTGCCTCAGACTTCCAGATGTGAAGAACTCCGTAATCATGTTGATTGTCTGGTTAACTTCATCAAACCAAGAGTAGTAGCACTTGATAATGTTTTCATGATTCAGTGATTTGAGCAAATGGACCTCTAAATGCAACCTTTCCCGATGTTCAGGCGACTGTATTACCTCATCAACCTGCACCTGATTCCAAGCAACCTCTATACCATCTACCTCATCAAATGCCTTATATCTACAGGTAAACAGCAAGCCAAATCAACTCAGATAGGGACGTGTGGAGGATTTTGAGAAACTATTAACCAACTTCTAAAGAGAAAAATGAAAAGCAAAATACAGCTAGAATACGGTAACGTACACAGTCTTGGATGCTCCTTTCCCCAAGATTTCATTAGACTGAAGCCAACATTGAAAGGAAATAGATATAGATAGAAATTAGATTCTGAACATATATCTAGTTGAAGAATATATCAAAGTTATAGTTCAACCAATGGTTCAAGTAAAGCAACGTGCACATTTTGAACTGTTAACGGAATCGACATATTTTTGCAATGTAAGTAGAGCAATATAATCATATCTATAATGAAATGAAATCAGATTTCTAATTCCTATACAAGCCAGAAGGATAGGTATTCGCACCCTAATGTATCGACTAGATGGATCTCTCTCAACAACGTCAAAACCATTGATATCAACCGGCTTCGTCTTGAAGGAAGTAAAACTCGATATTTGACACGAATTCATGACGAAGAAGAATCCGAGAAAGGAAACAAGATCTTCCTAAAAAGAGATCAAAATCGACGAGGAATGGTGAGAAATCAAAAGAAATTAAAGCAGTTCACAAACAGCAGCAACCGAAACCGAATCCAATAGGTGTTTCGAGAATGCTTCGCAGGCGATCGAATGAATGCCGACTGAAACCTCAATTGGCGGCTGATCAACCCCATTTTCTTTGATTGCGACCAAATTCGCAATTCCGAAAGACGAACATCCATGAGCATATTAAACAAATCCTTGTCTTGGGCCTTCCGATCGCTCTTTCACTTTCTTTTTTCCTTGCAATTGCCGCAAACAACAATCAACATAGCAGCATTCCACGCCAGAGAAGTCAATCAGAAAGACGAAATGCGGTGGGAAGAATGGAAGAAACAATTCGTAATCCGGACTTCTCTGGGAGCGGAAAGGAAGAAGCCCAAGCGATTTGCAGGGATATTAGTTTGGATTTTCGAATGGGGGGAGGAGAGGCAGTTAGAGTTTTTGAGGGAGTTTTGTATGATTTTATTAAGGGAGCTGATATATACACGCCAAGAATTTACTTATGCACGCCAAATTCTGTACGCCTTTAGATGTGCATGAACTATGCGCCTCACGATGCGCATGGAAGCATGCACATCTTAATGTGCACGCCGCATGCACATCCAAATGTGCACGCCGCATGCACATCCAAATGTGCATACTGTATGCGTCTCCTAAGGCGCACACAAACATGCACATCAAAAGATGCACAAAACATGCGCCTTAGGATGCAAATACATGTAATTTCAAATCGCTAGCGGATCCCAGATATGTTATTATAACGGGAAAAATCCCGAGCTTGGATATAGTATTGTGCATTTCGTAAAGCGCACAAGGGTAGGTTTTAAAATTTACATTCTATAAATGACGTTGTAAGGAATCGGCATAACACACAATCGTGCACCTTATGATCTGCATGTAACACTTTTAAATATAATATAATTTAATTAATTATATTTTATTGTTAAAATTTAACTACTTTATTATTCATCAATTGTTAGAAAAGATTTTAAATTCTCCCATGTTCATTTATTTTTTAATAAAAAAATAGAATAAAGTAAAATTGTGAAATCTTCTAGAAATATTAATTACTATATATAAAATTAATTTATATGTTCATATTAATTTAAATAGATCCAAAACATTTTAATGATTTACACAATATATTTATATATACATACACTGTAAATAATATTAAATTCTTCCATGTTCATTTGCTTTTTAATAATGATTTTTACTAGCGATTTAAAGTTACATGTATGCGCATCCTACGACGCATGTTATATGCACATTTGAATGTGCATGTTTGTGTGCGCTTCCTAAGGCACATGTGTTGTGCACATTTGAATGTGCATGGTTTGTGCACATTTGGATGTGCATGGTCCGTGCGTCTCACGAGGCGCATAAAATTTTGCGTGTCTAAGTAATTAATTGGCGTGTATTTGGCTTTCAGGTTTTATTAAAGGGTGAAGTAAAAGAATTTAAGCATGTGTTTCTCTATTATGTTGTAGATTTGATTAATGATTTGTCAGAATATGACACGGGGTAAAACTCTGATCCTTATTATTTATTTTTATTATCTTATAAAATTCAAAATTAGCAAAACAACCTCTCTTTTTCTATCAACTAGGTAGATCTTATATCCAAAAAAAAAAAAAATCAAGTAGATTGCCGGTGCGGTTTGTAGGATATTTTTGTTATTTTATGTTAATATGAGATTAGTGAGATCTTAAGTAGCATGTAGTTACACACTAAAATATAATTACAATGACACTGTTTTCCTTCCTTGTAGTAAGTATTACAGAAAATTTTTGTTGTTTGTGATCGAGGTAATGAAAATGTATCAATTGTTGATTGTTGCTTCATGTACCGGAGTAGGTGGTTCACATATTGTAGTTGTTTTGTTTGGGGTACCTCGTGCAAGGCGTTAGAAATGTGTTCTTGACACGCAACAGTAGAATATTTGTGCTGATATTTGTGTTGATATTCGTACAAGATAAATATTTTAAGCGCTTTAAGTTAGTAAAATCACAAATATAAATATAGGCGGATCATAGACGTACCGGCGAAAACCGCTATTAGTAACCTAAACTACGAACGCAAAATGGGTAATTTCGTGTTTCAGCTCCGGAATCTAACTACGCTTGTGGCGTGCGTAGTTGGAGTGATTTTAATATAAAAAAAATAAAGTTCTAACTACGCTAATGGTAAGCGTAGTTGGAGTGAATTTTAAAAAAAAAAA
>BSUD01000002.1:118718560-118775525 GCA_033239045.1 Fagopyrum esculentum
TCCAAGTACGCTAATGGTAAGCGAGTTGGAGTGAATTTTAAAAAAAAAAAGAAAAGAAAAGAAACTCCAACTTTGGTAGCCATTACCAAAGTTGGATAAAAAAAAAACTCCAACTATGCATACCATTAGTGTAGTTGTGTAGTTATATATATAAAAAAATAAAAAAAAAACAATTCTTCACCGGCTCAGCGTTTAAATATATATAGGCGTTACCGTCTTTTTTGTTCTTGAAAGGGTCACATATATTTGGTCGTGTGTGAAACAAGGTTCTCGTAAATATAGAGTTACTTGTTCTAGTGTTTGTTCTTGTGCTTTGTTAATGGTAATTGTGAAGCATAATTTTAAATAGAATTGTTTTCCTTGAAATGAAAAAGTTATTTTGTATTTGAGGGTCGTAGTATTATTCAAGGATTGATTGTTTGTTCACCTTTGTAATAACATGTTGTTATCTCGCAATGTATTAGGTTTCGATGGAACTTTTTAAATCAAGATTATGTGGACTAATTTCCGAGGGGCAAAAGGCACTTAGGAATTCGGTTGGGTATATGTTACTGTTATCATCCGTTACAGAATCAAAACTAATATAAGTTCTCGGTTCACCGGGGAATGCTTTAACTAAAATATCATTTATGTGATCCGCGTCTTTATTTTTCAATGTTAATATTGCTCTTACAGTGAATATGTCGTAATCTATTGTTGGAGTATGCATTTCATGGAATATTGTATCTATCAAAAGAGAGGGAGTTGTATCATCAATAGTATGACATTCCACAATTAATGGAGGGATTTGTATGTGTACGTGTTCTTTAGTTTGTAGTTGTCCGTTACCTAACTTGAGTAAGAATTCTGCAAATTGAATATCTTCTTTTACACGTATGTTTTTGTTTAGTTTAAATTTTGTTAAACTTGGTCACGGGGATGATGTAACTAAACTGCAGTTTATTGCTTCTCTTTGTCCCTGGTGTGGAAATACAGGTAATATTGGTCTAAAATCACCACTTAATACTATAACTTTGCCGCCAAATAGTTGTTTAGAGTGACATATATCTTATAATATGAGTTTAGGGATTCAATTTTTTTTTTTTTGTCATAGATGCTTCGTCCCATATTGTCAGTGTCGTTGCTCGTAGAAGTTGTGCAAGATTACTTTGTTTTTAAACATTGCACAGTTGACTGTGGAGGTCGTCTATTGGAATTTTAAATCGACTGTTCAACCGCTTGGTAAATTTGATGTTGCAATTTCAAATTTGGTTGTTGCAAGTACAATCTTGTTCATTATTCTAACTTTTGCTTATAAGGTGTTGTATGAAAAAGTTTTCTCTGTTCCGCCCGGTTCATCAACGAAAATGCTCGTGGAATTTTTTTAATATTAGCTATGATTGCTTTATATGCGGTCTTTTGATTCGTGTTTTATAGTTTAGATGCACTAATATATTGTTCAGGGATCGGTGCATTAAACGCTTCTTCGATGTCTTTAAGTGAAGAAGCAGATTCTTCTGTTGTTGAGTTTTGAGGTTTTATTCCATAAGATGTTAATGATTTTCATATTCCTTTTAAGTGTTTATCTATTTCTTACTATATTGATTTGTAGACTTTCTAATTATTATCTAGGTATTGTTTGTGTAAGTCATCGGAAAGTGAGTTATAATATTTTTCTCAAAAGTTTTGCGGTTTACAATTGTATAGAATACCATTAATGTGGCGAATAATCTTCATAGCGTTTTTGGCATTTCAATTAATGCGGTTTCTTGTATACAAGAGTCAGTGTATCCATTCGCATCAATTAAACCGTGCTTTTAGTGTGGCTTCTTCGAAATTTGAGTATGTCGGGTTGTCAACTGTACGTAAGTCTTCAAAAGATTTTGGTCCTTTTATTTGGGTAAGAAGCAATCGTAAGTAATATCGTACACCTTGAAAAGGATTGACATATGTTAATCGGCCAAGTGAAGGTCTTTGTTTCCTTTTGTTCCACACTTTGTCTCTTTGATTCTATGTGTAGTACTTTGGGAATTCTGCATATAAATATTTGTCAGTGGTATGTGGGTTACTATTCGTTTTAAATAAACCTAATAGTGTTGTGGTGTGACGAGCTTCATCTGTAATAACATTGTCTAAGTGTGCAAGTTGGGAAAACATAATTTATTCAAGGTAGGTAAATTTTTAAAGGTATCACAAGTGGAATTATGTCATGCAAATTAAAAGCAAATATTCGCCATGTATCTTCTAGTGGTGATATCCATCTTCCATTTTGATAATCCCTTATTTCATCTTGTCCAGGTGAATATTTTTTTTAAGGGCAAGGTTTATCTTAGTATGTCTTTTTATGCATATTTATAAAGGTGTTTTACAACACCAATGTTGAGCATACTTCAACATTAGTGACAATCAAATGTCGCTAAGAGATAGGGATCATATAGAATTACCCATCTATTGTCTAGTTTTGCTCCTCTTACAGATATTTCATCACCATTATATGGGCGTCTATATGTAGGATAAGAATCTTCAGAACTAGATGTGTGTTCCGTAAATTTTTTGAGTAATTAAATTTACAAAGTATTTTATTTCCCTTTTGTTTCATGCAGGGACAATTAGGGTTTTTATTACCATATGGACCATGTATCATGTGTTGTATTACAAGTTTTCGTAAATGTAGATAACTTAGATTTGGTAATTTGGCACATACATATTTATCAAAATCATCTACTCCAATATTTTATTTTTCTTCGATAAAATTAACAAAAGATGTGCATGTGGCAAACCTCTTTTTTGAAATTCAATAACTTCTACACGTGTAGCTACAACACAAAATATTTTTTCTTGCTAATAGCGTATTTACCATCGTTAATTTTCATGAAATACACGTGTTATTTCATCGGGACGATCTTCCGTTTTTTCACCTAACACAAGTCGGTCTTTGATTTCTGGCCGATTAGGGTTACACTTTATGGTTATAAATAAATCTAGTTTACCATATTTTTGCACAAGTATCATTGCATTTAAGTATCTACATTTCATGTCTCTAGGGCCACCTATGAAAGATGCTAGAAGTATGACACACCCCTAATGCAAGTCTATAGCCGTCGTGAACACTATCAACGACAACTTGACATAGTTCACTTCGTATGGTGGTTTGGTTTCCATCGCAGAAAGTCTAACATGGTATTTTCTATTTTAACATATATGTCAACTATATATTGTTGAAATATCCTTCTTGTATTTAATATGTGATTTTCATATCGAATTTAAAATTTGTAATATTAATATTCTTCGCATGAAATTTCTTTTATGTTTTTTGGGGGTGTCTATTCTACAGTTGTACAGTAGACAAAAATTTAAAAAAAAACGAAAAAAAGGATTAGTTTATGGAGAAAAAATTGCATTGAAATGTTTAAAACTAAAAATATCTTTTGTATATTACATATAATCTAATTGTTCACGCATTAAAAAGGTCTTCAAAGTTTCACTTGGGTCCGCCGTTAATGGAAGTGCATTTTATTTTGTAGTTGTTGTGTGTATGTTTAACTTTTTTATGACTTTGGTGTCATCCACATTCACTTCTGCAAAATAAAAGTGGGTATTGTAAGGGATCATAGTAGTCGTAGTAGTGCATAATTTATATATTTTGTTTGCATTTCCGAGTACAGTGATTTCTGGACTATTAATTTGATCTGCATTTTCATTATCAACAAGAACAGGTGTTACTTCATCAATGGTGGGGTGTTATAAACACGTTAATCTAAACTCGGATTCTTAGAAATAAATATTTTTGTTTTAGTAGTAACTGCTCGTAGTGATAGTGAACGGAAAACAAATTGGGTACGTATTCAGTTTTATTAGATCCATTAGCATACGATTAATTTATGGGTTTAAATCGGAATGTTTGCGTACACGATGGTCTCTTTCTTGTAATTCGTCGTAAATTATATAGTTGTAGGAATTTGCGCTTATAATCCTTGCATAAAATACTTGCTAGAAAATGGTATTATTGTCCTTGTAACCTGAATACGTAAATAGCCTTTTCTAATTTTAGCGTCAATATGGTCATATCCTAAAGAGATGAATGCGAAAAATATGTTATATAACCGTGCATATTGTTTAAAGTGATAACTAAGACTTGTGCTATCAGTAAATAGTTTATGTAATGGAGGGGGGGGGGGTAAGAGATTAGTTACAAGTCTAATAGTTCCATCTTGACAACAATAAGTTTGCGACTTGCGTCTCGTAAGCAAATTTAATAGGAGTGCAATTTATATATAGTGTTTGGTGGCAGTATAATAGGTGTCCTTGGAACGTGTTCTAAACCTATCGTCAAATAAATAAAATTCGGTGGTATTCTCCATCGAGGACACTTTCGAAAGGAAGATTCTGCTTCTTTAGAGTTTTGCCCTTGTTGGTAATTTTTACAAGAAACGTTAGCTATAAAAAGAAAATAATTTATGAGATACCTATATACAATAAAGAAAGAAATGAGACGAAATAAATATTGTACTAATGCACACAGTAAAATAATACACACAGTACAATGATATCAATACAACTACAAATAGACGTACAACTAATTTAGTGATGTACTTGACCCTAAAAGTCTCCAATCTTGTTTCGCCGTTTTGAGTTTTGTAGTTGTCTTCCCACTTTGGATTCATACCATTATCATAAGCCTCAAAACTGATTTGAATTTTGTTCATTATTTAATCTCTATTTATGAAGTATTTTTGAAAAATCTCAAACTGAGAATTGTTTCTTAGTAATCTAATTTTCCCAGTTTACATTTATCTCATATTCAACTCCCATAAATCCAAAAAAAATGTATTTCCTAATAGTTTGTTTGTTTGATTTTTGATATGTTATACAAGAAAAGTACTAGTAATGCTGAAAACTATTATATGAAAAGCTGATTTTGATAGTTTCTTTGTGACCTTATCCTAAAAGAGTATATGTGCGGAAATAAAAATATTTAACAGTTTTAGATAAAATAAATACATTTACTGATTGTCGGATCTCCGTAGTCGGAGAAATCAGTTCAAACATCAAACATTGTCCAGAACCTTACATGCATTCCCTTAGTACATTTGCAAGTTGTCAACACACAAACCAAGGGGTATCCAAAACCTTACATACAATCCCCTAGTACAACGGCAAATTGTCAATAGAAAAACGATTGGGCATTACAATAAACTTTGCATCCTTCGATTGACAAAAAAACGGGTGCATACACCATTCTAAACTTCCTTGGGAAATATTCACTTCTTAGACTACAACATCCTTCAAGAACCACTTGATCACCTTATGAGTAACGAACAAGTTCTTGACTTTAGATATTAGCAATTCAACAGTGTCTATACAAAATCGGATCTAAGCACGATCAACAACAACTCGTCGATCTTGTAGAATACACAAGTGTCATTATTGCATGCACATACAATTGAAACGAAAGTATTGTAACAGAGGCACGATGCAAACGGAAAAGTTTAACTTACCGGTTAAGTCATAGTGTAAAATTCCGGGTTGCTTACTAGAAGCAACTTCTCTGTATTCCTTATGTATGCATCCAGGGTCATTGTTCCTGAACTATGCTAACAAATCTGAAATACATCTTGCAAATAAAATAAAGTAAGTAACAAGGCAGATGCTTGCATTTCACAAGTAAATGTAAATCAAGGAAATTACTTTACATCCGCCTTTTTTGCACCCCCACAAGTATCACAACGGAACTCCTATAGAAATTGGATTGAATCATTGACTCGCGCTTTACCGCAAACTCGACAACCAATAGTCAACCTCATATTCTCGTAGGTTAGCTCGGGAATAAATACTTTAATGAGAAGTAACTGGGCATCAAGGATATCAGTAACATGCATTCAATAAGAAACAATAACGATATTCAAATCTTTAAGTAGTTCTTCGGAAAAAGACATACAAAGAAAATGGGGGTGGGATTATCAAACTGCTAAAAGTTCACCTTCATAACTAAAGCATCAACAACTTGAGTCACTTCCACAGGGTACCCTGGCGCTTCATTGTTAATATCTTGGAGGAGACGACTATCCGCAATCATCTTGTTGTTTTCATACCAGGCACAAACAGTTGATGCTCGGACACCTTGCGGATGCACTTTGATTTCAGTAGACGGAGAAGCTATCAGTGAAAACCAGCAAAATAAAATATATGTGGTTGTGAGACAGTAAAATAAGAAAGATATGGTGATATAGGGGAAAATTTTAGAAAACAATGTAAACAAAGCCACAAAAATTGCTGATTTTCAGTCTTCTCAGCTCTAGCACTAGATCAGCATTCAGAAGGTATCCTAGTTTCTCAAATCCAGCGATTACAACCTTACTCCAAGCGGAGATCAATATAACTTGTTTGCAGTTGCATAATTTCATGTGAAACCGGGGAAAACACAAATTAACATATGATTGTATTTACTATTATGCCGAAATAAAATAACATAAACCAAAAAGAAAATAAACAATAACCTTTCATCAATAACGGAAATCTCTCTCACATGTAGAGACGCATCCCCACGAGGTACAATCTTCTCTGGATGAACCCAAAGAAGGAGGGCAACAATATCTATGTAGAAAAAGAAGTGGAAAAACATAAGTAATATTAAGCTAAGGAAAAAGATGGCAAGAAAAGTGATGAAAGTACAAAATCTCAATACCAAAGCGGTCATCCTTTGATGCACTACGGGGCAATTCTTGAACTGTGACATGGGAAAAAATATAAGCTTGGCTGGAGCTCGCCCCATCCATAACAAATTGAATCTCCTGGAATTCGTTAAGTACAACAAAGACATTCCAGTTGAGTCTGCCGCTCTAGTAAAAAAATGGTGACCCCAACAACAACTCAACCCTCGGCCCCATCCCGGAGGAAGATAACCCAATAACAATGATGGAGAAAACTTTCCCTACTGCTGGGTTCTGCGATGTCTAATTGCTTATGGAATCAAACGACCTCCTTGACGAGGATGAAGGCGAAGTAAACTACTTCGATGAAGACTTCATTCTTGCAGATGATCATCATGCTGAAAATGATGACAAGGTACCTTCCACACTCTCTTTTCCACGCTCTTCGTTTCCAACTCTAGCAAATGGGTGATGGATGAAGATGACCTCAATATCGTTTCCTCTAAGTCATAAGACGTACTTGATATGAAGTTGCTAACAAGCTCTAGTAGTTGAACAAAATGAAGTTCTTGCAAGATGATGGGAAAAAGTCAATAAAAATCTTATTTTAACCCAAATGGTCACACAAACAACGACAACAACATCAAATATTATTTTGTGACCTTTAATGGTCAACAATCAGCAACATATAACATTCATCGTCCATTTAGTGCAATCCAAGGACAAAATACCAATTTGCAAACTTTGAAGTACGAATAAATTCGTAACTTACTTTCTAGAACCCCGATTAACGGAAATCGGAAGTTGCAAACTTGTGAGAACGGGGTTATAGTTGGCCACCCGCAAACCGCAACTCCATCGTGTTTCATATAAGGTGAAACCACTACCATCTCCTACCAAGGAACAACGGTTTTCCGGTGATATTTTGTGAGAAACGAAGTATGTACGACATAGAGAATGAAATGAGGACTTTGATGGTGCAAATGGATTTGAAACTGGATTCAAAACGAAGAGTATATTTGAGTTTGATTGTGATGAACGCAAAGCACACAAAAATACAACCTTTTATCTTTAGAAATGAAAATGAAATGAAATAAAGAAGTTTCTTGTTATTTATAAGGAATTCGATTATTATCCTTTATCGGTCTGAAAAGGTAGTAACGTGACCGATCTTAATATGAATGAAACTAGAGTGGTTAGTCCAGAATAAAAATATAGGGTTTGTACAAAATAAAAAAAATGGACCACAACAATATATTTATGTTGGTACCTAACAAGCTTATTTTACCGCTAAGAAACAAGGGTCTCACTACCTTTTGATTAAAACACAAGCCCGTTTTATATCACATATGGGACATATAAGGTATGATCATTATAAGGGCCCGTTTGATTTAAACACAAGCCCGTTTTATATCACATATGGGACATATAAGGTATGATCATTAAAAGGGCCAATTTGGTTTTACCTCCGGAAACGGAAACGAAATGAAAACGAATCTAGTCCATACGTATATCCATATTCATGAATTTTTTTGGAATCATTCTTTGTGGTTTCGAAGTAGAATTTGATTACTTTTGATACCCTAAAGGGAAACAAAATAGGGGAAAACAAATGCATTTTGCCTGAACCCGTAAGGTATGATTAAAAAAAAAATCATAAACAAGGTACACATATGGACTGAATTCAATCCATTCTGTTTCCGTTTTCGGAGTTACACCGGGATAAGTCATTTAATTAAAATATTAACTATTATTCCTAAATTTTCCAAATAGCATTGTCCCTTAACAAAAAGAGAAATTTTCCACTAAGCCCATAACCAAGTTTAGAAGTCAACGACATAACACAAAAATTACAAATCATGTAGTTTTTAAATTTAATTAAATACGATTAATCAATTACCAATCTTATTTTTATAATTATTTTTACGGTGGTGTTAACACTTCCGCCATATTGGAGTTTTTGTTAGCAATGAGTCTCCTTCCGCCATATTTTTACGGTGGTGTTAACACTTTTCGGGACATCTTGGGAGAGGGTGGATGTTGGGGCTTCGTGAGCTGCTAGTAGACTCTAGTTGTGCAACAAAATTCCTAATCAGAGCAAAACAACACATATGCTACGACGTGAGTGATTGTGGCGGTGCAAAGTATACAACACATGCTACGAGCCTACGACGTGAGTGCTTAAGGTATGGGGAGGTAGGGGTTGAAGTGCATGTGGTGGACATTTTCACATCCTTAGGTGTATTATGTAGATCTTATCAAATAAGAACCGAATTCCAAATTGTACCAAAAATTATTATCCCCTACATCAGGGCCGTCCAATGAGTTTCGGAGGCCCTGTGTCAATATTTTTTTTTATCAATTTTAAAAAATATATTTTATCAAGAAAAATAAATTTTTTAATAACAAAACGCATGAAAGAATGACAATAAAAAGTAAAATGAGACCGTTTACACCTAATGTTGAGGAGTTAAAAAAATAAAAATAAGCAATAGAGGATATAAAAAAATTACACCCCTTGAAAAGATAAAAATAAACACTGTGGCAAGAACTCTTTTGTTTAATAGATTAAATAAACATAATTATAATGGGCCCCCAAAAAAATAAGCAAAAGATGAGATAAAAAAATAATTATAAGCAAAAAAGGAGATAAAAAAATAAAAAAAAAAACAAAAGAGGAGATAAAAAAGATTATATAAACAATAAAATTAAAAAAAATTAGTAGAAATGAGATTTGAACACTAGACCACTTACATCTAATGTTGAGATTTAACCAATATGGCAACCACTCTTTTGTTTAATATATTAACTAAACACTATTATTATGGGGCCCCAAAAAAACTGGGGGCCCTGTGCTGTTGGGCCGAACGGCACCCCTTGTTGGACGGGCCTGCCCTACATTAACATAAATGTAACATGCTTTAATTAAGAAGTCCGAACGGACCATGAACCATGGGCAGATATTTATGGATATTGCATCATAATAGTGTGAATCATAATTTGTGGTCCGGCCTATCCATATTAGGATTGTGCATATTTGGCCTCTGAATCCAATCCATGGTCCAAATTTTTTGTGATTATGGGTTCTGATCTGATATATATATATATATATATATATATATATATAGGTAAATGTTCAGGTACGGTTCATATATTGCGGTACGGTCGTACGGCCGACCGTACGGGCGACACGTGTCCCGAAAAAAAACAATTTTTTTTTTTTTTCCGGAAACGAATGAAAATTTGTTTGAACTACCATGTTATAATTTATGCACTATTCTCCTATAAACTTTGAACTATTCCCATATAATCCATGAACTATTACTTTTTAATATAATTCATGAACTATCCCATAATAAATTTTGAACTATTACTTTCACTCCTTTATAAATTTTTGCACTTTAAACTATTCTATTATAATTCATGAACTATTCTATTATAATTCATGAACTATTCCATAATAAGTTTTGAACTATTACTTTCACTCCTTTATAAATTTTGCACTATGAACTATTCTATTATAATTCATGAACTATCCTTTTAGAAGTTATGAACTATTTCTTAATAAGTTTTGAACTATTACTTTCATTCCTTTATAAATTTTGCACTATGAACTATCCTATTATAGTTCATGAACTATCCTTTTATAAGTTATGAACTATTTCATAATAAATTTTGAACTATTACTTTTACTCGTTCTTTAAAAAAAAAAAAAAAATTCGTGTCGGCCGTACCGGAATAATGAGCCTTATATATATATATATACTGGTTAAAAAAAAAACTTCATTTTTTAACTTTTTAGTTTTCACAAAATTATTTCTATATAGATTTTTTTTTCCGATCCGGACCATAGTTTTGGAAATTCCATCCCAGTCCTCAGATCCAGATGCACAACCCTAATCCAGTGCTCATCCTAATTATTCTAAGATTATTAATTAGGTAGCTGTTGTAGAGGAAATATAAGTTGTAGAGGTATATTGGAATAAAATCAGAGGAAAATAAACAAGTGAGATGGTTTCGAGCTAATAAGATCTGTCAAAGCCAAGAATAAACACGCCACCAGTTTCAATCTACAACAAGCAGTGATACTTCAAAAGGGAACTGATAATACTCCAACTCTGTTACCAACATCATAACCCAGTAAAGTACCAGATGCCATTGCCGCCTTCCTGGTCGACACAACCCGAAAGATCAACTAAACTAACAAGGGCATGAACAACAAATTTAACATCTTATTCCAACCCAACTTCGATCCATTCCACAACAGCCTATATCATTTAATGGTCAACAAAGGTCTATAGGGGTCCATGGCGCAAGTGTGTAATATGAAAGCTTCATCGTTGCCGTCTACCTCAGACTTCCGTAAAGTTATGAATTGAGCTCAACAAACAGGCTGGCCTGGGGATGCAGCCCAGCTTCCTTTAGGGTGAGGGATCTTTTGTCTGTACCGTAGACTGTACGGGGGAAGTTTGAGACGAGACTGTAGTCCTCCACTTTCAAGCAATCTAGAGAATCCACATAGTCGTATATGGATTGGATAGTTGCGGTGCTGTGGAATCTCCTCCCTTTGCGTTCTCCTTCTGGGAAACGTACCAAAACCTGTTTTTGATTTGTAATAGAACAACAAAAAGTTTAACAAGATATTGCATTAACATATTTGACAAAATGGGGAGAAGTAATCACAGTCACTTCCCTAGTTCTACTACAATTAACCAATTGAAATCTTAGGAAAAACCCAAGGATTTTCATGGTTGGGTTCTTCTGGAAGAGACTTACTTGAGTAACATCAGCTCCCTTGTCGGGTTCAGCTCCCAAAGAAAGAGCTTTTTCCTGCCTCCGACGAGCCAAAGCAGCTTCTCTTTCTAGGGCTTCGCGTGCTTCTCTTTCACGGGCCTCTTCTTCCTCCTTGCGTTTTCTCTCTTCTTCAGCAGCTTCTCTCTCCAGCCTTTCCTGCTCTTCTTTCCTCTGGCGCTCCCTTGCCTAACCATCAGAAAAAGAAAGGCGACATCTCACAAGGGCTTCCAGTAAGAACGAAAGATACTGTAAGAGGATAACAAAAGCAGTCCATACCTGATCAGCTTCAAGTGCTGCCCTGTAAGCAGCATCTTGCTCCTCCCTCAACCGCACATTGGTCCTTCTTTCCTCTGCTTCAAGCCTAGCCGAAACAAGGACAGGACCTGTTTCCTCAAGAACTCTCTGCAATATAGCAAGCATCTCCTCGGGAGTCTTAGGGCCTTCAATCTACAAAGCGTTGACAAAGGAACAAGTCACACCAAAGATACAAACTATGCAGACATATACCTACTCTGAAAGAGAAGAACACAGACAATTTCAATGAATGAATGTCAGGATGAAAACACAAAGCACTAGCCCCCTGGGCAGGGAATAGGTTTCTTATTATAGGTTTCTATCGAAGGCTTTCATTTACAGGCTACATCTCACTAGGAACTTGACCGATAGAAGGCTAGACAAGTTAAGAATACACTTAAAGACACCTTTTACATGGGAAGTTGATATACAGAAATGGCTCCATGGTGCATTACTTCCAAAGGGTAGCTGCTAGGATAGTTAACCTATATGGACTGACAGGAATGGCCAGGAGTCTTGACTTCAATACCCACACTTTGTATAGGTAATGTAAGATCACAAATTAAGTACCATTGAATACCTATGCTAGGGATATGACATAAATTTTAACCTCAGCACCTGCCCACAATTGGTGGTGCAGACTAGCGGTAAAACAACTGCATTTGAAAATTTAAAACTTTTGAACGACGTCTTTCTATGAAAGAAATGTTTGGATTGGAGCATTACAATAACAGCCTGGAACAAAAAGCATGATAATATGGATGTGGTTGTTTTAAATTCCCTAATAGAGAACAGAAAAGACAAAAAAAATGATATGTACCATAGAAATACTACAGGTCTCCAATACAGTAAATTTTCATCCACCATCTAGTGACCTAACAGGTCCACTTTCATGATGCATTTTCAGATTTTCAAAGGTAAACATAGCTAAATAGAAAATATGCAAACCAATAATTTTAATCAGTAATTATAACAAATATGACTTTAATCATGCAAGTCCTGGAAAAAAGCCGCACAACTTAAGTATGAAAATCAGTAATCATCTTCTAATTGAACACTCCCAGAGTTTAGAGTGGCTACCCCACACAGAACTGTTAAGAATAATGTATCTACATGAGAATACCTTCAACGGTTTAAAATGCCAATCCAATATTCAGTAGCTACTCAATATATGAACACAAGAGAAGCTGGTATGAAATAAAAACACTCAGACCAAACAATTTACCAATTGCTGTCTCCTTTCCAAATTGCTCCTACAATAACAAGTATTGTGTGTACAGACTGTAGATACCTACTGAGTTCCTCTTACTACCAAGGAATGTGAATAAAAAACGAAGTGTAGTAACTATGGAAACAAACTTATGGCTTGTCTGTTTTTCTTCAGTAACAATAACAGTTGTCAACTTTCCAAATTTTCAACGTGAGAATATCTAACAGCTATGACACCGCCAATTTCAAGCAAAAGCAGACAAACCATAAGGATAACATAATATTGACATAATGAATGGAGTTAGCAAAGCAAAATCAAATTACAAAATGAAGGTAAAAATTCGTATCACATCTGATGACAATCGTCGGCATAATCATTTTTATCATTCAATCCGAAACTTGGTAATTCAACATGACCAGTATCAAATAAGAGATATTATTTCAGTAACAGGCCTACCTGCTGAAGCAACGCAATTCGCTGATTAGTTGCAGCCATGACCACGGCACAGAAAGGGAACCTTGACGCCTTTAAACTATTACTCATCTTGAACCCCTCACTAGATCGGATGCTTCCACCCCAAGACACAAAGTTCTCGTTTATAAATGCAGATAAAACCTCATTGCAAAGCGTCCTATCGCAGAAAATAGATGTATCTGGGTGATCTGGTGAGTGCAAGTAGACAAACAATAGCTTGTAGGCATGCCGTGACCGCTGCAAAGCGTCCATAAACCCTTCCGTCACAAAGCTCGGTCTCGTCCCCCCACCGAACTCTCTCTCGAACACCGCAACAAATTCCATAGCCTCCGATGCTGCCGGCGAAGCCGACACCAGTGGGCTCGCAGAAGAATCACCAGATTGCACCGATCCTAACCCTAGCATACCAAGCGAGTAGGATAAAACTCCACCAGCCGCCCATAGTCCAAGACCAACTGCTCCCGACACTAACCCTAGACCACCCGAGATCACCGCAACAGGCAGGGTAACGATCCTCCAAGCCAAATTGGGAGCCATAGAGACAAGAGAACTCGATTCGGACCTCTGAATAGCGCGAGGATGATCAAAATTGGACGTGGACTGGCTGCTACTGTTGTTTCCTATATAATTCCCACCTCCGCCGTCACCAGCGTCAGCGATGGGATATGTTGGGGCAGAAGGCTCCGGAGAAGAAGGATTTCCACCGGTGAAAGTGGCAATCGCAAGCTCTAGATCCCATCCATGGGCGGCGAGGATTTCTGTGCACAAATCGGCGTCGTCTAGGCCTGTAACGGCTTGGAAATACGCCAATTTTTCACTGACGTCGCCCATTTCCTTTAATCTGCGAATTCTATAGGCGAAGTAAGGAAATCAATGAGAGAACTAGCTGCCGACAAATTTCCAAACTCTATCGGTCTTTGATCGCGAAGCTTCTGAGAGCTGAGGTTTTGATGAGATTGTGGACGGAGAGAGACCGATGGGGATTTGGGGGTGGAGGTGGACCTTTCAACTATGAAACGGCCCAAGATTTGGGCGATTTCACCTATGGATAAATTTGAATATCTTTTGTATAATTATCTATTATCTATCTATTATCTATCTTATCTTATCTTATCAATATCTTCCATCAATCATCAATATCTTCAATATACTAAAGTAGAGTTTTGACCTGCTTACGTGACGACTCCAAAATCAAGAGAATTAAAATAGAGATCTCACATTAAAGCTACAAATTTTTAATTTTTTGAATTACTAATTCATTAAAATTATTTATAAAAACATCTAAAAATCTCAACCGACTTAAAAACTAAATCATCAAATTAATATTTTTTCCAATCATAACAAATCTGGATCCAATAAAATCTCAATTTCGATTTGTACGCTGAGTTTAGTCCACCATCGGTCTATATATACATATCCTACTAAACTACACATATCTTCATCTCTTCCGTCTTCAACCCGTTATGTTTGGAATGCTTCTCCTGTTCGATCGTAAATATTTTTCTGTAGTTAGTATCGTGTTGCATTGTAGGTTGTTTGAACCTGTTCAATTGATCGAAGGTTCGAAGTATTTCAGCATGTCTTTCATTGTCGACTGATATGTTCACAACTTAGATTTGTATATTTATCGTCTTTCATTATCGCACTTCACAAAGCTAGATCTCAACAAAGACGAAACAAAGACGACATCCTTTCCCGGTTTGGGCAATTGAATCGATGTGATTGATCGAATTGGACTTTGGACTCGACGTTGCCACTGCGCCTGAGAAGCTTACCAAGTTATGCGACTCAATTTTTGAGAGCTTTGACGGGGATCACAACGGAACAGTCGACCGCGTCGAGTTCCGATCTTAGATTCGTAAGATCATGCTCGCAATCGCCGACGGTTTCAGATCGTCCCTGATCCAGATGGCTCTTGATGATAAATGTTCAGACCACTGCCACCAGTGATGTTTTTTTCATCTAGAAAAAAAATTTTCCCACAAAAGCACTCCCATCAGCAAAATTTCTACAAAAAAATCAAGAACATTTGTAAAATATTTTGGGCAGGAAAATTTTTTTCATCCGTGCCTTTACTTTCCTTTTTGCAGCTTTTTCTATTTTTTACCCTTTTTTCTTTTATTTTTTTTTTACTTTTGCAGATCTTTGGTTATTTTTTTATAAGTAGGACCCACGTTTTTATAGGTTTAAAAAATATTACCGTTATAATTATATCAACGGTAATATTTTGATTTCAATAATTATAAAAAATAAATAAATTATACCAACGGTCATATTTTTTTTTTCCTCTATAAGTAGACACCCATTTCGACATATTTTGACACACTTCAAAAATCCTCATTTTTCTCAATTATCACTTAAACTCGTAGTTGGAGTGTGTTATTTTGTTCACTTTCTGGAAAAATGGATCCTAATAATCCTCACAACTCGTCCATTAATTTCAACGAATTCGATCCTTCTTTTATCAATCATCCTCATTTTTCTCAGTTTCTTGCAAGCTTAGGAAGAAATTTTCCTCCACAACAACCACATCCACAAGAAATGACTCCTCCACCCACTTACCAAAACTTTTTTCCTAACTCTCAAAATTACGAGAGTTCTCCACTAGTTTTTCAAGGAAGCAACACCCAAATGATTAGTGATGAAGAAGATAATGTTCCGGAAACACAACATTTCCCTCCGTAATCAGGTGTGCCACCTCCATTGCCAGTCAATCAAAATCAGTCAATTCTGGTCGCAACAAACAACCGTGATTGGTCTGTCAAAGAAGAAGCTCTAATTGAGGCCTATTTCACCAACTGCACAGACTCCATTATTGGCAAAGATAAGAAATTTGCTGATCTTTGGAGAGATATACATCAATCATATGAAGCGGCTCGTCAATATCGACCACATGAGATTCCAGAGCGGAACAAGAACATGTTGGAGACTCACTGGAAAAGGATGGCTGCAGATTTACTCATTTGGGCCGGTGCTTTGGAAGAAGCTGGTCAAATAACGGGAAGTGGGTACAATGAAGCTGATGTTACAAAAAATGCCCATCAATTATTTCGAAGGTCTTGTCAAGGTCCACCAAGGAATTTCAAATATCAAAGTGCTTGGGAGATGGTGAACAAGTATCCAAAGTGGAGGAAGTTCATGAGGTGGGGTATGAATAAAGAAGAAAGGAGGAAAGTTGATGCTGAACACAAGGCGGAAACTGATCTTGAAAATAGCAGCGGTAGTGGCAAGAGAAGTAGAGACGATGCTAGTGGTAGTTTTGTATCTGCAGGTATAAGTCGTCCAGATGGTGTGAAGAAATCCAAGGCTAGAAGAAAAGGCAAAGGGGTTGCAACAGAAGATATATCCAATATGAGTGAGCAAATTAGGGCTTATAATGATCAACGAGGTTCTGAGATGGCTCTAAAACAAGAGAAATTGGAGATTGAGAGGCAGAAGGAAATAAGAAAGCAGAGACAATTGGAATTAGAGGCGAGAAATCTTGATGTTCAAGAAAATCGAATGAAGGCTGAGAAGCAGAAGCAGAAATTTGATATGCTACAAGTGTTGTTGTCTAAGGCATCGCTGACCCCAAGAGAAGACAAGTTGAAGGAGAAATTACTCATGGATTTTGACGATTACATCTAATTACTATGAGACAAGTTGAAGGAGAAATTACTCACGGAGTAATTTTAATTATTTACTTAAGTTTTATTTGATGTTTGTTTTAAGTATTAGTCATCGTTTAAGTGTCTTGTAATTTGAAGTCTTTTTTTCAATATCATGGTTATGAGTATTTTGTTTGAAATCTTTTTCCAATGTCATGTTTCTGTGTAATGATTTTTCTATGTTAATTGAAATTTTTTTTTATATCACTGAAATGTCATTGTCACTTTATCACAATGAATTATGTGTCAGTGAATGGTCACATCTATTTCATAGTTTTTATAATAATGACATTGACCAAGTTATGACAAGCATGGTCTTGTATTGTCATATTCATCTAATGTCAAACGATGACATTGTATTGTCATTTCTAAATGTATACATTGCTCAATTCATCCAATATAAGAACACAACATGAATGAGTTTCAATGCCAACTCAAAATATCCATTGAAAATTCTGAGATAAAAATAATGTTGTTTCAAAGAAGCTCTTCAAGCTCAAGTTCTTCATCACACAGTGATGAAGAAATCCCTAAAATTATTGACAACTTTGTCAATAATCACTTACCATCTATATTGTTTCCTCCAGCACCACGCCAAAGGCAACACAATAATGAAGATGTTGAAGTTGTGGTTCTAATGGATAGGAACCGTGAAGAAGGACACAACCAGTTATTCAGAGACTACTTTGCGGATCCTCCAGTGTATAATGAGAATCAATTTCGGAGGAGGTTTCGAATGAAAAGACCTTTGTTTTGCAAGATAGTGAATAAGGTGGTGGAAAATGATGAGTTTTTCCAACAAAGGCGAAATGCAGCTGGGAAGTTGGGGTTATCTGGACACCAAAAATGCACTGCAGCAATGAGAATGTTAGCATATGGGGTGGCTCCCAACGCGATTGATGAATACTTAAGGATGGGTCAAACAACTGCACGAAAATGCCTTCAAAAATTTTGTGAAGGCGTAATCAAGATATTTGAAGCTGAGTATTTATGAAGTTCGACGGATGAAGACCTACGAAGGATCCTCTACAAAAATGAGCAATGAGGATTTCCAGGCATGATAGGCAGTATTGATTGTATGCATTGGGAGTGGAAGAATTGTCCTAATGCATGGAAAGGCCAATACTGTGGACGAAACAAGAACGCAACCCTCATTTTGGAAGCTGTTGCGGATGAAGATCTATGGATTTGGCATTCTTTTTTCGGTATTCCAGGTTCGTGTAATGACCTTAATGTACTTTACCGTTCTCTTGTATTTAGTGATGTTTTGCAAGGTCGGGCACCTCCTGTGAAGTTTACAATCAATGGTCATGAATACAACATGGCGTACTACCTAGCTGATGGTATTTACCCTAGTTGGGCTACTTTTGTACAAGGATTTACCATCCTCAAACTCCTAAGCAAAGTCTTTTCGCTGATTGTCAAGCTGGTGCACGTAAAGATGTTGAACGTGCATTTGGAGTTCTACAAGCGAGGTTCGCAATTGTACGACAACCGGCTCTCGCTTATGATGAAGATATATTAGCCGATATTATGAAGGCTTGTATCATTATTCATAACATGATAGTGGAGGATGAACGAGACACTTATAAGAATGCCGAAGTAATAAGAAGATTTTACGAAACAGATCATCCTAATCAACGTTCACGTCGTAGAGGTGAAGCGAGTGCAAGTGCCATCGTCAACAATGATGAAGCTTTCCAATTTCAGACAGGACGTCCGGTCGACATTAACAAATACTTGGAGAGAAGGGACGCTATGCGTGATAGATGAACTCATCAATCCCTTAAAGATGACTTAATGGAGCATATTTGGCAAAAGTTTGGTGATAGTAGTCCTTAAAATCTATTGGCATCTCTATGATTTCATGATTGAGTTTCGCAATTTCATTATCATGTTTGTACGTTCATTTAGTTTTTACGGTGCTTTAATCTTATTGAATCATGTTTTTACATCATGTATTGTAGTTTTATCTCACTAATGTAATGTATTTCATGTTTTATTTTAATGTTTTCTTTCCGTATTTTACGACTTATTAATTATTATATTATTTAATTAATTATTTTACATGTCATAACATTAATAATTATGATTAATTTAATTAGCTTAATAGTTATTATTTGATTAATAATTATTTATGAAGTAACAAATAAAAAGTTAAAAAATGTAATAAAATGTGGTGGGGTAGGTAAAAAAGTAGGAGAGAAGGTTGAGAGGGAATTTTTAAGTTTATTGTTGGTGGGATGAAAAAAATTGAGAGTGAAAAAAGATGATGTGGAGGAGTGATAAATAAAGAGAGAGAGTGGGGAGGAAAATTTTTTTTCATCTCTAGTGATAGTGCTCTCAAGATAATTTGCGCCAGAAAGCCACCGATCTCGAGGCTTCCACGATGGCTCAGGCGTAGCAGGCCTGGTATTTTGTCTATTGTTGTTTTAGTCGTTGCTACGCTTTTGTTTTAATTGTGTAGTGAAAAGAGAAGGAATACAACCACGGATCAGACCTTCGTTCTATCTTAATCCCTCCATGAAGGGTAGCTCATTCGCTTCCTTCTCATTAATCATCATGTGCCACTGAAATAAGGATATGATCTCAAATAAGTGAATGTGCTATAAATTCAGATTTTCTTATGGGTAGGTTTTGGGACTGGAAATCCAGGAACTTTTTTCATTTATTTGCCAATTGGTTTAAAGGCAAGTTTTCTAGAGGCCTTTCAAATTTCAATTCATGATGATATTTCAAAAATGGGACAAGTTGAGTAGTGAAAAAGTTGCATCACTTGTCTATGGACGTATACAAGTCTAGGCCCATATTTCATTTTGTTTAACCTCTAAAATAACAATTTTTTTTCCTTCTAATTTTCTTTACTTTATTTATTAGCACTAATTAGTTATTAGGATATTTATTTTAATAAAAAAAACTAAAACGTGTGAGTCGTACTTTATTTGTTTAATCCTTTTAAAAATGTAACACCCCGAATCCATTGTCCCGATCTCAGTTTGACAACAATATTAACAATATTACTAGGATCTTGCAACAAGACACAAATAAGAAAAAACCGAAATTCATGAAATAGTATTTTTAAAGGAATGAATGCAACAAGGTCTAGCAGCCTATAGTTCTTAAACAAAGGGATAAAGATCAATTGTCTTAACAAAAGAAAGAACGACAAACAACAACCCAACCCCCACTCTAAGGAGTACAGAGACCCGGCTGACCACTACTTCCGGATCACTCAGCTGTTGTTCTAACCTGCGGTAAATCTAAAGACACAACAACAGAATAACCATTAGCTAGTTATCTAAACATTAGGAGAATAATAATAGCACACACACACATAAAATAATAAACACCCATCATGCTTTTAAACAAGTCCATTTATTATCTTCATTTAACTTATTCACTCTTACTAATGATACTTATTTTGTGACACGAGGGATTCCTAAACCTCGCCTCCACTCCCGTGTAATCATCAGGAATGGATCCGATGCATCTCACCTTGTACCTGCCTGGTCTGGGTATAGAGAACCTCCCAGTCTCCTGTCAGAGCTGGGCAGTGATGTCAGGACCCGTTATACATACACTTGGGCCTTAAAACATAATAACAACGGTCGTCCTAACAAGTTGTTATTATTATAATGTCACACATTGCACACACACAACCATTATCACCCAACTAATATCCAAAAACTGGCTAAGTAAGTCGCAAAGACTTACCTTAATCAAAGATCACTCTCCCAAATCTCAACTCGGTCCGTACCCGTGGTAACTCAAACGCCTGTTAAACAAGGCATGTGTATCAAAATTACATCTCACACTCTTAGAAGTTATAAACGTCTAAGTTTTACAATCTCGTGAAAGGAATTTACGAAAAAGGTTTTTCTTAGGTTAAAAAGACCGTTTTGCCCCTGATCCCCAAACTTCGGAAAGTCTATCATTTAGTCCTAAAATTCTATTCTAGGACCTAAGTCCTAAATCTAGTTCTCATACAAAGGTTTAGTGAGGATTTACAAGAGTTACACAAAATCCTAGTTTTTCATAAAAAGTCATTAAGGTCCGACTTTGGATTAAGATCCAATGCTCTAATGAAAGCTCATAATTCCGGAATAAAAATCCTAATTCTTCTATGATATATCTACTAAATATATGTGCCCAGATCTCTCTAAAATTCTTAACCATAATTCTCCCATGAAATTCTAAATTTGGGGTAAATTTAACATTTCTACACTTAGGCATTTTTTCTTCCTCTTTTGCAAAAACAGGCCAACTATCCTACTTCAGGACCTCGTAAGTCCCAATCCGACCGTTAACTTTCTCTCAAATTTTAACACAGTAAACTATGTATTTCAATCTACAACATACTAAAAATTCAACGGTGGATGTTCATTCTAAGGTATCGAAACTTATCCTCCAAAAGGTCAACTTATGAGTACAACTAAAATTCTGGAATTGGGTATGTGCAAGAGATCTCTAGTTCGATACCCACTGTCAACACTTCTGGACCAAAACTAAACCCACACATCCCCAGTTCGAGTCTCATGCATTACAATTCATTTCTAAATAAAACTAAGCAACCTAGGTTTAGCCTGTATACGTTTTTCTTAAAATCAGCAGCCAAGGATTACAGTTCAAGTTCACGAAGAGGGTTAGACCACCTACCAAACTGCAGCAAGGAAGGAGGTCCACTGCTGAAGCTCGATCGGCACCACTACCTCCAAATCGCTGGGTCGGTTCAGTTGCACCACTGCAGTGGCTGAAGGGGCTGGCTCCTCTTCGATTTTCTTGCCTACGGGCTGTCGAGTCGCACGTTAGGATGGGTGGTTCATCACTGTGGTAGACACCCGGAAGAACTCGAGTAGGCTGCGTCGGCGTTGGCTCCAGTTGCGATAGCGAGTCCCTTATGCGGTGTGCCGGCGCTGAACGTTCCTCTTCGCTGTGCAGCAGGGAGGTGATCAGCGGGGTGTAACGACTCAGGAGAAGGAGGAGTAAGGTTGTACTCACCGGGTCGGCGTCGACGGGAAGGGTCCGACGCAGGGGAGGAACGTCGGGGTGTCGCTGGTCGGCTTGCTCTTCTGGCTGGCGGTTCCGGTTCGTCCTCTTAGTGCAGAGAGTAGATCGTAACGCCGTTTAGAAGTTAGAATTGGTTAATGTGAGATTAGGTTAATTAGAAATTAGGGAAGGGTTAGGATAAATTTAGGGTTTTTGGGTTTATTAGATCTACAAGAGTGTTGGGCCGGCTGAAGAGCATGGGCCAGAAAACAAATTGGGCCGGGTCTGCTCATCTAACTAATATGGAAATATAACTAGATCGTTATTCGCCCGGAACCGCTGTTTTATTTTATTTAAAGATACGGAATTATTTTCGGTTACATCATTTATCATTTATGTGAATCAAGGTCACATAAAATGATAGAAATTAAAATTCGTTTTATTTTATTTTAAAGGATAAAAGTTGACGGATCGGATTCCGGTTGAATTCATTATCAAACGGAGTTTAAATTTTTGGGTATTACATCAGTGCCCTTTTAAAAGAAGTTTCGTCCCCAAATTTAGGATAATATACCTAATCACATGACTTCCATGGTATAACTTAGTTTTTCAAAATTTTCTTTTTCTACCATGCAACTACTCAATCATCATACTCAGACACGCATCACATTAAAACATAATAACTCAATCCAATATAAAACATGAATGGTCAAACAACACAACATCCGAGTACTAACTCGTCGACACAGAAGTAACATCTAACCCCGCAAAGAACTCGGGATAATTACGTCTAATACTCTCCTCTGTCTCCCAAGTGGCCTCATCGGCTCCTCGTCTGGACCACTGAATCCTCAACATCGGTATCTCCTTGGACCGCAGACGTTTAGTACAGCGCTCCAGGACAGCTACTGGGTACTCCACAAATGTATGGTCGGGCTCAACTATCAGATCCTCATGGCTGATGACGTGTCTCAGATCCGGGATGTACTCTCTCAGCTGAGATACATGGAAGACCGGATGGACACCCTCTAGTCTCGGTGGTAGTGCTAACCTGTAGGCAACCTCTCCAACTCTCTTCAAGATCTCAAAAGGTCCGACATATCGGGGACTCAGCTTCCCCTTAATGCCGAAACGTCTGGCTCCTCTCGTCGGTGACACCCTCATCCACACCTGAGCACCCACTCTAAACTCCAAGGGTCGACGCCTTTTGTCGGCCTAGGACTTCTGACGACTCTGAGTTGCTAACATCCGCTCCCGGACTAGGGCAATCCGAGCGACATCTCCGCCCGTACAAAGCCTCATAAGGGGAGATCTCAATAGAAGCGTGCCAACTGTTATTATACGAAAACTCTACCAGTGGAAGACGATCTGGCCATACCTGTCCCCAATCTAGTACACAAGCCCGCAACATGTCCTCTAATGTCTGGATGGTCCTCTCCGACTGACCGTCGGTCTGTGGGTGGTAGAAGGTGGTAAAGTCGAGGCTCGTTCCCAAAGAAGTATGTACTTGCTGCCAAAATCTCGAGGTAAAACGTCCATCTCTGTCGGAGACGATAGTCCTCGGTACTCCATGGAGTCTAACAATGTGTTTGGTGAACTCCTTAGCTAGACGACTCACCGGCCACGTTTCCTTAATCGGAATGAAACGTGCGGTCTTTGTCAGACGATCTACCACCACCCAAATAGCATCAAAATCTCTATTGAGCCTCAACCCTGTGACAAAATCCATAGATATATCCTCTCACTTCCACTGTGGTACTGGAAGTGGGTGGAGCTCTCCTCCGGACCTACAATGCTCAATCTTGACCTGCTGGCAGGTCGCACACTGAGCTACATACTAAGCCA
The DNA here is from genome assembly GCA_033239045.1 of Fagopyrum esculentum. Lineage (NCBI taxonomy): Eukaryota > Viridiplantae > Streptophyta > Magnoliopsida > Caryophyllales > Polygonaceae > Fagopyrum > Fagopyrum esculentum. Next base: position 118,742,440 of record BSUD01000002.1, read on the forward strand.
CGTCGGGCTTCAAACCACCCCACCAAAAGGACCGACTCACGTCCTTGTACATCTTACTCGCTCCAGGATGTACTGAGTATGGGGTAGCATGAGCCTCACCTAGTATCCTCTGTCTCAACTCACTATCTGACGGCACACAAATGCGGTCCTGACGTCTCATCACTCCATCAGCACCAATAGTGAACTGTGGGGCCTCATCTCGAGACATCCTGTCTCGGATCCTGGTCAAAGTCGGGCAAGTCTCCTGCTTCTGTCGGATCTCATCCAACAGATCAGGAAATAACTCCAAGGTAGCCAATTGGCGATCTGAATAAGGAAACTGAATCTCTATCTCTAACCAAGCCAAATCCCTCTACAACTGTGGTTGTACCGTCAACCGGGCTATCGCCCTCTCCCTAGGCGTCTTCCGGCTCAAAGCATCAGCTACTACATTCGCCTTTCCGGGGTGGTAGAGAATCTCAAGCTCGAAGTCCTTGATCAACTCAAACCACCGCCTCTGGCGGTTATTCAACTCGCGCTGAGTGAATATATACTTCAGACTTTTATGGTATGTGAAAATCTGACAGGTCGCCCCATAGAGATAGTGACGTCAGATCTTAAGAGCATGGACTACTGCAGCCAACTCTAGATCATGTGTGGGGTAGTTCTCCTCATACGTCTTCAACTATCGAGACGCATAGGCTATGACCTTACCCCTCTGCATCAGAACACACCCCAAGCCTAGCTTGGATGCGTCATTATATACCACAAAGTCATCTGTACCCTCAGGTTGTGCTAAAATTGGAGCAGACATCAATCTCCTCTTCAGCTCCTCAAAACTCTGCTGACACGGCTCAGACCAGACAAACCGAGTAGTCTTCCTCAGAAGACAAGTAAGTGGTCGGGCAATCAGGGAGAACCCTTCCACAAACCGGCGGTAATAACCTGCCAAACCTAGAAAGCTGCGAACCTCCTTAACATTCTTAGGAGGTTGCCAAGAAGACACTGACTCGATCTTCGCCGGATCGACTTTAATACCCTCAACAGTCACCACGTGGCCTAGGAAAGCCACCTCTGACATCCAAAACTCACACTTGGATAGCTTAGCATACATTTGGCTATCCTGTAGAATCTGCAATACTGTCCTTAAGTGTCCGGCATGCTCCTCTCGACTCCTAGAGTAAACTAGGATGTTGTCAATGAAGACCACTACAAACTGGTCTAAGAAGTCGATGAATATTCCATTCATCAACTCCATGAACACTGCTGGTGTATTAGTGAGCCCAAATGGCATCACTACGAACTCATAATGACCATACCTAGTCCGGAATTCCGTCTTAGGTATTGTTAGCATGAAATATTGTGATATTTTAGGCACGTTTCTAAACATATTTGATTCATATTGATAGTCTTTGATTGAACTTTGTGCATATGTGAGCTAGTATTACCTATATTGTCGATATGGATGTCTACACTAGTTCTATGTTGATTATAGGTGATTTGGAGCTATTTCCGAACGGAATCGAGCAAAAGAGGAGTTGATTGAGTGTGTCCATAGATTGAGGACATTCTTAGGAAGCAAATTGGAGTTTAGCTTGAGGAATGCACGAGGCTAGGGAAGAATCACGTTCTTGCCCTAAACCACGCTCTAAAATACGGCCGTACTACGAACCACGTTCAGTTCCACGGCCGTGGATCTTGTGTAGAAAAGTGTGATGCATTCCAGTAACTATTACGGTCGTGGAATATATGGTACAAACCGTGACCTAATCCACGCCCTAAAATTATGGTCGTGGAAACTTCCACGACCGTGATCTTGGCGAATCTTTTCGCCACACTTCGAAGCCACGATCTTTTGAAGATTGGGCCGGGCCGATATTTTATCTTGCCCTATAAAAAGACGGACGAAGCAAGAATCCGTCATCTTCGCTTACGCCCGCTGATCATCGCTAAGGAGGATAATCGACGCTTAGGATCGTTTACGCCGGCTACCTTCGCTTACCCTTGTTGAGAAGCTTTTGATCATCTCATTGGAGATTGAAGTTCGCACGGGACATTGCCCTAATCTCGCACTTTCGGTGGAGATTGCTGTTGAGACCTCCGGATTGGCGGAAGATCGAAGCTTTTGGAAGATTTGCAAGAAGATCTCTCTTCTTGTTTAGGTTTGATTCGGAAAACGGATTGACATCCCGTTTTCCCTTCTTTCCTAAGGTTGTGATTGTTTACTTTAGTTTGAATCCTTTGACAATACTCATTCTTGATTGTGACTTTGAGATTGATTTGAAGATTATTGAAAGTTCTTGAAAGTTTTCATCTTTTTATCCTTTAAATTCTTGAATTGATATACATGACTGTTATTGGCTAAAAACCCTTAACAATTCTAAGGTGAAGGGTTGATAGTTGTGGCTTAGATGATGATAGATCGATCGAAAACAGATTAGACCCTGAGAGTTAGAGAGAATCGCCGATAGACCATAAATTACGGCCTGTTCTTGAGTCCACGGCCGTGGAACACCAAGAACTAACCGTAATTTCTCCTAAATCTACGAACCTGCTTTTACTTTAATCCAAAGTTAAAGATTTGCTTTAACTTAGTTTAGACTTGTCTTTTCTAGGTGGTAGTGAAGCCTCAACAACCTCTACCTCGATTGTGAGTGTCACAACCTCAATCGGTTAAGTTAGTCTTGATCCTTGGGTTACAAGTTTGGGTATTTGACACTAAATCTCATCTTTACAATCTTTCTATATTGAGCCTCAACAACCTGTATAGAGAGTGCCTTGTGGGTGAGTTACATAAGGTTTTTGGAACTTCACCGTACGATTACCTTACCTTAATATACCTTTGCATATCTCAACTCTGTCTTTATATCATTAAGTATATCTTGAATCGATTGCCACAGCTGGATATTTGGATCTTTAGGATTGTTGTTTTCCCAATATTTGCAAAACTCTCATACTTACTCGCTTGACAAACTGAAATTGAATTTGTTCCCACCCAAATCCATGTGTTCGATACTTTGGAATTCTTGCTTAGCTACGTCGATCCGTACACTGCGGGTTCGCTGCTTGATTCTAGTTTTATAAATTTAAAGCTTATTTGCACACACCTTTAGGGGCGAACAAGTTTTTGGCGCCGTTGCCGGGGATTTGGTTTCGGCCGAATTCGGTAACCGGTTGTCAAGCTTGGGAGCTTGCTCTCGTTATTTGATATTACTTTAAGTGCATGCGCAGGTCTAGGAACACCGAAGATCTCTTACCTATTGATCAAGAGGTAGAGAAAACCTTGAGGCAAAAGCGCAAGGAAAAGAAGATGGCTGAAGAACACGAGCGTGATCTTCAAGCGGAGTTGGCGGAGAAGGAAGCTCAACTCCAATGGAATGAGAACCTCCGCCGGGATGAGATGGATCGCCATCAATCCCAAGTTAACAATCTACAAGATCAAATGTTCCAATTGAGAGTAGAAATAAGCGACCTTAAGAGTAAAGAAATCAAGAAATCCTCAAGGAGGGCATCAAGATCTAGAAGAAGGAGAAGTCATTCATCCGCTGATGATAGTGACTCTTCCATGCCACCATTAGAGGAGATTGATCCTACGGTCAATGTGAATCCTTTCCATCTACAAGGAGCTACTAATCGCCGCATTCCACCTAGGAATGTGAGGGTCGAACGTGTGGATAATGAGCCAAGAACTCTTGGCCAGCGGATGGATCCAACACAACAACCACGCCGCTTGGGCGTGAATTTTGATGCTGAAGATGTGCAAGGGTTTAGCTTTAACCCTCAAGTTATTACTCTTGTTCGTCAAAACCAATTTGGCGGAACAAGCGCTGAATCTCCACACCAACACTTGCAAAACTTCGAGTGTATGATGGAGACGATGAGACCGAAGAGCGCTACTACCAACAGTTACAAGCTTAAACCCTTCTTCTTCTCCTTGAAGGGGAAGGCGTTGTCATGGTATCAAGCTCTTCCTAGTGGGAAACTAGATACGTGGGAAGACCTTTCCGCGGAGTTTCTCACCAAATTCTTTCCGCCTTCCAAAACGGCGGAACTTAGAGGTAAGATTAATGCTTTTTCTATGAGACCTAACGAAAGTTTGTTTCAATCTTGGGAAAGGTTTCAGGATTTGCTCTTGGATTGCCCTCATCATGGCATATCCAAGCTCGCCTTGCTGGAAATTTACTACAAGGGGCTGGATGCGGGAACGCAATTCAACCTTCAATCCCTCTTATGTGGAACGTTCATGGACATGAGAGAAGATGACGCTTGGGACTTCATTGAGAAGCAAGCAAGAGTCATAGAGAAGTATTCCCACCGGAAGGTGGAGGGAAATCGTGTGGAGCAAGGAGCAAAGCTCACACATGAAGCTCAAAATCAGATTTTCTCCCTCAACAATGAGATCAAAGAGTTGAAGGAGGCTATCAAGACCAACTTCCCAAAGCAACAAGGGAAGGATGTTGGTTATTTGGGCAACAATAATGGCGGCAACAACAATAACCGGGGCAACAACCGGAATGGAAACAACAACAACCGGAACAATGATTGGAACAACAATAGGGGTTCAAACAACAACAATTGGCGCCCCAATTAACAAAATTCCGGTAACTCTTATCCTTCCAATTCTAATTCACTAACTCCACCTTCCTCTTCCTCTATTCCTTTGAAAAGCCAGGGGCAATCATCTAATGGAGGAAACATTTCGGGGAAGGAGAAGCCCGATCCTATATTGGAAACGATTATGGGAAAGCTTCAAGGGTTGGAGAACCGCCTCATCAAGGTTGATGATCAAGTCTCTAAGGTTGACAAAGCTCAAAAGGTTTTGGAAAACCAAATGTTCAACCACGCGGAGGAAGTTCCTAGAAATCAAGGGAAACTTCCAGGAAAGACCGAGGACAACCCTAAGGGAAGGGTGATGGCGATAACAACTAGAAGCGGAGTGACAACCACCGACCCGCAGCCTACGTTCGTTGAAGTCCCCGTAGAAAAGGACAAGGAGAAGGGGAAGGAGAAGGAAGACGTCTATGTTCCTCCTCCAGCTTACAAACCTCCCCTACCATTCCCTCAATCTAGAGCGCGAGCGCGCCTAGATAAACAATTCGGTAAGTTCATAGAACTCATGAGCAAGCTGCATATTAATATACCATTCATTGATGCTATTGTAGGTATGCCAGCTTACGGCAAGTTCTTGAAGGAGCTTCTCTCTAACAAGAGGAAGCTAGAAGATTTCGGAGAGGTCAAGATGAGTTCGGATTCCTCGGATCTCATCAAGACCATGAAGGAGAAAATGCCCCCAAAGTTGAAAGATCCGGGGTCATTTTGCATTCCCATCGGAGTGGGAGATGTCACATATGACGCTTTATGTGACTTAGGAGCAAGTGTGAGCATCATACCACTTGCGTTATACAGGAAGATCGGTTTAGGCGAACCTAAACCGGTGAAGATGACGTTGTACATGGCGGATCGATCCATCACTCGCCCCGTCGGTATTGTAGAAGACGTCCCGGTCAAGCTAGGTAAATTCTTTGTTCCGATTGATTTTGTCGTGCTTGACATTCCTGCAGATAGTCCGGTTCCGATCATACTCGGAAGACCGTTTCTTGCAACTTCCGGCTGCATGGTCGATTGCAAGAATGGTAGACTCGCTTTTGATATTGGAGAAGAGAAAGTAGAGTTCGTTCTTTCCACTCTAGTGAAGGAACCAATCTTTGATGAGGATATTTACGATATCCAAGATGAAGAAGGTTTATCTAGGGAAGAGGTTAGCGCAATTCTCTTTAACGATCCTTTACAAAAAGTTATTACCATGAGTCTAACAGATGTAGGGGAAGAAGAAGAGTGCAAAGAGGAAATTGAAGCCTTGGAAGCACAAGAAGAGATGCATGAAGAGGAGTTTGAGAAACTCCACGATGAGGCTGAGAATGTTAGAATCCACGGTCATACCCTGTATTCCACGACCGTGGATTTCACAACCAAAATCGACCTCCATTCCAGGGGATTACACGGCCGTGGAACATATGAAGAGCCCGTAATTCTGACCGTGGAAGAGGGTGATCGGCATACTTCTTCAACTTCTTTTGATTCTTCTCCAACTCATTCAACACCCTTAGAAACTTCTAAGGAAATGTCGGAAGCTCCTCAAGGATCATTGGAAGCTCCAAAAGTGATGGAACTCAAACAACTTCCTACTCATCTAAGGTACGCTTTTCTTGGATCTAATTTTACCTTTCCGGTTATTGTTAGTTCCGAACTAAGCATAGATGAACATGAACAGCTCATGATTGTCCTTAGGAAACATAGGAAAGCTATAGGCTATACTATTGAGGACTTAGTAGGAATTAAACCCTCCCTATGCATGCATAAGATATTAATGGAGGAAGACTTTAGAACTTCGAGACAACCTCAAAGGCGGTTGAATCCGACCATGAAGGAGGTTGTCAAGAAGGAAATTCTTAAACTTCTTGATGCAGGTATCATCTATCCTATCTCCGATAGTAAATGGGTGAGTCCAGTTCAAGTAGTTCTGAAGAAGGGAGGAATGACGGTCATCACCAACAAGAACAACGAACTCATTCCTACCCGAACCGTGACTGGATGGCGGATGTGCATAGACTACCGCAAGCTCAACAACGCAACGCGGAAGGATCACTTTCCATTGCCATTCATCGATCAAATGCTTGAAAGGTTAGCACAACATTCACATTTTTGCTACCTTGACGGTTATAGTGGTTTCTTTCAGATTCCGATACATCTGGATGATCAAGAGAAGACCACATTCACGTGCCCTTGGGGTACGTTCGCCTATAGGAGAATGCCGTTCGGGCTTTGCAACGCCCCAGCCACCTTCCAACGGTGCATGATGGCCATCTTCTCCGAATACGTAGAGGAAATCATGGAAGTCTTCATGGACGACTTCTCCGTATACGGTTCCTCTTTTAACGATTGCCTTTCTAACCTTTCTCTTGTTTTACAAAGATGCGAAGACACTAACCTAGTTCTTAATTGGGAGAAGTGTCAATTCATGGTTAAGGAAGGAATTGTATTAGGTCACTTAGTCTCTAGTAGAGGGATAGAGGTAGACAAGGCTAAGATAGAGACCATAGAGAAACTTCCTCCCCCAATTTCGGTGAAGGGGATAAGAAGTTTCCTAGGACATGCTGGATTTTATAGACGTTTCATTAAGGACTTTTCTAAGATATCAAAACCTCTCACTAATCTATTGATGAAGGATGCGGTTTTTGAGTTTTCGCAGGAATGTTTGGATGCGTTTAACACCATTCGGCAAGCTCTAATTTCAGCACCTATCATCCAACCTCCGGATTGGACTCTCCCCTTCGAGATTATGTGCGATGCTAGTGACGTAGCTATTGGAGCTGTTCTTGGACAACGAAAGGAAGGGCGAACCCATGCCATATACTATGCTAGCAAGACGCTAGACGAAGCGCAGCTCAACTACGCCACTACCGAGAAAGAGTTTTTAGCCATTGTCTATGCTATTGACAAGTTTCGCTCTTATCTTGTAGGTGCAAAGGTGATTGTCTATACGGATCATGCTGCGATCCGGTACCTCCTTGCAAAGAAAGATGCGAAACCAAGGCTGATTAGATGGATTCTTCTCCTACAAGAATTCGATCTTGAGATCCGCGACAAGAAAGGCTCGGAAAATTCTGTTGCGGATCATTTGAGTCGCCTAACACATCTAGAGGACGACCATTTACCCATTGATGACTCCTTTCCGGACGAACACTTACACATCATAGAGGAGTGCATCAACGTGATCTCCAAAGGTAACGAACCATGGTTTGCTGATTTCGTTAACTATTTGGTTTGCCAGGAGATACCGCCCGGACTATCCTACGCACAAAGGAAGAAGTTCTTTAAGGACGTCCGGGAATACTATTGGAACGAGCCTCTACTCTTTAAAAGAGGTCCGGATGGCATCATTCGGCGATGTGTGCTGGAAGATGAGATGCAAAGTGTCATCCGCCATTTTCATTCACTACCTTGTGGAGGACATGCTAGTTCAAACAAGACTAGCGCAAAGGTATTGCAATCCGGATTCTATTGGCCTACTTTATTTAGAGATGTGCAATCCTTTGTTTCTTGTTGCGATGCTTGTCAAAGAACAGGCAATATTTCTAGAAGGAACGAGATGCCCCTCAACAACATCCAAGAGGTGGAGATTTTCGATGTTTGGGGAGTCGATTTCATGGGACCATTCCCATCATCTTGTGAAAACCAATACATACTATTGGCGGTAGATTACGTTTCTAGATGGGTGGAAGCAATTGCCTCTCCCACAAATGATGCCATGGTGGTGGTTAAGTTCTTCAACAAGACCATCTTCCCGCGATTCGGGACACCAAGGACGATCATTAGTGATGGAGGTTCTCACTTCATAGCCCGTCGCTTTGAAGCTCTTCTAGCTAAGTATGGGGTTACTCACAAGATCGCTACCCCTTACCATCCACAAACGAGTGGACAAGTTGAGATCTCAAATAGGGAGATCAAAGGGATTCTAGAGAAGACGGTTTCAAGGACTAGAAAGGATTGGTCCTTGAAGCTAGATGATGCATTATGGGCGTACCGGACTGCGTACAAGACTCCCATAGGAACCACACCATACAACCTTGTGTATGGGAAGTCTTGTCACTTGCCGGTGGAGCTGGAGCACAAAGCATTTTGGGCTATCAAGTGGCTGAATTTCGGCATGAAAGAGGCGGGAGAGAAGCGTCTCCTAGACATCAACAAGCTGGATGAACTCCGCTTGAACGCCTATGAAAACGCCAAGATCTACAAGGAAAGAGCAAAGCGTTGGCATGATAAGCATATCATTCCAAAGGACTTCAAAGAAGGAGATCAAGTTCTCCTCTTCAATTCAAGACTTCGCCTCTTTCCAGGTAAGCTTAAATCCCGTTGGACCGGACCCTTTCTAATTAAGCGTATTTTCCCCCATGGTGCAGTTGAAGTATGGGGTGAAGGTAGCGGAAGTTTTAAGGTGAACGGCCAACGACTCAAGAAGTATACGCCGGAACTCCAAGCTGAGGAGTTCGCGCCTACCGCACTCGAATAAGTGCGAGATTGGTCTAGCTACGGACCTTAAACAAAGCGCTTCTTGGGAGGCAACCCAAGGTATTGCATTTTCGTTTTTGTTTTCGATTCATAGTTTAGCTTAGAATAGACGTTTTTGCTTTATTTTGCCTCGATTTCTTCCGGTATGTTCGTGTTTTTGGTTGTAGGATCGATGGAAAAGGAAAGAGGAAGAATAATGTCGAAGAAAAGTGACGAAATTCGGACTTTGAAGCTTTACAGAAGGTTCCACGGTCTAAATTACGGTCGTGATAGCTACAGTGGCCGTAATTCTCAAAAGCCTTTGAAAAATCACCAAAACCACGGTTCCGTACACTTCCACGGCCGTGGAACACCCCGACAGACCGTGATTTTCAAAATTTTGCCTGCAACTATATAAGCCACGTTCTTCACAAACTCATCCCAAAAATTTCCCCTTTCCACGACCTAGACACCGAAACCCCACGACCTCCTCCAAATCTTCGTTTCTTAATCGTTTCTAACGATTCTTCTTCCCAAACTGCAGCAAATCCAACCACAAATAAGATCCAAGCGACAAACCGAGCAGAAATCCATCAACAAACGCGCATTTCGGGTTTTTCAATCCGAAAAAGAGGTTTATTCTTTCTTCTTGATTTTCGCCAATTGGGTTCGTTTTTGCTATAGATTTTTAGGAAGAACTGACAAAGACTGGAAGGAATTAGACTAGGACTGCTTGTTGTGGTGATTGCTGGTGAATTTGCTGAGATTCGTGAAATTCTGAGACGAATCACGGCCTCTGGGTAAACCACGGCCGTAATTCCTTAAGAACAGACCGTAATTTTTGGTGAAAAATGGATTTCGTAAGGAGAGTGTCAGGAAGGATAAAAGAGAAGAAGGGAGAGCAGAATAAGAAAAGGAAAGGCAATCCCTCCACCCCCTCATCCTCTAGGGCACCACCACCCTCATCTCCCTCACTACCATCTTCACCTTCACCTCCATCCTCACCTCCTCACCCTAGAATCCCGACCATACACGAGAACCACCTTGCTGCTTTCGAGAAGATACAGAAAAGGGCAGTAATTGGCCCTAGATATTTGTTGTTGGAGGATCTATATCCTCTTAACATTGTTGATGACCTCACTTGGCTCTTGGATAGAGCCAGACTAGTTATCTTCTCGGCTATCCGGGAAGACGCCTATGAGGAGATCACCCGGGAGGTTGTGACGTCCTTCGAGCACAGCCACGTAGATAGGACCGTCTCTTTCCGTCTCATGGAACGAGACTATCATTTAAGTATCGTTGAGTTTGGGACTATTTTTGGGTTTCATGAGACCTTCAATGGTCGATTTCCGAGTGGTGTTTACCCTAAGGATTTTTGGAAGGAAGTTGTGATGATCTACGCCGACGAGGACCGTTGGCAACCCGCCGATACCAAGGCTAGATTGATGTACCATCTAGCCTTGAAGATAGCTCACCGCGTTCTTTCGGAGTGTCTCTTTCCTAGGACGGAGACGCCCCAAAAGATCAAGACGGATGAGCAATTCTTGCTCTATTGCATGTTTTATGGACGCCGTGCAGATTGTGCTACTCTCTTGGCTGCTACGATGAGCAAGCTCAAGAATAAGGCGAAGGGAAACATCGGATATGGTGGGATAGTTACCCACATAGCTAGGAGTTTAGGTGTGGATTTTTCTGCTTGCACCCGCATACCGGCCGTTCCTTTGGGGCTACATGCATTCATGGTTAGGGGTCTCATTTTCCCCACACATGGAGGTCCGCCTTATGCGGGTATGCCTTGGGAGAGTAGGACAGGCAGGGGTATAGAGTGGCTGCCAGAGTACTCCATTGTGGCGGGACGCCACAATTGGAAGGAGACGTTCGCTGCGATGCATGCGAACAGGTTAGTAGCTCCCCCTTACGTCCCACCACCGGTTGTGGAGGAGGAGGACATGGGAGACTAGTTCGAGAGTGGAGGAGGAGCGGAGCAGGAGTTTGGCACGTTTCCGGACCAGCCGGAGGCGGCCCCAGATGTACCTAGACGCTCTCCACGTCCAGCTAGAGCATCAAGCTCGTCATCTCGCCGCGCTAGCGTGAGTGAGAGGCCCACGTGGATGACCACACCTCCCACATGGTATGGCATTCCCCCTCCTTGGTCCACGGAGCAGCCAACAGCACCACCACCAGCACCAGCACCATCCGACGCCCCCGCATGGTACGATCACGCCCCGGGATGGTACGAGCAGATGCCGGATTGGGCTACCGGGCTTTCAGAGAGAGTTGGAGCGTTGGAGATCCGGGCCGACGCTAGAGACGGACGCCTTGACGACCTTGACCACATGATGAGGGACGTCTACCGCCAGCAGTTTGGGCGGCCCTACGACTCCAGCTTCTCCCCATTCCCACCTCCGCCGGCGCCGCAGTGATTCGATGCATGACCGCTCGTTTTAGACATTCCCGCCACCACTTTGTGAGTTCCTTTTTCTTTTCTTTCTTTTCTCTCTTTCTTATGAACATTAGGGACAATGTTCATCCTAAGTATGGGGTGGGATGTACTAAAAAGTTTGTAATAACTCTACTCTCTATGTTTGCTTTCATTCGAGACTATCGTTGCATGTTCATTATGTGTTGCACGTTTCATTTTCGCATTGCATGAAAAGAACTTTAAAAACCCATAAAAATTGAAAAATTTTGAAAATTTTGTGCTTCTAATGAATTGAGATGATTTCCATGATAATCATTACTTGTGAATGGAGTTTGATAACAATTGCATGCTTAAAAGAATAGTGAATCGAAAAGGATTTGAATGAATGAATTTTACCTCTTTTGCAAGTTTTATAATGTGAAAATGTTACCTAAATCATGTTGAGAAATTGAAGTTGAAATCACGTTATAAGTTCCTATACTTCTTATTGAAATGATTAAGACAATTCGATACTTTCTTTCTTCTTTCTTTGATCATCTAGCTCCTCATTGAAATATTAGCCTCCTTTACCTATCCGGGAATTTTGGAGAAGTGAATGAAAAAGGCATGTTTGATGTGGGAGGGCCATGAGAGCAATTATTTGCAATCAAGTGAATAGAAAGAAATTGTAAGTTTGGGGAAGTCAATCATGACGATGAGTAACTCGGCACCATTCACATAGCCGGGTGTTTGTGTCTTACCAAAGTCGAATTGAGCGGTATTCCTAGCGGATTATGGTATGTGCGCTAAGGGTTTGAGGCATCTCATGAAAATTGAGAAACGCCAATCTCCTAGGCTTCGGTTTTTGTGCACCTCTATCCATAACTCCAAAAGTAAAGTCGAAAAATGAAAGGAAGAGAGCGAAGCTCTAAAGTGAAGTGTTGCGGAAACCGCAAAAGAAGAAGAAGGTAGTTGTCCACTTTCCCGGATTCAAGCACCACATTACCTAAAGGTTTCCTTCCCTTTCCACATTCTAGACCTTTTTCTTTGAAAGTCCTTAAGATCAAAAGAATGTTATATGGCTTGGTGATCTAAATTGAAGTTTCTTAGGATTGATTTTGATAATGTTTGAAGGTTATGATGCTTGTTTGGAAGTTAAATTGATTCATGAATTTTCTTTGCTTTTTACTCTTTAATTGAGTGTGTGAAAGTTTGATGAACGATTGAAGCAAGGTTTGAGAATGATCTATTCTTTAGAAGTCACATTCACCCAAAGAGAAGGTACACATATTTCATCCTAACTCTTGTTTAAAGCTTTTTGAAAGACCTTGCTTAGGGACAAGCAAGTGTTAAGTATGAGGTTATTTGTTAGCATGAAATATTGTGATATTTTAGGCACGTTTCTAAACGTATTTGATTCATATTGATAGTCTTTGATTGAACTTTGTGCATATGTGAGCTAGTATTACCTATATTGTCGATATGGATGTCTACACTAGTTCTATGTTGATTATAGGTGATTTGGAGCTATTTCCGAACGGAATCGAGCAAAAGAGGAGTTGATTGAGTGTGTCCATAGATTGAGGACATTCTTAGGAAGCAAATTGCAGTTTAGCTTGAGGAATGCACGAGGCTAGGGAAGAATCACGTTCTTGCCCTAAACCACACTCTAAAATACGGCCGTACTACGAACCACGTTCAGTTCCACGGCCGTGGATCTTGTGTAGAAAAGTGTGATGCATTCCAGTAACTATTACGGTCGTGGAATATATGGTACAAACCGTGACCTAATCCACGCCCTAAAATTACGGTCGTGGAAACTTCCACGACCGTGATCTTAGCGAATCTTTTCGCCACACTTCGAAGCCACGATCTTTTGAAGATTGGGCCGGGCCGATATTTTATCTTGCCCTATAAAAAGACGGACGAAGCAAGAATCCGTCATCTTCGCTTACGCCCGCTGATCATCGCTAAGGAGGATAATCGACGCTTAGGATCGTTTACGCCGGCTACCTTCGCTTACCCTTGTTGAGAAGCTTTTGATCATCTCATTGGAGATTGAAGTTTGCACGGGACATTGCCCTAATCTCGCACTTTCGGTGGAGATTGCTGTTGAGACCTCCGGATTGGCGGAAGATCGAAGCTTTTGGAAGATTTGCAAGAAGATCTCTCTTCTTGTTTAGGTTTGATTCGGAAAACGGATTGACATCCCGTTTTCCCTTCTTTCCTAAGGTTGTGATTGTTTACTTTAGTTTGAATCCTTTGACAATACTCATTCTTGATTGTGACTTTGAGATTGATTTGAAGATCATTGAAAGTTCTTGAAAGTTTTCATCTTTTTATCCTTTAAATTCTTGAATTGATATCAACATGACTGTTATTGGCTAAAAACCCTTAACAATTCTAAGGTGAAGGGTTGATAGTTGTGGCTTAGATGATGATAGATCAATCGCAAACAGATTAGACCCTGAGAGTTAGAGAGAATCGCCGATAGACCATAAATTAAGGCCTGTTCTTGAGTCCACGGCCGTGGAACACCAAGAACTAACCGTAATTTCTCCTAAATCTACGAACCTGCTTTTACTTTAATCCAAAGTTAAAGATTTGCTTTAACTTAGTTTATACTTGTCTTTTCTAGGTGGTAGTGAAGCCTCAACAACCTCTACCTCGATTGTGAGTGTCACAACCTCAATCGGTTAAGTTAGTCTTGATCCTTGGGTTACAAGTTTGGGTATTTGACACTAAATCTCATCTTTACAATCTTTATATATTGAGCCTCAACAACCTGTATAGAGAGTGCCTTGTGGGTGAGTTACATAAGGTTTTTGGAACTTCACCGTACGATTACCTTACCTTAGTATACCTTTGCATATCTCAACTCTGTCTTTATATCATTAAGTATATCTTGAATCGATTGCCACAGCTGGATACTTGGATCTTTAGGATTGTTGTTTTCCCAATATTTGCAAAACTCTCATACTTACTCGCTTGACAAACTGAAATTGAATTTGTTCCCACCCAAATCCCTGTGTTCGATACTTTGGAATTCTTGCTTAGCTACGTCGATCCGTACACTGCGGGTTCGCTGCTTGATTCTAGTTTTATAAATTTAAAGCTTATTTGCACACACCTTTAGGGGCGAACAAGTTTTTGGCGCCGTTGCCGGGGATTTGGTTTCGGCCGAATTCGGTAACCGGTTGTCAAGCTTGGGAGCTTGCTCTCGTTATTTGATATTACTTTAAGTGCATGCGCAGGTATAGGAACACCGAAGATCTCTTACCTATTGATCAAGAGGTAGAGAAAACCTTGAGGCAAAAGCGCAAGGAAAAGAAGATGGCTGAAGAACACGAGCGTGATCTTCAAGCGGAGTTGGCGGAGAAGGAAGCTCAACTCCAATGGAATGAGAACCTCCGCCGGGATGAGATGGATCGCCATCAATCCCAAGTTAACAATCTACAAGATCAGATGTTCCAATTGAGAGTAGAAATAAGCGACCTTAAGAGTAAAGAAATCAAGAAATCCTCAAGGAGGGCATCAAGATCTAGAAGAAGGAGAAGTCATTCATCCGCTGATGATAGTGACTCTTCCATGCCACCATTAGAGGAGATTGATCCTACGGTCAATGTAAATCCTTTCCATCCACAAGGAGCTACTAATCGCCGCATTCCACCTAGGAATGTGAGGGTCGAACGTGTGGATAATGAGCCAAGAACTCTTGGCCAGCGGATGGATCCAACACAACAACCACGCCGCTTGGGCGTGAATTTTGATGCTGAAGATGTGCAAGGGTTTAGCTTTAACCCTCAAGTTATTACTCTTGTTCGCCAAAACCAATTTGGCGGTACAAGCGCTGAATCTCCACACCAACACTTGCAAAACTTCGAGTGTATGATGGAGACGATGAGACCGAAGAGCGCTACTACCAACAGTTACAAGCTTAAACCCTTCTTCTTCTCCTTGAAGGGGAAGGCGTTGTCATGGTATCAAGCTCTTCCTAGTGGGAAACTAGATACGTGGGAAGACCTTTCCGCGGAGTTTCTCACCAAATTCTTTCCGCCTTCCAAAACGGCGGAACTTAGAGGTAAGATTAATGCTTTTTCTATGAGACCTAACGAAAGTTTGTTTCAATCTTGGGAAAGGTTTCAGGATTTGCTCTTGGATTGCCCTCATCATGGCATATCCAAGCTCGCCTTGCTGGAAATTTACTACAAGGGGCTGGATGCGGGAACGCAATTCAACCTTCAATCCCTCTTATGTGGAACGTTCATGGACATGAGAGAAGATGACGCTTGGGACTTCATTGAGAAGCAAGCAAGAGTCATAGAGAAGTATTCCCACCGGAAGGTGGAGGGAAATCGTGTGGAGCAAGGAGCAAAGCTCACACATGAAGCTCAAAATCAGATTTTCTCCCTCAACAATGAGATCAAAGAGTTGAAGGAGGCTATCAAGACCAACTTCCCAAAGCAACAAGGGAAGGATGTTGGTTATTTGGGCAGCAATAATGGCGGCAACAACAATAACCGGGGCAACAACCGGAATAACAACTGGAATGGAAACAACAACAACCGGAACAATGATTGGAACAACAATAGGGGTTCAAACAACAACAATTGGCGCCCCAATCAACAAAATTCCGGTAACTCTTATCCTTCCAATTCTAATTCACTAACTCCACCTTCCTCTTCCTCTATTCCTTTGAAAAGCTAGGGGCAATCATCTAATGGAGGAAACACTTCGGGGAAGGAGAAGCCCGATCCTATATTGGAAACAATTATGGGAAAGCTTCAAGGGTTGGAGAACCACCTCATCAAGGTTGATGATCAAGTCTCTAAGGTTGACAAAGCTCAAAAGGTTTTAGAATCTTTCTATATTGAGCCTCAACAACCTGTATAGAGAGTGCCTTGTGGGTGAGTTACATAAGGTTTTTGGAACTTCACCGTACGATTACCTTACCTTAGTATACCTTTGCATATCTCAACTCTGTCTTTATATCATTAAGTATATCTTGAATCGATTGCCACAGCTGGATACTTGGATCTTTAGGATTGTTGTTTTCCCAATATTTGCAAAACTCTCATACTTACTCGCTTGACAAACTGAAATCGAATTTGTTCCCAACCAAATCCCTGTGTTCGATACTCTGGAATTCTTGCTTAGCTACGTCGATCCATACACTGCGGGTTCGCTGCTTGATTCTAGTTTTATAAATTTAAAGCTTATTTTCACACACCTTTAGGGGCGAACAGGTATGTCCTGATCTCTCACTCTCAGTTGGTGATAACCTGGCCTCAAGTCTATCCTCGAGAACACGGACGCTCCATGCAACTGGTCCAACAGATCATCTATGTGCGGCAGTGGATACTTGTTCTTGATGGTGACTTTATTCAGCTCTTTGTAGTCTATGCACAGCCTCATCGATCCGTCCTACTTCCTCACAAATATTACTGGCGCGCCCCAAGGTGACACACTAGGGTGTATGAAGCCCTTCTCTGCTAACTCCTCTAACTGCTTCTTCAACTCAAGCAGCTCTATCGGTGTCATACGGTATGGAGCCTTCGAGATCGACCTCGTGCCCGGCTCTAGCTCAATGCTGAAGTCCACGCTCCTCTGTGGGGGTAGTCCTGGTAGGTCATCACTGAACACCTCTGCAAACTCGCATGCAACTGGTACCTCCTCCACTGTCAGGCTCTTGCGTTCCTTCATGACATAACACCAGACGGCCTCGCAACCCTGTGCGATCAGTCTCGCTGCTCTCACTGCACTGATAACCGTGCCGGACTTTCCGAGGTCCCAACCTCGAAACACTCTATGACCCTCCTCAGTGGCAACAATCACTGTCCTCCTACCAATGTCTAAGACTGCTCCATGTCTCTTCATCCAATCTATCCCCAAAATCACATACTCATGAGCTAAGGGCATAACTAGAAAGTCTACTAGCCAATCTCGATCTTCCATGCGAATGGGACATCCATAGATCTCTCTAGTCCCTCTTACCCTACTCCCATCTAGTAAGCCTATCATAAAAGGTATCCCCTCTACAGTAGCTAAGGACAACATATCTACGCATGCATCAGATATGAAGGAGTGCGTAGCACCCGTATCAAATAAAACTCGTACGAGTAAGTCATGGATCTGCATCGTACCTGTGGCAGTCGGTGCCTCTGGCTGATCAGCACTCCTCAGCTCAAACACTCGTGCCTGAGCTCCTCTGGTATCAGCTACACTGCCACGTCCTCTGCCCCGACCTGATCCCTGTATAGAGCTTTGTGAAGATGTGTGTTTTGGAGCCCTGTAAGACTGCTGCTGACCTGGGGCTCGGTACTGTTGTTGCTGACTCGGAGCTCGGTACTGTGGCTGCCTCTGTACACTCCCTGATAGACTTGCAGGGGAAGAACCCTCCTGAGATGGAGCCTTGCCCTAGCGGAAAAATACAGCTCTATGTCCAACCTTGCCGCACTGGAAGTAGGTCACTAACGGCTTCGTGCAGTTCGATCGGATGTGTCCATAGCCACTACAGTTGTGGCACTGTGAACCCCTAGCTGAAGCCTGAACGGTAGCGGTATGGCTATGTCGCCCCTGAGTCTGTCCCCGTCCAAAAACAACTACTCCTGTACTGCCACTAGCATATCCAGTCCTCTGCCGCTTATCCGGCCTGTCTGACTGAGCAGCTGTCCTCTGGACTGGCCTATCCCTCTCATATGCCGACGCCCTATCCTGATAGTCTAACAAAGTCTCTCAGCGAAATCCTGCCAGATAGGAACGAGTGCTCTCTCTCAATCTCCGTGAAAAGAGGTACACATGTTGCTCCTCAGGAGGTGCAGCTGGTCCAAGTAGAGTCAGTTCCTTCTGGAACTTCTTGATAGCAGCAGCAATCGGAATATCTTCAAATCTTGCCTCAATGAAGTCCTGAAACCTCTCTCTCCTCAACGAGACAGGGCAGTATCTCTCTCTAACAATGCTCCTCATCTTCTCCCAACTGGTGACTCAACTACGAATGGTCCGCCACCAGGAATGAGCATCCTCCGTGAAACATGTCTGCACCAAATCCACCTGTCGATCCTCTGGGCAACGTATCGCCTCTAGTGCAGTCTCTACATGTCCAATCCAGTGCTCTACCTCTAACCCTATCTCTCCACTGAATGAGGGGACTTTCTGAGAGTTGAAAGCCTTCAACCACTCATCCGGTCTCGGTGCTCTAGACCCAGTAGGAGCTCTATCAGCCTCCACTCTCCTCTCAGGTACAGCCGGCACCTGAGGCACTCCTTGTGTCACCTGAACGGACCTAGCCGGTACTGGTGGTACTTGGGTAAGTCTCTCTGTTCTAGCAGCCTCCTCCATACGCTCGACGTATGCTCGGTACTCTCGGTACTCAGATGCTCCAATAGAAACACGTCCTGACTCAGTCGAACGTGCTCTCTGCGCTCCAGACCTAGCAACGGTCACATTCCTGACCTCGGGACCTACACTCTCAGCCACTTCCTCCACTCCTGCATCTGGTATGATCACTGGTGGTGGATCCTCTCGAGGAGCTCGACCTCGACCTCGTGCTAATGGAGGTCTACCTCCACGGCCGCTTCCTCTAACTATGGGAGTCCTATCTCCCTTACCTTGTCCAGCTGGAGGGAGAGGTGGACGACCTCTACCTCGACCAGTAGCTAGCGTAGCTCTAGTACGTGCCATCTGCGCGAGGAATAATATCTATAATTATTAACTAGCTAATCAGTCCAACTACATTAAAACCTAAAGTCCATACTAAGCATACTGAGATCCGCGGTAGTAGTGGTGGTTAGCCGTACTTTTCTATTCCCAACCAGACTATGCATGCATTTGAAAACCAAAAATTTCCTTTTCAAAACTCAAACCCCTTTCGGGTTCTGCTCAAATACTTATTCGGTCTTTCAGAAGATTTCAAGTGCCATTGTTGCCAACCTAGAGCTCTAATACCATGTTGTAACACTCCGAATTCTCAAAACTCGGGACGTTACTGGTTAGAACCTCACAATGGGTCCCGACCTCAGTTTGACAACAATATTACTAGGATCTTGCAACAAGACACAAATAAGAAAAACCGAAATTCATGAAATAGTATTTTTAAAGGAATGAATGCAACAAGGTCTAGTAGCCTATAGTACTTAAACAAAGGGAAAAAGACCAACTGTCTTAACAAAAGAAAGAACGACAAACAACAACCCAACCCCCACTCTAAGGAGTACGGAGACCTGACTGACCACTACTTCCGGATCACTCAGCTGTTGTTCTAACCTGCGGTAAATCTAAAAACACAACAGAAGAATAACCATTAGCTAGTTATCTAAACATTAGGAGAATAATAATAGCACACACACACATAAAATAATAAACACAGATCATGCTTTCAAACAAGTCCATTTATTATCTTCATTTAAGTTATTCACTCTTACTAATGATACTTATTTTGTGACACGAGGGATTCCCAAACCTCGCCTCCGCTCCCGTGTAACCATCAGGAATGGATCCGATGCATCTCACCTTGTACCTGCCTGGTGTGGGTATAGAGAACCTCCCAGTCTCTTGTCAGAGCTGGGCAGTGATGTCACGACCCGTTATACATACGCTTGGGCCTTAAAACATAATAACAACGGTCGTCCTAACAAGTTGTTATTATTATAATCTCACACATTGCACACACACAACCATTATCACCCAACTAATATCCAGAAACTGGCTAAGTAAGTCGCAATGACTTACTTCAATCAAAGATCACTCTCCCAAATCTCAACTCGGTCCATACCCGTGGTAACTCAAACGTCTGTTAAACAAGGCATGTGTATCAAAATTACATCTCACACTCTTAAAAGTTATAAACGTCTAATTTTTACAATCTCGTGAAAGGAATTTACGAAAAAGGTTTTTCTTAGGTTAAAAAGACCGTTTTGCCCCTGATCCCCAAACTTCGGAAAGTCTATCATTTAGTCCTAAAATTCTATTCTAGGACCTAAGTCCTAAATCTAGTTCTCAGACAAAGGTTTAGTGAGGATTTACAAGAGTTACACAAAATCCTAGTTTTTCATAAAAAGTCGTTAAGGTCCGACTTTGGATTAAGATCCAATGCTCTAATGAAAGCTCATAATTCCGGAATAAAAATCCTAATTCTTCTATGATATATCTACTAAATATATGTGTCCAGATCTCTCTAAAATTCTTAACCATAATTCTCCCATGAAATTCTAAAGTTGGGGTAAATTTAACATTTCTACACTTAGGCATTTTTTCTTCCTCTTTTGCAAAAACAGGCCAACTGTCCTACTTCAGGACCTCGTAAGTCCTAATCCGACCGTTAACTTTCTCTCAAATTTTAACACAGTAAACTATGTATTTCAATCTACAACATACTAAAAATTCAACGGTGGATGTTCATTCTAAGGTATCGAAACTTATCCTCCAAAAGGTCAGCTTATGAGTACAACTAAAATTCTGGAATTGGGTATGTGCAAGAGATCTCTAGTTCGATACCCATTGTCAACACTTCTGGACCAAAACTAAACCCACACATCCCCAGTTCGAGTCTCATGCATCACAATTCATTTCTAAATAAAACTAAGCAACCTAGGTTTAGCCTGTATACGTTTCTCTTAAAATCAGCAGCCAAGGATTACGGTTCAAGTTCACGAAGAGGGTTAGACCACCTACCGGACTGCAGCAAGGAAGGAGGTCCACTGCTGAAGCTCGATCGGCACCACTACCTCCGAATCGCTGGGTCGGTTCAGTTGCACCACTGCAGTGGCTGAAGGGGCTGGCTCCTCTTCGATTTTCTTGCCTACGGGTTGTCCAGTCGCACGTTAGGATGGGTGGTTCGTCACTGTGGTAGACACCCGGAAGAACTCGAGTAGGCTGCGTCGGCGTTGGCTCCAGTGGCGATAGCGAGTCCCTTATGCGGTGTGCCGGCGCTGAACGTTCCTCTTCGCTGTGCAGCAAGGAGGTGATCAGCGGGGTGTAACGACTCAGGAGAAGGAGGAGTAAGGTTGTACTCACCGGGTCGGCGTCGACGGGCAGGGTCCGGCGCAGGGGAGGAACGTCGGGGTGTCGCTGGTCGGCTTGCTCTTGTGGCTGGCGGTTCCAGTTCGTCCTCTTAGTGCAGAGAGTAGATCGTAGCGCTGTTTAGAATTTAGAATTGGTTAATGTGAGATTAGGTTAATTAGAAATTAGGGAAGGGTTAGGATAAAATTAGGGTTTTGGGTTTATTAGATCTACAAGAGTGTTGGGCCGGCTGAAGAGCATGGGCCAGAAAACAAATTGGGCCGGGTCTGCTCATTTAACTAATATGGAAATATAACTAGATCGTTATTCGTCCGGAACCGCTGTTTTATTTTATTTAAAGATACGGAATTATTTCCGGTTACATCATTTATCATTTTATGTGAATCAAGGTCACATAAAATGATAGAAATTAAATTTCGTTTTATTTTATTTTAAAGGATAAAAGTTGACGGATCGGATTCCGGTTGAATTCATTATTAAACGGAGTTTAAATTTTCGGGTATTACAAAAAAGTATTTGTCTATTTTTTATATATTGAGTTTTCAAATTAATTAATATCTATATATACTAAAGTAGAGTCCTTTAAAATACACTCTCTATTAGAGTTAGCAAAACATTTTTCTTTTAAATTAGTAATCTATTAAAATCTATATAACTTACTAAAACTAAGGAAACTAAGGTCACGTGTCATTCAACCTCAACGAGAAATGCCACCTCAGTTTTTTTTTTTTTTAAATAGTGACTAAATTGTCATTTTTATTAATTTGTAAAAAAAATTACTATATTGTTATTATAGATTATTTTGTAACTGAATATTAATTCCTGTACATAAATTCTGAGTAAAAATCATTAGAATCTTAGTAGAATGCTTGAGCAATAGTGTGTATATCAAACAGTAGGAGGCTCCAACAAAAATCAATTCTTCATGGTAACATAAAGCGATTCTCCATGGCAATTCATCTTTGAACCGTAATTTGTAATCAGACGGTGCAATGTTGCAACAGAGATATATAACACAATCTATGAATTCCTTAATACTCTCCCCCTCATATCTCCAACATAACATCAGAGCAAAGCACTTGCAGGTTGAACTTTCCAACACAACAGTTCATCCTTAAGTCATGCAGTAAATGCTGCAACATAAAGCAATTCTCAATGACAGTTCATCCTTAAGTCATAGTTTGTACATCACACAGTAGAATGTTTCAACATAAATTTGATAATCAAAACCATTATGAATCCCAATACCTACATAGTGTTGTTTATGACCTTAATTTTAATAAATTACAATTAATCCTGCTGAATTTGTAAGCTCAATCACATATGTCAGCCATGGAATCAATAACTTTCATAATAAAATTCACAATTAAATTCAGAATTTCATAATAAAAAGCAATTGTAATTATCAATAAAAAATACATTATTAATTCCAATATCCTAAAACAATCTCTTATTATCATTCACCAATTACCGTATCTATGCAATCATCAAATCTTCCTAGCAAGTAGAAATAAATCTAATCTATATATCTATATATATATATATATATATATATATATATATATATATACTAAAGCAGCACCCATTTTGTCCACGTGTCAACCTCTAAGGCCGTCCACGTCAACTTTTTTCCAATTTATTTACAAATTTGCCACAATGTATTTACAGATTTGCCATTAATTATTTTATAAGAAATTTTTTTATTAGAATTTGTAAACAGTCATCATGCCACGTCAATTTTATTAAAATAAATAATTTAAAAAAAATCTACCTTTCTACCAATCAAAATTAACAAACTGATCTATTGTAACTCGATTTGTTGAGAAAATCTAACGCAAATCTTCCAACAAGATTTGACACATTTGTTTAATTTAAAACTAAATCAAATTTTGCTCCTCTATCTAAATCTAAGTAAAAGTGATAATATATTAAGGTATAAATATAATACTCGAATAATAATTTTTGTAATAGAACTTTAATTATGTTCTTTTATTTATTTAAAAAAAATTAATCCTCATATGTTAGTCATATTAATTAATAAAAATAATTTTTACTATAAATTGATATCAAATATATGATTCATGAAAGTGAAAATATAATATTTATTTAGACAATCCGCACAAAGTGCGGGCACTAAACTAGTTCAATCAATAATCAACATAAATTTTTATAAATTATATTAATACTATTGTTTGGGACCGAGTAAATTTCTTTTTCGATTAACTACGATCCTTCAGCTGATTCTCCTTCTCAACATCAATTTCTATTGATTGGACCTAGATATTTTGATCGAATTTTTTGATGTTAATTTCTTTTAATTACAAATTTAAAGTTTTTTTTAAAACACGGTATTTTGTTGGAAGGAATAACAAAATCTAAGTTGATTCTAGAATTAAAAAAATGTTATAGTATTTATTTAAAAAAACACAACTAAATAACAAACTCAAACTTCTTTTGATGAAATCTCGCTAACCCAGAGCAATTACATAATATCAAATTAATAAATTTATATTTTAACGAATCTTCCATCATACACTAACCCACTATAAAAATTTGTTACTCCTATCGTCACAAACCTACACAAATTCCTTTGCTCCCTTTTAAATGTGTGCTCTCAAGGTGCCAAGGTAGATGATAATCTCTCATTCCTGTTTAAGGTCACTGTTCTATTTTTTTTTTAATGTCATTACATTGATCATCTAACTTTGTTTATGTGTAGAGTGGTGGTACGAAATCTGCTTGCTTATTCTTTCCAATTGTAATAACCGTAAAAATTTAAACTCCGTTTAATGCCAGATCAAACCGGATTTCGATCCGCCAACTATAATTCCTTTAAAAATAAAAATAAATAAATAAATAAAACAATATTAAATTCTATCATTTTATGTGACTTTGATTCACATAAAATGATAGCTTGTAACCCGTAAATAATCCCGTAATTAATTCCGTACTTTTAACGGTTCCGGACGAATAAACGAGTATTCTTTCAGCCCTCTTGTTTTAATTGAGGAGCAGGCCCAGTCCTGGCCCAACAGACCCAACCCGATTAAATGTCAGCCCAACCCATAAAATAAGT
The DNA here is from genome assembly GCA_033239045.1 of Fagopyrum esculentum. Lineage (NCBI taxonomy): Eukaryota > Viridiplantae > Streptophyta > Magnoliopsida > Caryophyllales > Polygonaceae > Fagopyrum > Fagopyrum esculentum. The sequence continues at coordinate 118,766,961 of BSUD01000002.1, forward strand.
TAATCTAAACCCTAATCATCCCTTAATCGTGTTTAAGCTAAACCTAATTATTTCCCTAACCTTGCTGCTACGTCCTCTCGTTAACCCTTCCTCTCTACCGCACAAGCCCCACACTTTTGGTAAACCAATAACCTCCCCACCTCCTTCTGCACGGTCGACGCCAGCACCAACGACCACCCAAGGCCCCCTAGTGTCTGCAACTGGCGGAATGCCTTCTTCGGTACCGGAATCCCTTCGGCTTCCACGACTAGCGCAGAAGACAGCAACAATCACGAACTTACCGGAAGTGACTTCCGCCTGGGCGTCTCTCCCCTCTTCTCGCCGCTACTACATGACGAGTCCCAACCGTCGCGAGTCTATAGGGCGCAAATGAGGACAAGGAAGTCTTCCAGCACTTGCAACCAGCGTTGGGATTGGGAGATTGCCGACCATTCCAGACGGCCTTCATTAGCGTCGAGCCCTGCTTCCTCTTCATAGACCGAGTGAGTCTCGATCTTCCCCTGTCCATCCGGGAGAAACCGCCGCTGCACCATAGTGTTGTCTTCAACCGGGTAAGGACATGCCCCTTCCTCTCTTCACCTTCTTAATGGCAAGACCACAGTAACTCACTCACCCTCCTCCTCTGTACACGGACGAACCTCCAGTCTAGGCCTAATCTGATGCCAACAGTGAGACAAGGTTGAGCTTTCCAACCACTACAACGGTGAAGCCGAGCCGAGCCGAGCTCCTCGATCTCCGAGTCTATGGTACCGATCGACACCAGTAGCCATCCATGCAGCAGTCCGGTATGAGATCTGAACTTCGTTGATACCCTGTATAGTAGGAAGATGAAGTTTGTGTATGTGTGTGTTAGTGATATCCATGGGAATCGAACCTAGGACATGTTGATAAGGGTTATGCAGATTTCTGTGGTCAGTGAAGCTCGAACTTGGGACCTCTGGATGGTTTAAATGATGAGATATGCTAACAACAGGATTCGAAGTGGGGACCTACTGCTTACCCTATTCTACAGCCTTGAACTACTGACTTTAAGAACTGATTTCAACCCCTTAAATAGAACATCCACCGTTGAATTTTTGATATGTCATAGACCGATATACATAGTTCATAGTGTTAAAATTTGGGAACGAGTTAACGGTCGGATTAGAATCTATGAGGCCTCAAAGTAGGGCTGTAGGGCTATTTTCCAGCATAGTAAAAAAATTTGACTAAGTATGAAAACTCTAGATGTTATACCCAACTTTAGAGATTTATATTGGAGTTGTGGTTGAGTGTTTGTGAGAGGTCTTTACTCCTATGATTAGTATGGATATCCTAGAGGATCTAGCGATTTATTTCGAAATTTTTATATTTTTATTCGAGCCCCATATCTTGAGCTAAAGTTAGACTTTAGCGACTCTTTTGGAAATCTAGAATTTTGGTTAACTTTTATAAATCCTTAACAAACTATCTCTTGAGAGCTAGATTATGGAAGTAGGTTCCAAAGAAGAATTTGGAACTAGGTTATAGAGTATTTTGGAGATTTTGGGACCAGGGGTAAAATGGTCATTTTACCTTAAGAGGGTTTTTAGTAATTCCTCTTCATGAGTTTGTACATCTTAGAAGTTTATAACTTCTAAGAGTTTGGGATGTGATTCTGATCCACGTGCCTTGTTTGACAAGCGACTGAGTTTACACGGTTGCAGACCGAGTTGAGATTTTTAGAGAGTTGTGATTTGATTCAGGTAAGTCCTTGCGACTTACTTAGCTTGTTTCTGGATATTAGTTGAGTGATAATAGTGGTGTGTGTACCATGTGTGTTATAATAACAACTTGTTAGGACGACCGTCGTTATTATGTGTTAAGGCCCAAGTGTATGTATAACGGGCCGTGACATCACTGCCCAGCTCTGCCAGGAGACTGGGAGGTTCTCTATACCCAGACCATACAGGTACACGGTGAGATGCATCGGATCCACTCCTGATGGGTACACGGGGACGGAGGCGAGGTTTGGGAATCCCTCGTGTCACAAATTAAGTATCATTAGTAAGAGTGAATGACTTAAATGAAGATAATAAATGGATTGTTTGAAAGCATGATGAGTGTTTATGATTTTATGTGTGTGTGTGTGTGCTATTATTACTCTCCTAATGTTTAGATAACTAGCTAATGGTTGTTTTGTTGTGTTTTTAGATTTACCGCAGGCTAGAACAGCAACTGAGTGATCCGGAAGTAGTGGTCAGCCGGGTCTCCATACTCCTTAGAGTGGGGGTTTGGGTTGTTATCTTGTCGTTCTTTCCTTTCGTTAAGACAGTTGGTCTTTTTCCTTTGTTTAAGAACTATAGGCTGCTAGACCTTGTTGCATTCATGCCTTTAAAAATACTATTTCATAAATTTCGGTTTTTCTTATTTGTGTCTTGTTGCAAGATCCTAGTAATATTGTTGTCAAACTGAGGTCGGGACCCATTGTGAGGTCCTAACCAGTAATGTCCCGAGTTCTGAGAATTCGGGGTGTTACACTTGTTTCGTTTGGAGGAGTCGTTGATCGAAATCTGAAGGCTTAAGAGAGTCCAAATATGAGGTTTTTACCGGTGGCTCATGGCAGTTTTCCTATGCACTTCTACAGCTGACACGGTCGATTTGTTTTTCTTTTATAGTTGTCTAGCGTGATCTACAATTCTCTTTGATTGGATGCTCAATGTTTTAAAAGGTAGACGTCATTACATTAATCTGATTCTCTTTTTCTTTCCTATCCTAATTTTGTCAAAACATACTGTTAGTTTGTCTACCATTTTATTGTCTCTCAATTCGCTAGTCTATATATCATACTAAAGCAGAACCCATTTTGTCCAGATGTCACGTATTAAGGCTAGTCACATCAGCTTTTTTCCAATTTATTTACGATATTGCCACAAGATATTTACGGATTTGCCATAATATCTTTTATAATAAAAAAAAATCATTAAAACTAATAAACAATCATCATGCCAAATCATCTTTAATCTAATAAATTATTATTATTTTTTTTTTACTAAATCGGATAAGGGTTTAGGAATGGTCAGCGTCTAGATGTTGACCATCCTAGGGCATCCTTTCGGATGATAGCTTCGAGCAGAGTTGGGACCCGCCGGCCAGTTATCGTCCTGTCCAACTTTTGTGGATTTGCATCCTGATCATCATGCCCAAGCGCTGCAAGCTTGTCCGCTGCACTATTAATCTCTCTGAAAATGTGGTTGACCTGAACCTGTTTAAATCCAGAGAGTAAGATGAAAATATCAGAAATGGTAATATTCAGCTCCCATGGAGGCATCCAAATTTTTTTCACTGCATTAACAATTGTAAGGTTATCCCCTTCGATGTCGAGTTTACTTATACCAAGCTATCTGGCTTTAATTAAGCCCTTTTTTAGCGCATATGCTTCAGTCTGGAGGATAGAAGCTTCCTCACAGCTTCCGTAGTCTAGTGCAATGACTGAAGCCTTATGGTCTCTTATTAGATATCCAAAGCTGCTTTGGCCATTACAGCGTTTAGATCCGTCAAAATTGAGTTTGGCAACACCTGGGATAGGCGCAGACCATTTGATATTCCTTGTTTTCCTTTGGCTACTTTTTGTGGTAATTTTCCTTTCTTTTGATTTGACCCAGTCCTCAAGTTGGGATTCAACCGTGTATCTGATGTTACTAATTTTTTCATTATTGAAGATGATCCTGTTTCTCATGAACCAAACATTCCACCAAGTGACAAGAAGAGCGGTGAGTGAAGATTCTGCAAGTTTAGTTCTAACAAGTGACACTGCTTCCCTTAGCTTTACACTAGATATACCACTGCTCTTTAAAAATTTTCTAGTTTCATCCTTGGCTATATTGTCCATAGTATACGGGCAACTAAAGAAAATGTGCTTTGCACTTTCATATGGATGTTGACAAAGGACACAGGGCATCGGCGTAGGTATTTTTTGTTTTTCAAGGCTTTCCTTGGTAGGCAGGCCATCTATTGCTAATTTCCAGGTAAAGTTTTGGACTTTGGGCATTATGTCAACGCTCCAAATCCATGAGATATCTTTCTGCCCTATATTGGTGTTGTGTTTGTCATACAAGAAGGAGATAGCATCCTTTGTGCGGAACCAACCATCCTTACTAGGGGCCCAGTATAGTCTATCTTTGATTTCATTTGTTGGGAGCGGGTGGTTTAATATTCTATTGATAATATTCTGGCTGTTCAAATAGTTTTTCAGATAATCTATTTTCACGAGATCCCACTTTTTGTTCGTAATAAGTGTGCTTACTGTTTCCTCAATATTGGTTAAAGTTTCCTTATTAGGAACCAATTGTTCTAATGGGCGATCATCAATCCACCTATCCTTCCAAATTCTGATTGTTTCCCCATCCCCTACATTCCATTTGATCCCTTGCTCGAACTCAGGTCGTAGGTTCATCAGTCTCTTCCATTGCCAGGATGTGTTATTACCCAGCTTATATTTCCATAGCTAATTCCCTTTCAGATACTTTTCCTCAATTATTTTAACCCAAATGTTATCTGGTTCGGACATAATTTTCCAAAGTAGTTTCATTTGTAGTGCTTTATTCATATCTTCCGCTTTTCTTATACCAAGTCCCCCTTTGTTTTTTGGCTTGCAGATCCTATCCCAGCTTATAAGCGGATGGTAGTTAGGTCCTTTGTTCCAAAAGAATTGTCTATTAATTTGGTCTAATTCCTTATGTATCGATGAGGGGAGCATGAAACTTTGCATAATATAATTTGGTTTTGCGTTTAGATTAGCTTTAATAAGTACCGTTCGTCCTTCTTGTGATAGGGAGGATGCTTTCCATTTCGTTAGTTGTTTCCTCGCGCTCTCAATGACATCTTGAAATGTCGTTTTGTTAACCCTTTCATTGATAATTGGGCAACCCAAATATTTTTTCAGACAATTGCTCGGTAGAAAACCTATATTTTGTTGTATCATTCTTATAGTTTGGTTATCTAGATTCCCAGATGTTTGGAAGGCGGATTTCTGGTAATTAACTTTTTGTCCGGACACTTGGCAGTATTTTGCTAGGATATCCAATATTTTGTCACATGCCTGATTTGTTCCTTTTACAAAGATAATGATATCATCGGCAAATGCTAAGAAAGGAATAGTAGTCCCCGCCCTAGTGATTGGGAAGACTATGTTTTTTTTGTCCTCATAGCTTGCTTTTTGGATATTTCTTGCCAGAACTTCCGCAACAAGGATAAAGATGAGCGGAGAGAGCGGATCGCCCTGTCTAAGGCCTCTTGTTGGATAGATGATTTTAGTCGGTTTGTCGTTAATTAAGATGGAGTAGGAGGCTGTCGATATGCATTCTTTTATCCATCCAACAAAGTTTCCAGAAAAACCCAGTTTTTCTAAAATTGTCAGTACACAAGGCCATTCCACCCTGTCATATGCTTTTTCCATATCTAGTTTAATAGCTACATATCCAGCTTTGCCTTTCTTTGTTTTAAATCCGTGGAAAATTTCATGTGCAATCAGGATGTTATCATGGATAGATCTATTTTTGGTGAAAGCCCCTTGGTATGGGTGAATAAGGTTAGGGAGGATCATCTTAAGTCTATTTGTTAGAATTTTTGCAATGACTTTGTATATCGTAGAGCATAGGCTAATAGGTCTGTAGTGTGATGTTGTTGATGGATTGTCGATTTTTGGGATAAGGGCAATGAATGTATGATTAACTTGCTTAAGAATTTTTCCGTTTCTGTAAAAACTCTTAACTGCTCGAATGACGTCCTAGCCAACGATGTGCCAGTATTTATGGAAAAAACCAGCCGGGAATCCATCCGGACCGGGGGATTTCTCACATCCAATCTCAAACATTGCCGTTTTGATGTCCTCATTAGAAAAGGGTTTCGTTAGCATAGCATTCTCACTTTCCGAGACTTCATTCGTCAGAACTTCAAGTTGTTTGTGGAGCTCATCTAAGTTTATATTTGAGGCTTTAAATCTGGTTTCGTACTCCGAGACAAATTCTTTTTCAATGTCCACCTCAGTAGTCAATAGCACCCTGTTATTAGTGCTGATTGCTGCTATGTTTTTATGGTTTCTCCTTCCCGTTGCTTTACGGTGATGGAATTTCGTATTTTTGTCTCCCAACCGGAGATAGTTTGATTTTGCCCGCTGTGTCCAGTACTTGTGTTGATAACTAATGAGACATTCTCTTTTCTTGCTTAGTCTGTTCAATTTAGTTTCAGTTTGCACCGAGTAGCTAGAGGCATTCATACTTTGTAATTGCTCAATGGCAGTTTCCACTTCACCAACCTGTCTATTGATATTTCCAAAGCTAGTTTTACACCATTTTTTCAGTTTAATTTTCAATAAGCTAATTTTTTTTACAAGGTTGAACATATCAATCCCCTGAAATTGAGTTCTCCAGGTTTGCTTAACAATCATCTCACATTCTTTCCTTTGTGTCCACATCATCTCAAATCTAAAAGGTTTATTTTTAATTTGATATTCGGGGTTCTGGAGATTTAATGAGATGCGACAATGGTCCGAGGTAGTGAAGGCGTGATTCCATGTAAAGATATTCGGGTATGCCTGTAGCACTCCTTGGTGTACCATTGCCCTGTCTAATTTCTCAAAGGTGTTGTCAATCCCCTCTTTACGTTTCCTCCAGGTAAATTTGTTCCCCTTTGTTGCCAGGTCAACAAGGTTACATTGTTGTGTAAGTTCGTATAGTCTCCTAGTTCTACTCATTGAAGGCTCAATCCCTCCCTTTTTATCCGAAAGCTGGAGCAAGTCATTAAAATCCCCAATGACGATGGAAGGCAAATCCCCAGAGTTAATGTGGTTTTTTAATTGAGTCCAGAACGTTTCTTTTTGATTCTCATGTGGAGGTGCATAAATGAATGTAATGTGAATGCTTACATTGTTTATTAGATTTTTGTGTAGGATAGTAACTCGCCTTTTTCTTCACTAACTATCTTAATCTGTTCACTTGGCATTTGGTAGCTTTTCCAGAGGAGGCAAAGTCCTCCCGAAAATCCATCAGCAGGGACAAAGGAAATGTTATCAAATCCTGCTCTTTTCCAGCATTTTTCGTCTGGTTCATCACTAGTCTTTAGTTCAGCTAACATGATTATTTGGATTTTATCAATTTTGCATGTGATGTTAAGGTCCGTCCAAAAGTTCCTCTTCTTTATACCTCTACAGTTCCAGAAGGCTACTTTCATTAAACAATTTTTTGGTTAACGGGTGGAGATCCCACGGTTAACTCCAAAAAAATTTGAGTTCTTTTCTTAGCGTAGATCAATTTTTGGAGGTTATAATAGCTTGATTTGCCCTTAGGCATGTCAGCCTTACTCCATCTAATTATCGGAAATCGTTTGCTTTTTTGGGGAGTTTCAGTTCTTCCTTTAATTTTGAAGTAGATTGTATCGACAAGGAACTTAAATTCAATCTTTGGATTATTTCGTGGTTTAGGACTCACATTACCATCCAGTAATTTGAGAGGCCTTTCAATATAAAATTTACTATATCCGGGGTAATTACCCTTATGATCCCTGTTGTTCATGTGTAGCCTAAAAGGCGCAATTTGCATAGTTGTCTCTTTTAAGGATCCTCTATTCTTATTACCTTGCACCTGGGTTACTCGAGTCCACATTACATTTTTATACAACTCACTATGCAAAGATTCAACGAGAGAAGTCAGTTCATAATTCTCAAGACAAATTTGTAGTATGAATGGGAAAAAAACAAAAAACGCAGCAGAAACAAGGTCTTCTAAGATCATCCAGACTTTAACACAATTAGAATATAGTTCGGCATACAGAGGGAGACAAAAACCAGCCATTTCATGCTTTAGATAAAGTTCTCTACAGATCAACAGTTCGGTGGTCCTCCTTAATCTAATAAATTATTATGCTACATCAATTTTACTCAAATATTAATTAAAATAAAAATAAATTTATATAAAAAACATAATAAAAAATATCTAGATTTTGGTTTTATAATTTTCAAAAAATAATCGAGGCACATTTTAATTTTCGAAAATTAATTATGAATGTTTTTTATAATTTCGAATTTTATCTATCATATTTTGGTTTTCTTATTTTAAATTTTTGAATCTATATCTTATCTATCTATATACTAAAGCAGCCCGTAAACTTACACATGACACAATGTGATGAATCCACATTATTAAATTAACACGTGTCAATTTTTTGTTGATCCCGGTCCCACCATGTTAAACCAAATTATTTTAAATATTTAATTTATAATTATTTTAAATATTTTACTAACTAATGTTTGTTTTTATTCTCTCATATTATTAATTGATTTTTAATTATTTATAACTTAAATATCGAAATAGTTAACATTTGCAATCTAATTTTAAAGATATTAATATTTTGTCAACTAATATTTTTAATTTATAATTGAACTTTATACTTTCTTAAACTTATAAACTTTATTTTAAATTTAATTTTGTTTTGTTTACTTATATTTTTCAATTGAACTGATAAACTTTATTTTTTTATATAAAATTTTAAAGATCTTAATATATTTTTTATTTTTTTTATTTTCAATTGAACTTCATTTTTTTCTAAACT
>BSUD01000002.1:118776020-118922320 GCA_033239045.1 Fagopyrum esculentum
TATGACTTTAAAAATATTAATTTATTTTTTAGAAAAAAATAATACAAAAAGTATTTACAAAATCAGAAAAAAAAACTCCTAAAATAGTATGTATCATTTTCTATAATTTTTAAAGTTTGTATTATTTTGAGTTTAATTGATAGTTGTAATTATTTTAATTTTTTTAAAAAAAATATTTAGTAAAATGTATCATTTAAAAAAAAAATATTTATTGAGTTGACATATGTTATTAGTCTTATTAATGGTTAGATAATTCACTATTAAAATTTAACTATTTGATATTGTAAATTTTGACTTAGACATGCTACTTATATTATATAAACTTCTTTCATTTACATATTATGATATTATTATTATTATTGTTAATTTAAATCTAATGATTTGTTTTACCCTTCTTTCTTGTCAGTATATGTTTTACACATTACTTCTTATCTATCTTATATAATAAAACCCGAATTTTTTCTAGGATTGAAACTAACTCGGCATTCAAGTATCTCAAAGGATATTGTGCTGAAATCCTCTTTCCCGATTGTAATTGCAGGATTTGAATTCTTGCTTGACTTACATTCATAATGTGAAAAATACAATCTTACAACAAGTATCACATAACAATTAAGATAATTATCAACATAGTGAATTATCATCCTTTTTTTGACACACAATTATCGTATAACCCGTGCAGGGCACGGGTATTAAAACTAGTATATATTAAAGCAGAAGCCTCTATTGTTATGTGTCGCCGCCACAATTAACCTCAACCCAATAAAATTTTAATGCCACGTGTCGCCCACAGAATTAACGTCCGTCTAAAAAATTAATTGTTAGCAAAATTTGTTTTCATATATATTATAAAAATGGAAATTGTGATATTATCCACCAATTTTGTTTTTATAAGAAAAGTTTTTAACAATTTTTTTTAAAAGCAAATTTAACAAAATTTATATTAAATATAAGTTTTAATTGTGATATTATCTCTCAAAGTTGTTAGCAATTTTTTTTTCATTTAAATTAGGCCAAATGATAATCGTTACTTAACAAATTTTGTTTTCATTTATATTAAACAAATATATTGTAAAAGAAAATAAAAAATCAAATCATGGAACTGAATTTAGAAATAGTAAATACTAGTATAATACCCGCACCTTGTGCGGGTTTTGAAAAAAATGAGAAAGAATATTGTGAAATAGGTTTTTTTTACGTGCTTTTGTTTTTTATACTTCTCTAATCTAATCCTGCGTCCACAGTATGCCACGTCATCAACCTGTGCTATGTTTTAGTAAGTATAATAGATTTGGTTTCTATAAAATTATTATTTTAATAATAAAAGATTTTATGGTTTAAAAAAGAGTGTAAAAAATAAAGATTTATTGGCTTTAATTGTGGGAGCTCAATTTCAAAAATCCTGCGTCCACAGCGCGCCACGTCATCAACCCGTGCTCTGTTTTAGTAAGTATAATAGATTTGGTTTCTATAAAATTATTATTTTAATAATAAAAGATTTTATGGTTTAAAAAAGAGTGTAAAAAATAAAGATTTATTGGCTTTAATTGTGGAATCTCAATTTCAAAAATCTTGCGTCCACAGCGCGCCACGTCATCAAACCGTGCTCTGTTTTAGTAAGTATAATAGATTTGGTTTCTATAAAATTATTATTTTAATAATAAAAGATTTTATGGTTCAAAAAATAGTGTAAAAAATAAAGATTTATTGGCTTTAATTGTGGGAGCTCAATTTCAAAAATCTTGCGTCCACAGCGCGACGTCATCAACCCGTGCTCTGTTTTAGTAAGTATAATAGATAATAGATTTGGTTTCTATAAAATTATTATTTTAATAATAAAAGATTTTATGGTTTAAAAAATAGTGTAAAAAATAAAGATTTATTGGCTTTAATTGTGGGAGCTCAATTTCAAAAATCCTGCGTCCACAGCGCGCCACGTCATCAACCCGTGCTCTGTTTTAGTAAGTATAATAGATTTGGTTTCTATAAAATTATTATTTTAATAATAAAAGATTTTATGGTTTAAAAAATAGTGTAAAAAATAAAGATTTATTGGCTTTAATTGTGGGAGCTCAATTTCAAAAATCCTGCGTCCACAACGCGCCACGTCATCAACCCGTGCTTTGTTTTAGTAAGTATAATAGATTTGGTTTCTATAAAATTATTATTTTAATAATAAAAGATTTTATGGTTTAAAAAATAGTGTAAAAAATAAAGATTTATTGGCTTTAATTGTGGGAGCTCAATTTCAAAAATCCTGCGTCCACAGCGCGCCACGTCATCAACATGTGCTCTGTTTTAGTAAGTATAATAGATTTGGTTTCTATAAAATTATTATTTTAATAATAAAAGATTTTATGGTTTAAAAAATAGTGTAAAAAATAAAGATTTATTGGCTTTAATTGTGGGAGCTCAATTTCAAAAATCATGCGTCCACAGCGCGCCACGTCATCAACCCGTGCTCTGTTTTAGTAAGTATAATAGATTTGGTTTCTATAAAATTATTATTTTAATAATAAAAGATTTTATGGTTTAAAAAATAGTGTAAAAAATAAAGATTTATTGGCTTTAATTGTGGGAGCTCAATTTCAAAAATCCTGCGTCCACAACGCACCACGTCATCAACCCGTGCTCTGTTTTAGTAAGTATAATAGGTTTGGTTTCTATAAAATTATTATTTTAATAATAAAAGATTTTATGGTTTAAAAAATAGTGTAAAAAATAAAGATTTATTGGCTTTAATTGTGGGAGCTCAATTTCAAAAATCCTACGTTCACAGCGCGCCACGTCATCAACCCGTGCTCTGTTTTAGTAAGTATAATAGATTTGGTTTCTATAAAATTATTATTTTAATAATAAAAGATTTTATGGTTTAAAAAATAGTGTAACAAATAAAGATTTATTAGCTTTAATTGTGGGAGCTCAATTTCAAAAATCTTGCGTCCACAACGCGCCACGTCATCAACCCGTGCTCTGTTTTAGTAAGTATAATAGATAATAGATTTGGTTTCTATAAAATTATTATTTTAATAATAAAAGATTTTATGGTTTAAAAAATAGTGTAAAAAATAAAGATTTATTGGCTTTAATTGTGGGAGCTCAATTTCAAAAATCCTGCGTCCACAGCGCGTCACGTCATCAACCCGTGCTCTGTTTTAGTAAGTATAATAGATTTGGTTTCTATAAAATTATTATTTTAATCATAAAAGATTTTATGGTTTAAAAAATAGTGTAAAAAATAAAGATTTATTGGCTTTAATTGTGGGAGCTCAATTTCAAAAATCCTGCGTCCACAGCGCGCCACGTCATCAACCCGTGCTCTGTTTTAGTAAGTATAATAGATTTGGTTTCTATAAAATTATTATTTTAATAATAAAAGATTTTATGGTTTAAAAAATAGTGTAAAAAATAAAGATTTATTGGCTTTAATTGTGGGAGCTCAATTTCAAAAATCCTACGTTCACAGCGCGCCACGTCATCAACCCGTGCTCTGTTTTAGTAAGTATAATAGATAATAGATTTGGTTTCTATAAAATTATTATTTTAATAATAAAAGATTTTATGGTTTAAAAAATAGTGTAAAAAATAAAGATTTATTGGCTTTAATTGTGGGAGCTCAATTTCAAAAATCCTGCGTCCACAGCGCGCCACGTTATTAACCCGTGCTCTGTTTTAGTAAGTATAATAGATTTGGTTTCTATAAAATTATTATTTTAATAATAAAAGATTTTATGGTTTAAAAAGGAGTGTAAAAAATAAAGATTTATTGGCTTTAATTTTGGGAGCTCAATTTCAAAAATCCTGCGTCCACAGCGCGCCACGTCATCAACCCGTGCTCTGTTTTAGTAAGTATAATAGATTTGGTTTCTATAAAATTATTATTTTAATAATAAAAGATTTTATGGTTCAAAAAATAGTGTAAAAAATAAAGATTTATTGGCTTTAATTGTGGGAGCTCAATTTCAAAAATCCTGCGTCCACAGCGCGACGTCATCAACCCGTGCTCTGTTTTAGTAAGTATAATAGATTTGGTTTCTATAAAATTATTATTTTAATAATAAAAGATTTTATGGTTTAAAAAATAGTGTAAAAAATAAAGATTTATTGGCTTTAATTGTGGGAGCTCAATTTCAAAAATCCTGCGTCCACAGCGCGTCACGTCATTAACACGTGCTCTGTTTTAGTAAGTATAATAGATTTGGTTTCTATAAAATTATTATTTTAATAATAAAAGATTTTATGGTTTAAAAAAGAGTGTAAAAAATAAAGATTTATTGGCTTTAATTGTGGGAGCTCAATTTCAAAAATCATGCGTCCACAGCGCGCCACGTCATCAACCCGTGCTCTGTTTTAGTAAGTATAATAGATTTGAAAGCAAAAATTAACAAAACAATCTTATCTTTTATATATATATATATATAAGGGAGAAGCGTTTTTTTTACCGCGTATCCTCCCAGAAATTATCCTCAACAAAACCTTTATTTTTTAAATCAGCAATTCCTTAAAAAAAAACAATTAGATACATAAGTTAAACCAATATATTGTAAACGAAAATTAAAAAAATCAAATCATGGAACTGAATTTAGAAATAGTAAATATTTGAAAGCAAAAATTAACAAAGCAATTTAAATAAATAAGGTTTGTAATCCGTATAATCCACTCAGCTATTTAAAAAAAATGGATCGTTTCAAATCTTTTTTCTTTTTATAAGATTTCAAATCTTTTTTAGTCAACCACATCTTATACAATGTTTAAATCTTCTATAAATAGTTGTGAGCATGCATCTCCCTGCAAAACACACCACCACAGCTCCGTGTATTGTTCATCATCTCTATTGGTAAACATGCATATGTGTCCATTATTTTCATTCATTATGTTTACTAATGTACCTGTTACGTTGTAAATTAGTCAAAATCCCGTGTTTCACGGGCAGGTTCCTTATAATAACATCATCGCGATTACTACTCTTCCTCATGGTTGTTGACGATGTTGGAGCCATCAAAATCCCGTGTTTCACGGGCAGGTTCCTTATATAGGTAAATGTTCAGGTACGGCCCTTATATTGCGGTACGGTCGTACGGCCGACCGTACGGGCGACACGTGTCCCGAAAAAAAAAAAAAAATTTTTTTTCTCTGAAACGATTTTTTTTCCCCGGAAACTAATGAAAATCTATTTGAACTACCATGTTATAATTTATGCACTATTCTCCTATAAACTTTGAACTATTCCCATATAATCCATGAACTATTATTTTTTAATATAATCCATGAACTATTCTATTATAATTCATGAACTATCCCATAATAAGTTTTGAACTATTACTTTCACTCCTTTATAAATTTTTGCACTTTAAACTATTCTATTATAATTCATGAACTATTCTATTATAATTCATGAACTATCCCATAATAAGTTTTGAACTATTACTTTCACTCCTTTATAAATTTTGCACTATGAACTATTCTATTATAATTCATGAACTATCCTTTTAGAAGTTATGAACTATTACTTAATAAGTTTTGAACTATTACTTTCATTCCTTTATAAATTTTACACTACGAACTATTCTATTATAATTCATGAACTATCCTTTTATAAGTTATGAACTATTCCATAATAAGTTTTGAACTATTACTTTTACTCGTTTTAAAAAAAAAAAACTCGTTCAGAAATTTTTTTTTTCCGGGACACGTGTCGGCCGTACAGACGGCCGCACGGCCGTACCGGAATAATGGGCCTTACTTGAACACTTCCCATATATATATATATATATATATATATATATATATATATATATATATATATATATATATATATATATATATATATATATATAGAGTATAGATCCTATGAGAACACCCTCTAACGTGAGAACATGATAACAGATTCGTAATTATTATCAGTTTTGTTACGAATGTGCCATATCGTTTAATGTATTATTCATAGTTATTGTTGGTTGAGTGAATTATTCGTAATTATTGTTGGATTCCTAATTATTATTATTCGTAGTTATTATTATTTTTGATATCTACTCTAAATCTCAACCCTTAATACTCACATACAACGGTGTACGATTGTTCTCATGTTCTCACGTTCTCACGTTAGGGGTGTTCTCATAGCAACCACTCCCTATATATATAGGTAACTCGCACCTTGTGCGGACATTAAACTAGTTTTGCATAATGAATCGAATTTTTTTCCTTAAAAAAGAACGCCTCCCGGTCCCTAATCGAGTCGAACAGTAGGAGGAACTCCTCCTGTCTTCTCTTACAGTGTGTTTGGATAGCTCCCAAATCCCAGGATTTTAATTCAAATCAGTGATTTCCAAAATTCCATTTGTCAATTTTCCCGTTTGGATATCAAATCCCTGAATTTTTGGAATCCCATGGGAAAATATAAAGGGATTTGGAAAGCCCAAAATACTCCCTTGAAATTCCATCTATATTGGCGTTTTTTTGAAGAATCCCTTCTTTTTAACACAATAATTCTGAATTCCCTTCTTTTTAACATTCCTACGAAATGTTACCCAAACAAGGAATTGATAAATGATTTAAATTCATCTCATTTAAATTTCCTTCGTTTAAATTCCCATCATTTGGACATTTCTATAAAAATTGCAAATTCTCCATATCCAAACACACTGTTACTCTCCATCAATCTCTTAGCTCGTGGCGCTGATTAGTCTGTCAATTTCAATATCTTCTCAGCATCAATCCCTGCTGGCTAGTGGCTACGCAACCAGTCACTAATCACTCCTCGCCGCCGTCTTCGAAGACCTTCCCTGGCCGCATCTAGTATTGATCCTTTGTTGTTTAGGGTTTGCAGAAATTCCATTGTGATCCATAAGGATCAGGGTTCGATTTCTGTCGGGCACTGTAGATAAGGAACTCAGCCTTTTTATATAGGTAGGTATAGAAAATTACTATCCAAACAAGCCCTTCCAAACGAATTCATCTTGGTGAGACTCGCTCCCTCAGACCAGCAATACCGTCAATTGACTCAATACGCCGCTACTGCCGTCCGTAAGTCTCTTTAACTCGTGTATCCTTCATCCTCACCTTTGGTATTTCGCTTCTTTTTCACACTACTGCCTGATTAGGGTTGGAATTGTTTCAATTTCTACTGTGGTTTTCATGCTAATTGAGTTTAGGGTTTTCGATTTTGCAATTTTATCCGTGATCTTCTTGCTAAGAGAACTTATTGTAGTTGCAAGAAGTTCGGATTATTAGTTTTAGAGTTCATGGGTTGCATCACCAAGTATTTTGATGAGGTGTTAGAATGAAATATCTGCCTTGGAAGCATCTTGTGGAGCTATGCAATTTGGTTATAGTGGTCAATTGAATAATTATTCGGCATCTTCAGCTACGTAGTGTATCAGGTTTAATGAATAGCCTGAATAAGTCAAAGAGAGTGATAGAATTATTTGGCAGTTGAATAATCTATTGCTTCTTATGCAGTTTTTAAGGGGCATTTAGTTCCTAACTCACCATTGTTGTTACTTGTTTGTTCATGAGGGTGTGCTATGCTCTTAAAGATCCTTTTAGCTGAAATGTTTGGTGGTTTTGTTCTGTCCAGTTATTATGACTTATAGTGATAATTGCTATATAAGTTCATGGTAGATTACGTGTGTTATAACATGATTTGATATTCCATCAGGACGTTTCAGGTAGTGTCCTTGGTGAAGATGATTTACACTGCAATAGACACATTCTATTTGACAGATGAGCAGTTAGAGAACTCACCATCCAGAAAAGACGGTATTGATGAGGAAACTGAAACTACACTCAGGATTTATGGGTGTGATCTTATCCAGGAGAGTGGGATCTTACTTAAACTGTATCCTTGGTTTATTTATGCATAATACAACGAATTTCAGTGCAGTTCTTTTATCTGGATCAACAGAAAACTGAAAGATTTTCAGCAAATGATGTCTTTTATCCTTAATTTTTGAACCATAGACCTCAAGCAGCCATGGCAACTGGTCAGGTTCTGTTCCACCGTTTTTACTGCAAGAAGTCATTTGGCCGCTTTGATGTCAAGGTGATATTCTGTCTTCATTTTCTTTTTTTAGATATTAATAGCATCTAGTAGTTTCCTTTTGCTGATTTCCCTAGTCTTACGAATGTTTCAGAGAGTTGCTGCAAGCTGCATGTGGCTAGCTTCAAAGCTGGAAGAATGCCCACGCAAAGCCAGACAGGTACTTATTGTCTTCCAGAGAATGGAATGTAGGAGAGAGAATTTGCCCATAGAGCACCTGGACCTGTTTTCAAAGGTGATGATCTGACCTTGCAGACTCATCTCACATTTATGATTTTCTGGTTCCATTTTCCCCCCGAGGGTATATTCTGTATATATGACTACAATGTCTTTAATAAGTGTTTATTTGTTAACCTGTTCCAAAAGGAAGTATTTGTTTTCCAGTGATTTAGCGATCCTGGTTCACACATACCCAGTGAATCTACTCTTTTGTTGAATTGGAGATGAAGCTTGACACTTGAGGGATGTTATGATCATTATAAATGTTAGACATGATATGGAGTTCTACTTTTATTGAATTTGAAGTACCACAAATTGCATAGTGTAATTTCTGGTCACATGTAACTATGTAAGAGTTTCTTTCACAGTTACAGATGACCTTATGATGAAATTGCTTGTTTGGTTTTAAGTTGGAAAAACTTTGAAAAATCCATTTGCTTTCTGATTATTGGTTTCTTGTGCAACAGAAATATTCAGAGCTAAAGATGGATTTGATAAGGACAGAGAGGCATCTACTCAAAGAGATGGGTTTTGTCTGTCATGTTGAGCATCCTCACAAATTTATATCAAATTACCTTGTCACCCTTGGAACGCCTCTAGAATTGAGACAGGAGGCTTGGAATCTAGCAAATGATAGGTACTTCTACTTGCTCAGCACCTTTGCTGAATTACATATCTATACATCTCTATCTGATGCTTCATTGTACTTACAGTGTGCTCTTGCTTACTTGATTTTTAGTGGAAGCAAAAATGGGATGTTTTTTTAATATATACTTTTGCTTGATTTTTGGATATGTTGTATTATCTAGCTTGCGAACAACTCTTTGTGTTCGGTTTAGAAGTGAAGTGGTTGCTTGTGGTGTGGTCTATGCCGCTGCTAGGAGGTTTCAAGTTCCTCTTCCTGAGAATCCACCCTGGTGGAAGGCATTTGATGCTGAGAAATCTGGGATAGATGAAGTTTGTAAAGTCCTTGCTCGTCTTTACAGCAGGCCTAAGGCAAAGTACATACCAGTTTGCAAGGATGCTATGTCATTTACCTCAGCAAGCAAGGCATCTGATTCACAGTTAGTCCCAAAAGTAAGATCAAATGTTAATGTTCTTTGAAATTCTGACCTTTTGCTTTTCATTTGGCTATTAATCTTCATGTGATGTTCTTGGACTTGTGAAACAGATACAAATCTAGCTACAAAATTATAATTGATTTAATTAATTATGTTTCCTTTCTCCATTTTTCAGTTACTTCAGTTTCCTCATTTTCTCCTCTACCTCCATGTTTTTATTGCTTAGCCTAGTTGCTGATTTTTCAGTATTAGTTCTTGTATAATAAAACGGGTTGCTTAATTTGTGTTCCTGTTATCAAAAGAGGACCAATCATCCCCCTATCATAATAAGAGCAAGCATCCTTTAATGTTCAGACTATATACTTGCCAGTGTGATTCTTGCATTCAAACTATATCTTTTTGTCCGGTTCCTAAAAGAATCGTTAGTTGTTACTTGTCAGTGTCCATTTCCTTGGGAAAATACTATCCAACCATTTCTACAACTTACATACCAAGTAAATCAACAGCACAATCATATTCCTAGTAATCTGTTATGCTATGTTTTGTAGGATGCTTCACAAGGTACACCCGTTGCTGACAGTGACACTAGTGGTGCTAAGACTGGCGCCACAGTTTCGGATTCTGGCGGTACAATTGTAAAGCAAGCTCCTGAGAGACTGAAAGATTGTAAGAAGAGTGACGATGACATGAAAAATGTGTCAAGTGAAGGGGAGGCAAGAGAAGATCCTGGCATCAAGTCCAAGTCTGATCCTAGGACAGAAACAACTGGGGAGAGGAACAGGGACCGAGAGAGGGAGAGGGATTCAGAAAGGGATAGAGATAGAGACAGGGACAGACTAAAGACCCGTGATCGTGAGTCTCGTGACAGGAGGAGAGATTCTGATCGAGAACGAGATGAACCTGAGAGAGATAGAGATAAGGCTAAAGATAGAAGTCATCGCTCTAGACCAAAGGACACAGGTTAGTCTTCAATATTTTTTCTTTATTGTTTAGATACGTTTAAGTTTTTGTCCGGTCTTCGACTTTACATGGTGAAAAGCTAGAATGTGGTGACAAGAAGCATTTATATTAGTTTCTAGATTGCATTTATAATATCTTCTTAACTAGTTGTCTAAAAGCATATACTCCTTCCGATTCTCAACAATTGTCATTAGAGTAAAAAACACACGTATGAAGAAAACTAAAAGTATAAGGTATAATATTCTATGATTTACAATAAATTAAAAAATTGTATAAAAACAATGGGAGGATGTGAAGAGTTGTATGAAAAGAGAGGAAATAGTATTTTTAAAATACAAATAATAAATGAAAAAAGGTGAAATACTATTTGTGGAAGGTTTGAGTGTTAATTATACCTATAATGACATATATTATGACAAATATTGAGAAACGGATGGAGTAAAATTTTACAAATAATTTGTAACTAAATTTTGAGTCAACTTAGATAATTACTTGAAGCTAAAGGGAATCTCTCTTTTTATTCTTTATCCTCCCATCCTCATAAAAAAATGAAATAAGTGGTCCATAGTGAACAAGGGTGTCAAGAGTTGTACTTCTAAATTTCTAACCACCTTTTTCCATTCTTTATTGTTGCAGGTGGCCATTCGGATAAATCTCGGCACTACTCCTCTAGAGGTTTTTCTCACGCTCTTTTAGCTTTGGTTCTATTGAAATCTCATGTCGTGTCGTTGTCCTAAGAGAGTACCTAACTTGTGAAGGTCGGTTTGCAGATCGTGATCGAGACTACTATGCTTCTTACTCTTCAAGAGAAAAGGACCGACACAGGCATCATTGATAAGTTGATAACTTGTATATGTTTGGAACAGGAAAGGAGGTCAGATTTTGCCTTTGTATCCATTAGTGAGTGAAATTGCAGCATTTCAGTTAATTTAGCATCAATGTTTTAGACTTCTCTTATAGTTGGGATTCGGCTTTCCGTAGTTTTTTTTTTTGGATGCATGAGTAAAAAGATTAGGCAGATCAAGTTCTAGACACAGATCGGCCTAAGACATCCTTTCGGCTGAGGTGTTGAACATATTTTGGAATGACATTAACATCCATCGTGAGATTGTGTTCATGCATGACGATCTTGTCCGCGACTGTGTTGATTTCCCTGTTGACATGTGATATGAAATAAGAGAATCCGAGATCATATTGGAGATATCATTGATGATCAAATCCTCTTCCCATGAGGGCTTCTATATTCGATTAATCGAGTTAATGAGCATAAGGTTATCTCCTTCGATCACGATGGATGCAATTTCTAGCTCCTTAGCTTTTTTTAGGCCCTTCCGCAAAGTTAAGGTTTCTGCTTACAACACAAAATCAACGTCGCAACTACTGCTTCCTATAGCAATAGGAACGGCACATTGGTCTCTGATGATATATTTTCAAAAGAAAATTGGTTTATTGAGTTTTGTGAGGCATCAACGTAACGTTATAGGTTTTCATTTTCTGATCGTTTTCATTTTATGTTTTTCGTTTTCCTTCTTTGATTTCTAGTTGTTATATTATTTTTTATTGGTTTCTTGTTCGTTTGTTCCCATATAGATATCTGACTTAGTGCTAATGCTCTGATGTTCTGCGGGATCGTCTGATTTCTGGCCATCCACATGTTCCACCAAACGATAACAAGGAGTCTTAAATTAGCCAGTGATTTTCCTTTGAGATCGTTTAGGGCCTTTGTTATGCCCTGATTATCAAGATCACGGTTCAGTAGTATGGCTGTAGTCTTTTGTTCGTCAATTGTAGTGACCATAAATGGGCACTGAAAAAATAGATGTTTGAAACTTTAAGTATGGTGATTACAGAATTCGTAATTCATCATGACAGGAACTTTTTGTCTATCGAGATTTTGCTTAGTAGGGAGACCGTCCATAGCTAGTTTTCACAAAATTTTTTTTTATTTATGGCACAACGTCCATTTGCATATCTAGGTTTTGTCCATGGTTACCCAAACTTTACAATTTTGAATCAGTTCCATGACCGATTTAGTAGAATATCAACCTTCATCATTCCCCACCCAATACCGTCTATCCTTAATATCATTGTTGGGAAGGTTGTACTTTTTAATTTTATCGACAGTGTTAGTAGTAGTATTGTGAGTAGTCGATGTAATAGATGGTGGTTCCATTTTTTATTTGTGATATACGAGGAAGTTAATTCCATTTGGTCTACCAAATCCTTATTGGTCACCAACTCAAGGAGCGGTTTGTTGATTATTCAATTTGTCTTTTCAGAATTTGATCGTGTTTCCATCTCCTACTCGCCATCTAAGTCCTTTGTCAAATTCTTTTCTTAATTTCATCAATTTCTTCCATTTCCATGATGTACAAGACCGACATTGGTAATGTCATAGGCAAAATCCTTTAAGGTATTTTTCTTCCACAATTTTGACCCGTATGTTTTCCGGTACCGCCATGATTTTCCAAAGAAGCTTCCTTTGTAATGTTTTTATTCATATCTTCTGCTTTCCTAATTCCGGTTCCTCCGAGGGACCTTGGTTTACAAATTTTGTCACAACTGATTAGTGAGTGGAAATTGGGTCCCTTATTCCAAAAGAAATTTATATTTAGTTGGTCTAGTTCAAAGTGAATACTTCTTGGTAACATAAATGCCTGCATTAAGTAACTTGATTTGGTGTTAAGATTCACTTTTATTAATGTTATTCTTCCTTCTTGCGACAGGGATGTCGCTTTCCACCTGGTAAGTTGTTGCCTTGTTTTAAT
Organism: Fagopyrum esculentum; assembly: GCA_033239045.1. NCBI lineage: Eukaryota > Viridiplantae > Streptophyta > Magnoliopsida > Caryophyllales > Polygonaceae > Fagopyrum > Fagopyrum esculentum. Next base: position 118,789,067 of record BSUD01000002.1, read on the forward strand.
GATTACGTAATTAAAAATATATTTGTTGACGCGACCATTGATGATCGGGCATCCTAGGTATTGTTCAAGATTTGTTGTAGCGTTAATACCAAGGTGACATTGGATTCGTCTTTTATTACTTTGATCAATGTTTGCAGTTGTTTGAAATGCGGATTTGTGATAGTTAATGATTTATCCTAAGATATTACAATAATCCTTTAGAGCCGAAATATTGCTTGTTCACTTATCTTAGTGAAGATAATAATATCACTAGCAAAAGCTAAGAGAGGTATTCTTGTCCCATTTTTTGTGATAGGGAATCCGACCAATTTAGGATTTTCGTTTGATAACTTTTGTATGTTTCTGGCTAAAACCTCTGTACAAAGATTAAATAGGAGGGGAGAAAGGGGGTCACCTTGGCGAAGACCCCTCCGCGGCATAAAAATATCGGTAGGGGTATCGTTGATTAAAATGGAGTAGGAGACTGTAGTGATACACTCTTGGATCTAGTCCCGAAATTTGTCTCCAAATCTAAATTTTTCTAGCATTGCTTATAAGAAAGCCCATTCGACTTTGTCATATGCTTTTTTCATGTCCAACTTTATAGCCATAAACATGTCTGTACCTTTTTTTGACTTGAAACCATGGAAAATGTTACGCTCAGGATGTGTGTGATACGCAATAGGTTTTAAATTTATAAACTCGTTATATTTCTCCTAACTCCTAGCGAACCCGCAGTGTACGGGACGTTTGTAGTAGGGATAGTATTCCGAGGTCGAACACAAAGACTAAGGTGAGATTGATTCGAATAGTGATTAAGTTTAGTGAAGATCTAGATTAAGAAAAGAGAAGGGAATAAAGAAATGAAAATCTAAATATTTTTGATGGATTTTTAGGTGATCAATCAAGGATCACAAATCATGCGAAATGAACAATCAACTATGCTAACAAATCAAAACAAACAAACAAGCTAGAACGAGATATAGATCAAAGAGAGAAAAGCGGATTCTAGGGGTTGGAAGTTCCGGTTATGGCATAGGACTCAAGCTATCTAATCGTTCCTTGGATTGACTATGATATGTTGGGAGTAAGTGTTTCTAGATTGGGATCAATCACCGGGTAGGTCTCATGGTCCACTAGTCCGTTCCTAAGGTCTCATCACCGGGTAAGTCTCAAGGAGCCTAAGGGATGGAATTCTACACAAACCGGATTGTCACCTAGGGATCTAACCTATCCTTACCGGGTAAGTTTCGAAAGGGTTAGTCCTAAACAACTATCCTAGCACACTTAGTCCAATGGCGGCTTATGAGGCTCACCACTACCTAGGGTTTGTCATCTTTGAAATCTAAGAGTAAGAATCACCGGGGAGGTCTCTTCTAACACTTAGTTGCTAACACTAGGTCACCCTAAGGTAGATTTAACTCAACAAACACTAGGATTTCAACATTCTAACAATTTAAAATTAGATCCATCGAACCAGGGAGAATCACGGGTTGTTCTACACCTTCCACGGCCGTGGAATGGCAAGAACAAACCGTGGACTCCAACAGAGGCTTCGTTCAAGTACACAAGTCATCCAAAGGTAAATCTAAGTTCATCCTATCATAGTCTTAGCCATAACCATCCTTTCCTTACCCTAGAATCGCACCTATTTAGCCTACAACAAGCATCATAACAATCGAAATCATCAAGCATAAAATCATGGCTTCCATTTGCAAGATAATGAAGAGAAAGAGATGAACAAGTGAATCAAACAAAACCAAGCTGAAATTTAGATTAGAAATACTCACAACCCTTCCAAAAGAAGGTTTAAACGATTCTTACAACTCTAGAAATTGATTCCGAAATCCTTCACTACAAAACCTATCAAGTGCTAGCAATGGTGTGTTCTTCTTCTCCTCTACAATGGAGCTCTCTCCTCCTTCAATGGTAGCTCTCTTCCTCTTGAGAATCTTCTTGTTGGGAGAGTTTTTGATTGGGTGATAGAGGATAATGGATGGCTGCTCCAAGATGCCTTCTCTCAGCCTTGCAGGACCACTTTTATACTACCACCATGCTAGAGAAGGCCAAGAGATCGTGGCACAGCTGTCACAACCGTCTGGCAAAAACCACGGTTGGTTCCACGGCTGTGGACCCTTCAGTGACCGTGGTTTGGTGCTCCAGCGTTGCCTTGGTTCATTAAGCTTTGATTTGGTGCATGACTTGTGTTGACAAGGTTCCATGAGTCCTCCTTAGCCTCTAGCTTGCATCCTAATGAGTCCGAGGGTGTGTCATCTTGATGAACGATCCTCAAACGTATCAATTAAGCTCCTAAATCTCCCAAAATACCTACAAAGCAATGCAAAAGTCCGTGTAGACGTCTATCTCGACAAAATACGTGAATTGAGTGCAAACGTCGTGAACTAGTGCTAAACCATGCATGAATGAGTGAGAAATCTATCTAAATGATTACCTAAACCTAAGTCATAAATTGTGTTATCAAAAATACCCCATACTTAAGGTTTGCTCGTCCTCGAGCAAATTCCCAACTATAGACTAAGAGATGACATGATTTATGTATGCAGAAAAATGGCAAAATCTTTTTGGAGTTGTGCTTCTAATATTGGATCACCTTTCAAGGTCTTGTTTCATAGCAATGGATAAGTAATCATGTATCAAATAAATGAAGGCACGGAAGGACAATTGTACTTAACTCGAAAGCATGTATGAAATGTAAAAATGAAGAAGTCAAGATGATCAAGAGTTTATCCAATCTAGATTACTAAGTCTTACAAACATGCAAATAGGTCATAAGGTCTTATGAAATAAAAGGCCAAGAAATGTTGTGATTAGGTGGGGATTTTTCTAGGCTATGTGATGCTAATCCGGGAATGGAACTAACTCCACAATTTTGTCCTCGATCAACTTCCCTCAAGTGTGTATTTTCTCCATCTTTTCTTTCTTTTCTTTTTCCTTCACTTATTTTTGAGACAATGGCATTGGTGTACAAAAGCCGAAACCTTGGTGATTAGCCATCCTCGGGCTTTTTCTATTTTTCGAGGTGCATCCACACCGAGCACACATACCAAAGCTCGTTAGGACTATCGGTTTATTTGACTTTGACAAGGCACCAACACCCGATTATGTGAAGTGTGCCGAGTTACTTGTCATTTAAACCAACGTCCCCAAGCCTATATTTTTGTCTACACTTTCACAACAATTTCAGCATTTTATTCATGACATTCTTTCATCAACATCTTCACCCCAACTTGCTTTTCACACACATCAACACACTAACATGCTCCTATTCCCGGATGGGTCAAAAGAGGTCAAATTTATATCAATCGAGGTGCTCAAACATCATGATCAAGATGAGAAGTAGAGAAAGATGAATTGCCTCATTCATTCCTAGATGATGTGCAAGAACTAGCGTGTAATTTCGACTTTCAATACTCAATCCATTCTAGGCAAACATCATGATCACAATCTATTCATGGGATTCAAGATAAGTACTTCAAGTCCACATATGCATTTATCAATTTAACACATAAGGCCATCCATAGCCAATCCACAAGACAAGATTCATCATTAGGGTCATATCCAAGCCTAGAAAGCACAAAATTTTTTAAAATTTCTGATTTTTTTGGATTTTTTTCGAAATGAGTATATACAATGCAAAACATGTGATAATATTAAACTACCCTAGATGCTAATCATGCAAACCTCACCCTATACTTAGAAACACATTGTCCCCAATGTGTAAATGAAGTAAAGAAGAGTGAAAGAGGGTTCTCACAATGTAAAAATGGTTTGCTATGGTATTTGGGATTTCTCAAGTGGATTGATGGTGGATGATCCTATCAACAATGGTAGAGAGCTCTAAGTGTTCATCAAGGCGTCGGGACCCGCGCTAGGCACCGCTAGCCGTCCAAGTTCCGTGTCCGCTCCACCCATAATTGATGAGGGGTTCATCATCATCATTCACATGCCATGCAAGGCTTCCAATGCTACCAAGACTCTAGCACACACACAAAGCACACAAAACAGACACAAAAACAGAAAAATCAAAAACAAAAACAAAACGAAAAAGGGAAAACGTTACCAATGGGTTGCCTCCCACCAAGCGCTTCTTTAAGGTCATTAGCTTGACCAAACTCGGGGGCGTCTCATTCTAGGTGAAGTGGGGCAATCATATCTACCGGAGCTCCCGGGATATACTTCTTCAACCGGTGCCCATTCACCTTGAAATCTCCACAATGCTCCCCTCCTATCTCAATAGCTCCATGGGGGAAGATCTTCTTCACCACATATGGCCCGGTCCATCTTGATTTTAGCTTTCCGGGGAAGAGCCGCAACCTTGAGTTGAAGAGAAGGACAAGTTCGCCTTCACTCAACTCCTTCGGGATGAGGCGCTTGTCATGCCACCGTTTGGTTCTCTCCTTGTAGATCCGGGCACTCTCATAGGCATCCAACCGGATCTCCTCAAGAGCGTTCATATCAAGCAACCTCTTTTCTCCGGCCTCCTTGAGGTCAAAATTTAGCCACTTAATGGCCCAATAAGCTCTATGCTCCATCTCTACCGGAAGGTGGCAAGACTTGCCATAGACTAACTTGTAGGGAGTGGTGCCAATTGGTTTCTTGAAAGCGGTTCTATATGCCCACAAGGCATCATCGAGCTTCATAGCCCAATCCTTTCTCGTCCTAGAGACCGTCTTCTCAAGAATTCCCTTTATCTCCCGGTTGGAGATCTCCACTTGGCCACTAGTTTGGGGATGATAAGGTGTTGCCACCTTATGAGTCACCCCATACTTAGCCAAAAGTGCCCCAAAGTTCCTATTAGTGAAGTGCTTTCCTCCATCACTTATGATCACCCTTGGTGTTCCAAACCTAGGGAAGATCACTCGGTTGAAGAACCGCACCACCACCTTGGCATCATTTGTAGGAGAGGCGATTGCCTCCACCCATCTTGAAACATAGTCTACCGCCAATAGGATGTAGAGGTTGCCACATGAAGAAGGGAATGGTCCCATGAAGTCCACACCCCACACATCAAATATCTCCACTTCTTGTATGTTGTTCAAGGGCATCTCATTCCTCCTTGAGATGTTGCCCGTCCTTTGGCAAGCATCACAAGCTACCACAAAGCTTTGCACATCCTTGAACAAACTCGGCCAAAAGAAACCCGATTGCAACACCTTTGCACATGTCTTATGTGAGCTAGCATGCCCTCCACATGGCAAGGAATGACAATGGCGGATCACACTCTCCACCTCATCCTCTGGTATGCATCTTCTAAACATTCCATCCGGCCCTCTCTTGAACAAAAGTGGTTCACTCCAATAGTAGTGCCTCACATCCTTGAAGAACTTCTTTCTTTGGGCATATGTCAATCCGGGAGGCACTTCCTCACACACAAGATAGTTCACAATGTCGGCATACCATGGCTCACTTCCTCTAGACACTTGGAACAAGCACTCCTCCACCATTTGTAATTGCTCATCCCGGAATGAGTCAGCAATCGGGATGTCATCTCTTTCAAGCTCCAATGGTGGGAGTCTACTAAGGTGATCCGCCACGGAGTTCTCGGATCCCTTCTTGTCCCGGATTTCCAAATCAAACTCTTGAAGAAGAAGGATCCACCGAATCAACCTAGGCTTTGCATCCTTCTTGGTAAGGAGATAACGGATCGCAGCATGATCCGTATACACTATGACCTTCGCTCCAACAAGATATGAGCGGAACTTCTCAAATGCATACACAACCGCTAGCAACTCCTTCTCGGTGGTAGCATAATTGAGTTGGGCATCATCTAGCGTCTTGCTAGCATAATAAATGGCATGTGTGTGCCCATCTTTCCTTTGCCCCAAAACAACCCCAACGGCTACATCACTTGCATCACACATGATCTCAAACGGTAAACTCCAATCCGGAGGTTGCATGATAGGTGCGGAGATCAAGGCGTTCTTCAACCTACAAAAAGCTTCAAGGCAATCCTTGGAGAAAACAAACTCAACATCTTTCATTAGTAGGTTAGTAAGAGGCTTAGAAATTTTAGAGAAGTTCTTAATAAACCTCCGGTAGAAACCGGCATGCCCTAAGAAACTCCTTACCCCCTTCACCGAGGTAGGTGGTGGCAACTTCTCTATCGTCTCAATCTTGGCCCTATCAACCTCAATGCCACGGTTGGACACCAAGTGTCCCAACACAATACCTTCACTTACCATGAAGTGGCATTTTTCCCAATTTAAGACAAGATTTGTCTCCTCACATCTTTTCAATACTAATGACAAGTTAGCTAAGCAATCATCAAAGGAAGAGCCATAAACAGAGAAGTCATCCATAAACACTTCCATGATATTCTCAATGTACTCAGAAAATATAGCCATCATACACCTTTGGAAGGTGGCGGGTGCATTACACAACCCAAATGGCATTCTCCTATATGCAAAAGTACCCCATGGACATGTAAATGTGGTTTTCTCTTGGTCATCGGGGTGGATAGGGATTTGGAAGAATCCACTATAACCATCTAAGTAGCAAAAATGAGAATGTTGAGCTAACCTCTCTAGCATTTGGTCAATGAAAGGGAGAGGGAAGTGATCTTTCCTAGAGGCCATGTTAAGCTTCCTATAGTCAATACACATCCTCCACCCCGTAACCGTCCTAGTCGGGATTAGTTCATTGTTCTCATTGGTCACTACGGTCATCCCACCCTTCTTAGGAACTACATGAACGGGACTAACCCACTTACTATCCGAAATAGGGTAGATGATTCCCGCATCTAGCAACTTAATGATCTCTTTCTTGACTACCTCTTTCATTATATGATTCAATCTTCTTTGATGTTCAATAGAGGGTTTATGGTCATCTTCCATCAATATCTTATGCATACACAAAGAAGGTTTAATGCCAACTAAATCATCAATGGTATAGCCAATGGCTTTCCTATGCAATCTTAGCTCATGCAACAACCTAGCAAGTTCATCATCATTCAAGCATGCATTCACAATCACCGGATATGTAGAATTATCACCAAGAAAAGCATACTTTAAATAGAGGGGAGGGGTTTGAGTTCAAGTTTAGGAGGACCTTTATCGAGTGGAGATGATCCAAATAACGTTGGATGAGATGAATCCAAAGCAAATGAAGACCCTTCAAGGCTCATTGAAGCTTGATCATCAATGAGGGCTGCTTCTGGGGGAACCACGGGCAAGTCCACGGGTCTTGGCACATCCACGGCCGTGGAAGTTACCAAGCTTGCTCGTTGGAGCTTTCCAGAGAGTTCTACGGCCGTGGAACACATTCCACGCCCGTGGAACCTATAGGTGTTCAGCATGCATTCGTGAACCTCAAATTCAGCTCTTGTCTCCTTTTCTAGTGCTTCCAAGGCCTTGATTTCTTCATTGCAAGCCTCCTCAACACCTTCCTCCATCAAGCTTAAGGTAAGAACCTTCTCCAAGGGGTCCTTGATCAAGATCGAGCTCACAACTTCTCTAGACTCCACTTGCTCGACTATGTTGAATACATCCTCATCAAGGGTTGGCCCTTTCATCATTGTGGACAACTTGAACTTGATGTTCTCTTCTCCAATGTTGAAGGAGAGAGTCCCATTCTTGCAATCCACTAGGAATCCGGAAGTAGCTAGGAAGGGCCTTCCCAAGATGATGGGAACCGGATAGTCCGCAGGAATATCCAAGACAACAAAATCAATCGGCACATAGAACCTTCCTAGTTGCACCGGAATGTCTTCTAAGATCCCAACCGGGTGAGTAATAGAACGGTCCGCCATATAGAGGGTCATCTTGACCGGTTTGGGCTCTCCTAGCCCAACCTTGTTGCAAAGTGCAAGCGGTATGATGCTTACACTTGCCCCAAGATCACAAAGGGCTTCATATTTCACTTCTCCCACTCCAATTGGGACACAAAAGGAACCCGGATCTCTTAGCTTAGGAGGCATCTCCTCCTTCATTGTTTGGATCAATTCCGAGGACCTCTTTGTCATTCTTATTTCCCCATACTCCTCCAACTTCCTCTTGTTGGAGAGTATCTCCTTCAAGAACTTGCCATATGCCGGCATTCCTAAAATAGCATCCATGAACGGAATATTAATATGCAATTTAGACATAAGTTCAAGGAATTTACCAAAGTGATTGTCCAAGCGAGCTCTTGCTCGTGATTGTGGGAACGGTAGTGGTGGTTTGTATGGAGGCGGTGCCACATATGTTGGCTCAACATCCTTGCTCTTGCCATTTCTTCTTCTACCACTACTTGCTTTCCCTTAGCATTTTCCTTGGGCAAAGGATCCTTCATGCTCAACCCACTCCTCGTTGTAATGGCCAACACTTGGCCTCTTGGGTTGTCTTCGGTTCTACCGGGAAGCTTTCCCGGATCTCTATGGGCTTCACCCGCTTTTTGGAACACTTGTGCTTCCAACACTTTTTGAGCTTTGGAAATGGAAGTCACCGTGCTCTCAAGACCACTCAACCTTCCAAGCAATTGCTCAAACATCATTTCGGTCTATCCTTTGGAGGTTGAGTAAATCCGGGTGGAGGTTCTTGTGAAGCTTTTGGTGGTGGAGTTGTGCTTGTGGAAGCGGGAGGGTTCAAGGCTCCATCCGGGTTAGAATAGGAAAACCCGGGATGGTTATGGTTGGGCCGGTAATTGTTGAATTGCCTGTTATTGTTGAAGTTCCTTTGGCCTTGATAGTTGTTGTAATTGCCCCTTTCCATGTAGTTCACATCTTCCTCCTTGGAAGACAAGTTAGCTTGCACTTGCACTTGGGGAGTTGCTTGATTCTTCAAAGTTGTAGCACACAACTCCCTCAAAGATTTCAATTCATTATTGGTGGCATCAAGCTTGAAGTTGCTCATGGTGACTTCACTCACCTTATATGCTCCCGCCTTTCTCCCTTCACTCTTCCTATGGGAGTATTTCTCAATCACTAGAGCTTGTTTCTCCACAAACTCCCAAGCTTCATCCACATGCTTTTCCATGAAAGTCCCACCGGAAAGAGATTGGAGCTTCAATTGACTATCTTCATCAAGTCCCTTGAAGTAGATCTCCAATAGCTCAATTTTAGGTATACCATGGTGTGGACAATCTAGGAGAAGGTCTTTGAACCTCTCCCAAGACTTGAACAAACTCTCTCTATCCTTCATCACGAAGGCATTGATCTTCCCTCTTAACTCGGTAGTCTTGGAAGGTGGGAAGAACTTAGTCAAAAACTCGGTTGTCATTTCCTCCCAAGTACCAACTCGCCCTTGTGGAATAGATTGATACCAAGCTAAGGCTTTGTCCTTAAGAGAGAAGGAGAAAGCCCTAAGCTTATGGTTGTTGCTCTCCAATCTAGGCGGTCTAAGAGTCTCCATCAAGATCTCATAGTTCATCAAGTGTTGATGAGGAGACTCTCCTTGCATCCCTCCAAATTGATTATGCCGGATCATTTGTAGAACTTGAGGGCGGAGCTCGTAATCATGGGCTGCGGGATCTCCTAAGTTCACACCCAGACGGTGTGCTCTTTGTGCCGGATCCATACGTTGCCCTAACGTTTGTGGCTCTTCCATAGCAATGGGCACAACCCGAATATTGACCGCCGGCTGCGGTTGTGGTGGAGGTGGAGGAGGTTGTTGACGGTTAAGCTCTCTTTGCACAAGAGCTTGCCTAATCTCCTCAATCTCCCTCCTAGTTGCCTCTTGCCTCTCATTGGCAAGTCTCCTTTCATTCTCCAAGGCTTCATCCCTTATCCTAATTTGCTCTAAAGCCTCATCCAACTCATCTTGGAGATCTCTTCCGGCCATCTCTTTTCCCTTTTTAATGCTCTTGGATCTAGATCTAAGGGTTTTCTCCGGTTCGGGATCGAATGGAGCTAAATCCTTGCCACGAGATCTTCGCATACACCTAAAGAGTGAGAGATGTCCTGAAAAGCAAAGACACAAACCAAAGAGAGATCAAAAGCAGCAAGAAAGATCTACACTATAAACAATCACAAAATAGACTCAATCTAGACCTAGTCCCCGGCAACGGCGCCAAAAACTTGTTACGCTCAGGATGTGTGTGATACGCAATAGGTTTTAAATTTATAAACTCGTTATATTTCTCGTAACTCCTAGCGAACCCGCAGTGTACGGGATGTTTGTAGTAGGGATAGTATTCCGGGGTCGAACACAAAGACTAAGGTGAGATTGATTCGAATAGTGATTAAGTTTAGTGAAGATATAGATTAAGAAAATAGAAGGGAATAAAGAAATGAAAATCTAAATGTTTTTGGTGGATTTTTAGGTGATCAATCAAGGATCACAAATCATGCGAAATGAACAATCAACTATGCTAACAAATCAACACAAACAAACAAGCTAGAACGAGATATAGATCAAAGAGAGAAAAGCGGATTCTAGGGGTTGGAAGTTCCGGTTATGGCATAGGACTCAAGCTATCTAATCGTTCCTTGGATTGACTATGATATGTTGGGAGTAAGTGTTTCTAGATTGAGATCAATCACCGGGTAGGTCTCATGGTCAACTAGTCCGTTCCTAAGGTCTCATCACCGGGTAAGTCTCAAGGAGCCTAAGGGATGGAATTCTACACAAACCGGATTGTCACCTAGGGATCTAACCTATCCTTACCGGGTAAGTCTCGAAAGGGTTAGTCCTAAACAACTATCCTAGCACACTTAGTCCAATGACGGCTTATGAGGCTCACCACTACCTAGGGTTTGTCATCTTTGAAATCTAAGAGTAAGAATCACCGGGGAGGTCTCTTCTAACACTTAGTTGCTAACACTAGGTCACCCTAGGGTAGATTTAACTCAACAAACACTAGGATTTCAACATTCTAACAATTTAAAATTAGATCCATCGAACCAGGGAGAATCACGGGTTGCTCTACACCTTCCACGGCCGTGGGATGGCAAGAACAAACCGTGGACTCCAACAGAGGCTTCGTTCAAGTACACAAGTCATCCAAAGGTAAATCTAAGTTCATCCTATCATAGTCTTAGCCATAACCATCCTTTCCTTACCCTAGAATCGCACCTATTTAGCCTACAACAAGCATCATAACAATCAAAATCATCAAGCATAAAATCATGGCTTCCATTTGCAAGATAATGAAGAGAAAGAGATGAACAAGTGAATCAAACAAAACCAAGCTGAAATTTAGATTAGAAATACTCACAACCCTTCCAAAAGAAGGTTTAAACGATTCTTACAACTCTAGAAATTGATTCCGAAATCCTTCACTACAAAACCTATCAAGTGCTAGCAATGGTGTGTTCTTCTTCTCCTCTATAATGGAGCTCTCTCCTCCTTCAATGGTAGCTCTCTTCCTATTGAGAATCTTCTTGTTGGGAGAGTTTTTGATTGGGTGATAGAGGATAATGGATGGCTGCTCCAAGATGCCTTCTCTCAGCCTTGCAGGACCACTTTTATACTACCACCATGCTAGAGAAGGCCAAGAGATCGTGGCACAGCTGTCACAACCGTCTGGCAAAAACCACGGTTGGTTCCACGGCCGTGGACCCTTCAGTGACCGTGGTTTGGTGCTCCAGCGTTGCCTTGGTTCATTAAGCTTTGATTTGGTGCATGGCTTGTGTTGACAAGGTTCCATGAGTCCTCCTTAGCCTCTAGCTTGCATCCTAATGAGTCCGAGGGTGTGTCATCTTGATGAACGATCCTCAAACGTATCAATTAAGCTCCTAAATCTCCCAAAATACCTACAAAGCAATGCAAAAGTCCGTGTAGACGTCTATCTCGACAAAATACGTGAATTGAGTGCAAACGTCGTGAACTAGTGCTAAACCATGCATGAATGAGTGAGAAATCTATCTAAATGATTACCTAAACCTAAGTCATAAATCGTGTTATCAGAAAATTTCGTGAGTGATCAACATGTTGTCATGAATTGCTCTATTTTTAATGAAGGCACTTTGAAAAGGATGAATCAATTTAGGGAGGATTGCGCTTAGTCTTTTTGCCAATGTTTTTGCAATAATTTTGTACACAGTTGATACTAAGCTTATAGGTCTGTAGTGGAAAGTTGTTGTTGGGTTCTCCGTTTTTGGGAGTAAGGCGATAAAGGTATGATTGATTTAACTTAATATTTTTCCGGTTCTATAAAAACTTTGTACAACCCTAGCGACTGTTGGCCCAACGATGTGTCAATATGTTTGATAGAATCCGTTGGCATCCCATCAGGACCCGGGGATTTGTCACTACCAATATCAAAGAGAGCATCCTTGATTTCCTTAGTAGAGAACGACGCTGAAAGATTTGCGTTATCGATTGTAGATATTTTTGGTTGAATAAATTCTAGTTGATTTTGAAGTTTATGTATGTCTATTTTTGATGCTGTAAAATGGGTCTTATAGTCTTTAATGAATTCATCATTAATATCATTATGTTTAGACAACACCAAACCGTCGTTTTTAGTAGTCGTAGTAATGATTTTTCATATTACTTCTGCCTGTAGCTTTCCTATGATGGAATTTCGTATTCTTATCTCCCGGTTGTAGGTTTCTAGTTTTAGCTCTTTGCATCAAATACTTATGTTGATAGTCCACTAGGCACTCCCTCTTCTTGGTTAGTCTGTTAGTTTTGTCATTATTAGATTGGTCAAATAGGGCAAAGCTTTGTTTTTGGAGGGCTTCTAGTTCATTATCGACGTTTTGCAGTTGTTTATGAATATTGCCGAATTTATCTCGCTTCCACTGTTTTAGTTTTTGTTGAGTAGTTGTGTCTTCCTTGCTAGATTGAACATGTGTGTACATGAGAATTGTGTTTTCTAGACTTGTTGAATAATGTTCTCACAATCTTGTCTTTGTATCTACATTGTTTCAAACCTAAATGGTTTGTTCTTGATTTCTGAGTGTGTGTTTTGTACAAAGATAGAGATCATATAATGGTCTGAATTCGTAAAAGCATGGTTCTTGTGTGGAGTTGATAGGTGATGAAATCACTATCATTTAGGGTAGTTTTTAGAGTCTTTTTCTTGCATTAGTGTCGGTTTATGCTACTAACTCCTTGGTCCAGAAGAAGAAGATCAAACGAAGCTAAAGAAGGAGTTACAAGCACTTAGGAGTGAAGATCGATCACGAAGCAAAGCTTCTGTTGCCTCACCGCCCCAGTGGATCCTTGCAGCCGCCCCTGCGGGTGACGTCTTACTTCGGAGCGCTCCCTGCGCTTTCACCAACGCCAACCATGAAGCGTGTCACCGCCCCTGCGCCACTCCTTGGCGCCCTTGCGGTGTCCTCCACTGACGAAATGAAGACCAGCTCCCTTGCGCCTTCCACTGCGGCACTGCCTGCGCCTCAACATGGGAGCTAGAAGACGAAGAGGCTGTGTCACCGCCCCTGCGTTGACATAGAGACGCCCTGGCGGCTTGGCATCAGAAACATCAGGAAAGAGAAAGGTCAGACGTTGAAGAGCATTGAAGATCCGCCCAAGCGGAATTGTCTAGCCGCCCCAACGGCTCTGAAGAAGATCAACCGATTCTGCCTAAACCGCCCCTGCGGTTCCTAAAGGCCGCCCCTGCGGTTTAACGCCAAAAGCTTTTTACTCCGGCTGTTTATACCACCTTTATGGCATTAAAGGTGGCTGTTTTTGGCCGGCCATTTACTCCTAATTAAGTGTCTTTTGTAGTATAAATAGTCCATGGCTGATTGCTAGAATCATCCATGCTTTTCCTCACAAAATCCATTTTAGACTTGAGTTTTCCATTGTAATAAGTTGCTAACTCCCTTGCTACATTGGGTTGGTTTGAAGCTGCATTGTTACTTTTGTTGTAAGTTCTTTTTAATATAAGTTTTTATTCAGTAATACTTTGTGTTTCCTAGATCTTCATTGTCTAAATTGCATGTTTACTATTGCTTGAGATTGATCACCTTAGGTTCTAAAGTGCATGTAAACAACTAGGATTAATAGGTTCCGGGTTCGGGTCTTTAATCTAGTAGCAACTTTAAGTAATAACGGGTTGTGATTACTTAAAGAAAAGGAACACAAATATAAAGATAAGTTTAACGATTTTAATCTTCTCTTTATATCCCTTAGTCTTTGTTTAGATGCTAACTTGTTATTTGTTCTTGTAGGTTTACGGAACACTAACCTGTTAAGTTGTGTTGATGCCGGTTGGCTCAACACATATGTATGATCGAGACGGGAGATTACTTAAAAACTTATAAAAGGAACGCACCAAAGTAGCAATTGCATGCCTAGAATCAACCTAGTGTAGATTCACCCATCATTGTCTTACTTGTTGCGTAAATTGTTTCTCTTAAAGCTTTTGTGTGTACTTATTTCAACCAAACCCCCCCCTTTCTGTTACTTGTTACTTGAATCGATAATTGCATCTAAAACCTCAAAACTCTCTTGGGTTCGACCCTTACTTATCTACTATACTTGTTCTTAGTGCTAAGTCGGGATTTACTTTTGATTGGGTATAGACGACCATAGAAATACCATCCAATCAAATTTTGGCGCCGTTACCGGGGAGTTTTAGTGTTTTATTGTTATTATTGATTCCTTTGGTTTGAACCATTTTTTATGGTTCAAACCCCTGCTACTAACCCAAATCTTGCTACTTTTGATCCAGAAATTGAAAGGACGCACATCCGGCAACGAAGACAACAAAAACTTCAACAAGAGATGGCTGACCGTACTCTTCGTCAACTTACGCAGTCCACCTTGACTCAAAACCCTCTTGCGGTCGCTATACCGGCACTAGGGGAAGGAGTCAACTTTGAGCTCAAGCCGGACCTCATCCACTTGCTCCCATCCTTCCATGGTCTAAGTGGTGAGGATCCCATCAAGCACCTTGGGAAGTTCCATACTGTGTATATGAGCATGAAGCCGGCCAACATTACCGAAGAACAAATCAAGATGAGGGCATTCGGCTTCACACTCAAAGATTCCGCGGATGATTGGTATTACCACCTTCCATCCGGGAGTATCGACACTTGGGAGAACCTTCACAAATCATTCTTGGAGAAATACTTTCCAGCTAAGAAGGCTAATAGCTTGAAGAAAGCTATAAGCAACATCGAGCAAGAGGCAACCGAAACTCTCTACGAGTACTTCGAAAGGTTTGCACGCCTCCGATCCAGCTGTCCTTTTCACGGATATTCAACTCAAAATCTAGTCTTGTACTTGTACAATGGCTTGCTAGACAATGAAAGGAGGATCGTCGATGCGGCTTGCGGAGGTAATATTCTTAACTCTGCTCCTGACCTTGCTTTGGAAAAGATACAGGAACTAGCGGAAGGAACTCGGAACTTTGGAAGAACCCCGGGCTAAGAAAGGAGTTCATGTTGTGAGCTCCGGGAAGAGTGAGATTTCCACTGAGCTCGCGGAATTGAAGGAAATGGTGAAGAGACTAACATGTAACAACCGTTGTTATTTGGAGTATTTGAGAGCTCCAATAAATAAAGTTGCAGTTGAGAGAAATGATTGGAACATCGGATATGTCCTAGATGTGAAATAATATAAAAAGACGAAACGGATTAAAGAATCGCTATTCCGATTCTTAGCGGTTAAGAAATGCGGCTTAGGAATGCCCATTTTACGAGATAGTTGTGGACTAGATATCCTGATAATATTCCGGATTTTATATTCCAATTTCATAAAGTTTGAAGACCGAAAAATATAACCGCGTTTTAATTAAATGTTTAGGATTATATATATATATATATATATATATAAAAGATTCAGAGAGTTGAATGGCGGCTAGATGTACTGCAATTCTCAATTTCAATTTCAATTCATCCTAAGTAAAGAATGTACTGCACTTGCAAGCTACGTGTACAAAGTATTCTCTTAGCTTAACACGTGTACATCTTTATTCAATTATAAGACAAATTCAATTCACCATCCTTCATTTGTAACTCTGAAAGTTACGGAGCCATAGCCGAGAGAAAAGTTCGTTCAACCTAACCTACATACACTCAGTAATATATTCCTCGTCTTCGATCCATTTTCAAATCCGATTGTACCATCGAATCCCTTATCTTGTTCTCTTCAACGTGGTATCAATTTATTTCCCGTTTGTTAACTTTTTTGGTAAAGCTTCCGTTTACCGCTATCGGAACGCCGACGGACTACCGCAAGTCATCAAACGTAAGGTTTTATACCGCGCTCTTACTCCCCATATCGCTAGGAGTATGGATCTTCTTCCGGTTCGTATATCGGGTTAGTAACGAATAAGTTATGAATTTATTCGTTTTCCGTATTGCGGGTTAATATAAATTGACCTTGAATTGGTTAAAATGGATAGTTGGAATTTCCATTATGCTCGTTATATTATTCTGGTAATTATGGGATTTTAGTTGGTGATGATATCATGAGTTGGATTTATGCCCTGATGTGGCTTTTAGGTTTAGCATGTTATTCGAGGTTATAGGATGTATATGATCCCTATGGATCCCTTTGGGTCTAGGTGTGACCCTTTGTTTGATAAGAGATGTGACATCTCTTTATGCCTTGTCTATAGGCTGTGTTGTTCCTCCAGTGTTGAGGTGATCCAGTTGTGGTTGAGCTTTATACGAGGTTGAGATAAGTCTGTAGGACTTACTTAGCTGCCATCCTTATATTGGGTGCTTGCATGAGTGGTGTGTGTCTTATATGTTTGCTATGATAGCATGTGATGTCGTATTTACCGACCTATGTTTTATTGATTGCCCCACTGCGTGGCTGTGATAACCTTTCCCTTTCATCCCGCCGTGGAGTCTGGAAGGTTCTCTGATGTCAAGCCAGACCGGTTTACAAGAAGGGCGCAATCCACTCCCATAGGGTACACGGATTGTGTGACCGATACTAGTACGGCTGGCTAGCAGGCTCAGAGGCGAGGATGTATCGGTCCTCGTGTCACCTAGTTTCATATATATTATATATATACGATTAGTGAATGACCATTATATTGAGACGAATAAATGGGTAAATGAGCGAAAGCATGCTGATATGTTTATCTTTGCCTATGTGTGATTGTGCTTATGCATTACTCTATATATGTGTATGGATAGCTAATGGTTATTACCATGTTGTAGATTCCCTACAGGATAGGCATGCTGCTGGGTGATCTAGCAGAATGGCAGGCCGAGGACGTCTCGTACATAGGTTGTTGTGGGCTTTTGGGTTTGTTTATCTTTTCCCTCCTGTGTGAGGTTGGTCTTTTGTTACCTCCTGCGTGAGGTGTGATGTTTGTACTCGGCTATGTTGTCCTACCTTTTGGGATGTACAGTTTTATACAGTTTTATGTATTTGTTTTAATATCTGTCAGTGCCATGTTGTAAGGTCCAGTGAACTTGTTGTCAGGCTAGGGTCAGGATCCATTGTGAGATCCTAACCCAATGTGGCACTCCGAGTCCCGCGGATTCGGGGTGTTACAGAGTTGGTATCAGAGCCTAGGTTGACAACAATGGCACTTGCTACCTGCAATAAGGTCTGATAGGTAAAATAAACAGAACCCGACGGGGGTCTGACTTTTTCAAAAGGTTTTGGTTTTAAATATGGTTTTGGGTTAGATGTACGAGAAGTCGCCACTCCTGCTATGGATCTCTGCAGTGTAGATATGTATATATGTATTCTGGATTATGTTTATGTATGTGTTAAGTATATATATATATACACTTATGGCCTACATAGAGCCTTATAAGTTAGGTGTGCATACCCCGCAGATGGCTCGGACTAGAGCTACTGCCGCTGTAGGCAGAGGTAGAGGTAGGCCACCCCGTCCTCCGGGTGTGGTAGGTGAGGGACCAGTTCCCGCTGCTGACCCACTAGTGGTGGAGGAGATACATGAGGAGGTTGTAGAGAGCGTCGTCCCAGAGACGAGGAGCAGTGTATCTGTGAGACATCATTCACATCGAGCTCAGTTTGATGACGCTGACCGTGTCTCCATGGGAGGACCGGAGTTCAGAGAGTACCTACGACGTTTTGAGGAGATATTAGGGCTGGCAGGCGAGCCCTAGATTTACCAGTACCTGAGGGATCTTTTGAGAGATCCTAGGGAGCGACCCGGGTGCCACCTGCACCTGCACGTGTGGTGGATCCAGTTCGAGCCCCAGTGGAGACCAGAGGGCCTCAACCAGATGCCTGGTTGAAGGCATTTCACCAGCAGGGAGTGCCACACTTCTCAGGAGAGATAGGGTTAGAGACTGAGGTGTGGATTGGGCACGTAGACTCATCCTTGGAGTCTATTAGATGTCTAGAGGACAGACGGATAGAGCTAGTTCAGTCTCTATTCCGTGACCTCGCACACCAGTGGTGGAGGACTGTCCGGACCAGAGCTACCAGTTATGACCACATGAGACGCATGATTAGAGAGTAGTTCTGCCCTGCCTCACTGAGGAGGGATAAGCTGCAGGATTTTATGGAGGCCGGCTTTGAGGATGTGCCTATTACTGACGCCATCCACCGTTTCCAGACCGAGTTAGCTTTGCTGGGTCCAGCTGCACCATCTGAGGACCAGCATGTGTACTTGTTCTCCCGTCGTCTGAGGGAGAGAACACGTTCATATATGGCGGGATTCCATTGCGAGTCCCTTGCTGACTACCAGGATCGGGCTTCTGCTTATGAGAGGGAGCGAGCTAGTCAGAGGAGGGCTTCTCAGACTGGACGGTCTGAGAAGAGGCAGCGCACTGGGCAGGCCAGTGGAGTTGGAGGAGCTTTTGGTTCTAGACGAGACCAGAGACGTCAGAGTTACCCCACGTCTGCACTGACTGTAGACAAGGGACGACAGTGTTAGAACTATGGAGACCCTGGCCATCTGAAGCCAGCTTATCCCAGACCAGTTGTGACTTGTTTTACCTGTGGCCGACAGGGACATCGAGCTGCCTTTTGTAGGCAGGGAGGAGTAGCATCCCAGCAGGGTTTTTCCCCTGCCACTGTAGCAGGAGGTGATCTGAGGATACCCCAGCATCAGATACAGGGACAGCAGAGGGTCCCAGAGTGTCCATCTACTCAGGGTTCTGCTCCAGGACCGAGTAGAGGTAGAGGTAGAGACGTTGGCACTAGTGATGCCAGAGGAGCCCGAGGGCGAGCTTTTGAGTTGAGGAGTGCAGAGGATCCACCTGCACCGGCTGCTACAGGTACCATTTTACTTCATGGTTTACCTGTTAGAGTTTTGTTTGATACTGGTGCTACGCATTCCTTTATTTCTGATACTTGTGTTGAGCGTCTGAGTTTAGCTACCATAGAGGGGATACCCTTTACTATAGGGTTACCTGATGGTAGTCGGGTCAGAGGTACCCGTGAGATACGTAGTTGTCCCCTTCGATTAGGGACTCGTGTTTTACTTGTTGACTTCTTAGTCATGCCATTGATGCATGAAGAAGTCATATTAGGTATGGACTGGATGCGTAGAGACCATGCAGTTTTGGATGTTGGTAGGCGGACTGTTATAGTCTCTACCGAGGTTGGACAGATTGAGGTCTTCCGGGGTTGGGACCTTGGGAAGACAGGTTCGGTTATTAGTGCCGTCCGAGCAGCTAGGTTGATTGCACAGGGTTGTGATGCCTTCTGGTGTTACGCCATGAAGGATGGAGAGAGTCCAGCTCTAGAGGATATTCCAGTAGTCTGCGAGTTTACAGATGTGTTTGCCGAGCCGTCGAGTTTGCCGCCTCAGCGGAGTGTGGACTTCAGCATAGAGTTAGATCCTGGCACGCGACCCATCTCGAAGGCCCCATACCGTATGACACCTGTCGAGATGTTGGAGCTGAAGAAGCAACTCGAGGAGTTGGCTGAGAAGGGTTTCATACGCCCTAGTGTTTCACCATGGGGTGCACCTGTCCTCTTCGTGCGGAAGAAGGACGGATCTCTGAGGTTATGCATAGATTACAGAGAGTTGAACAAGGTGACCGTCAAGAACAGGTATCCATTGCCTCGTATTGACGATCTACTTGATCAGCTTCAGGGAGCTACAATTTTCTCCCGGATTGATTTGCGCTCAGGATATCACCAGTTGAGGGTGAGAGAGCAGGACGTACACATGACGGCATTTCGTACCCGCTATGGACACTATGAGTTTGTAGTGATGCCATTCGGGCTGACGAATGCTCCAACAGTCTTTATGGAGTTGATGAACAGCATATTCATCGACTTCCTTGATCAGTTTGTGGTGGTCTTCATTGACGATATTTTAGTGTACTCTCGTAGTAGAGAGGAGCATGCCGGTCATATGAGGACGGTTTTGTAGGTTTTGAGGGATAGAGAGCTGTATGCTAAGCTCTCTAAGTGTGAGTTTTGGATGTCTGAGGTTGCTTTCCTTGGGCACATCGTATCCGCCGATGGGGTTATGGTTGACCCGGCGAAGATCGAGTCTGTTGCTGCATGGACGACACCGACGAACGTCAAGGAAGTGCGTAGCTTTCTTGGCTTAGCCGGTTACTATAGACGCTTTGTGGAGGGTTTTTCGGTGATTGCCTGTCCACTGACGAGTCTTCTGAGGAAGACTACCCGGTTTGCATGGACCGACCAGTGTGCTCAAAGCTTTGAGGAGTTGAAGAGGCGTTTGACTTCTGCTCCTGTCCTGGCACAACCAGAGGGATCTGATGATTTTGTGGTCTACAGTGATGCATCCAAGCTAGGATTGGGATGTGTGTTGATGCAGAGAGGTAGAGTGATTGCATATGCATCTCGACAGTTGAAGACGTATGAGGAGAACTACCCGACTCATGATTTGGAGTTAGTAGCGGTAGTGCATGCTTTGAAGATCTGGAGACATTACTTGTATGGTGCTACATGTCAGATCTTCACAGACCATAAGAGTCTGAAGTATATTTTCACGCAGCGGGAGTTGAACAACCGCCAGCGTCGATGGCTTGAGTTGATCAAGGACTTTGACCTTCAGATTTTGTATCATCCTGGAAAGGCAAACGTGGTTGCTGACGCCTTGAGCAGGAAGATGCATCGAGAGAAGGCGATTACGAGATTGACTGTACAGCCTCAGCTTCAGAGGGATCTAGCTTGGCTAGAGATGGACATCCAGTTTCCTGATGAGGATGCCCAGTTGTATGCCTTAGAGGTTTTACCTGGTCTGTTGGATGAGATACAACAAAAGTAGGGGACCTGCCCGACCTTGATGAGGATTAGAGAGAGGATGTCTCGTTGAGAGGCACCACAGTTTTCCATTGGAGCTGATGGAGTGATGAGGTGACATGATCGCATTTGTGTTCCTGCTGATGTACGAGTAAGATGTACCATGATGTGAGACGTTCATATTGGTGGGGAGGGCTGAAGCCCGATGTAGCCAGATTTGTAGCTCAGTGTGCGACCTGTCAGCAGGTCAAGATAGAGCATTGTAGACCTGGAGGTGAGCTTCATCCACTACCAGTACCGCAGTGGACGTGGGAGGATGTCTCCATGGACTTTGTGACGAGACTGAGACCTAGTAGGAGTTTTGATGCCATTTGGGTTGTTGTTGATAGACTGACGAAGACGGCACGTGTCATTCCTATTAGAGAGACGTGGCCTGTGAGTAGATTAGCTGAGGCGTACACTAGACAGATAGTGAGACTCCATGGTGTACCGAGAAAGGTCGTCTCTGATCGAGATGGGCGATTCACCTCGAGGTTCTGGCAGCAGATTCAGACTGCTTTGGGGACGAGTCTGCACTTCACGACTGCGTTTCACCCCCAGACTGATAGACAGTTAGATAAGACTATCCAGACTTTGGAGATATGTTGCGAGCTTGTGTGTTGGATTGGGGACAGAGATGGTCTGACTACCTCCCACTTGTTGAGTTCTCATACAACAACAGCTGGCATGCATCTATTGGGATGGCTCCCTATGAGGCACTGTATGGACGTAGGTGCCGTACACCTTTATGCTGGGATGAGCCTAGCAGTGTCAGCGGGATAGCGCCAGAGCAGATTCATGATGATATGGCTCGGGTAGCACTGATTAGAGAGAGGATGCTGGCTGCATAGAGTCGCCAGAAGTCATATGCAGACAAGAGGCGTCGGCCTCTAGAGTTCAGAGTAGGAGCTCATGTGATAACATGAATTATAGTCTATATTTTGGGGTTTGTTTGGACGTTTTATCTTTCATAATCTGCATGTTTGTATGCATAATATGTGATTATATTACCGTTTCATCTACCTTTGCGGGAATCGAGGTCTACACCTAGTTTTGTTGTAATCGTAGGTAAAATGGCACGTTTTACATAAAAAAGGAGCAAAAGGAGCTATGGAGTCATTGGAGCTACATCCAGGAACATAAGGAACCGTCCAGGAAGCATAGCCATGGATTTAGGATTCACTTTGGACCAGATTTAAGAGATTTCACATTTAGTTGTGATTCACCTCGGTTGACCATAGATTCACCTCAACCGAGGTGATCCAGGGAAGTCGACTCGACCGAGGCGAACACCTAGGACGCGGCGAGAATATTTTATTCTTGGCTGAGATCTTTTATCTTTGGAAAGAAGATCTTATATTTTTGGGCTTGGCTCCTGGAAGGAAGAAGATATGCTAGATCTTATATTTTACCTATTTTTACGGGGAGAGATCTTTTCTAAGATATTTTATCTTCGGAGAGTTATTTTCCTATAAAAAGGGTCGGATTTCCCACAAATCCGACACCCGCTATTAGCGCAAGACAAATCCGCATACAGTTGGAGATCCCGCTTACACGCCGCAGCCATACTCTAGTTGGGAGATTTGAAGAACCTTTTTGAAGGTTCGAAAAGGAAGATTGTAGCTTTTATAGCTTTTGAAGGTTTTCTTGTAAGATTACCTTAGATTCTCTTCCTTGTTGTCATTCTTGTTGGATTTCTATCCAAGGAACGTTTTGTTGTGATATTTGATCCAGTTATTGAAGCCTTTTCATTAAATTCTTCTTGTTCAAATATTCACCTTCTTCCCATATATTTGATTAATACTTTCATGATGATGAGTGGCTAATCTCTTTGTGTGATTCTAGGGTGATTGGCTGAAGGTTGTGGGAAAAACAATGATAGAATAATCTTAGATTCCAGTAGGACCCTGAAAGTTCGAGTCTTTAACCTTAAACCTAAGCATCTCGCTCAGTCGATGAACATCTCGGCCGGGGTGGAATTCGTCTGACCGAGGTGACTTATCTGCTCCGAAACTGAGAGTTAAGTGTTAGAGTTTGCCAAATCCTATTCTTATTACACCTTTCCTGGTCCAATGCAAGCCTAGGATGAGACTTACCCGGTAATTCCTTAGTTTGTTTACCAACGATCATAAGTATATGTAATAAAGGTTTATCCTTTATTGGGGTTTGAGTGTGCTTTCATCCCATCTTTGTGAGCTAGCCTGAGACTTACCCGGTAAAGGTTGATTCTATTCCCTTAGATGGTGTGTTAGTTTAAGATTATAGTTCTTTATCTTGATTCCTTGAGACTTACCCGGTAATAGGAGTTACGGTTTAGGATTAGCGAGTAGTGAGACTTACCCGGTGATCTACTCCACTTTAGTAACACCTTCCCCATGCAAAAACCTCAGCTTTGTCCGCTTATCTTTAGATCTTGAGTTGGAACCACAACTGGATGCTTTAATCCCTAGAATTGCATGTTTCCTTTATTGACTTCTTATTCATCTTTGATTGTTTTAATTGCTTTGTGGTTAGTGATTGCTTAAGCATACCGTAATTGGACTTTATTTCACTAAGTCCCTGTGATCGACCCCTGGAATTCCTTGCTTTTTACTACGATTGACCCGTACACTGCGGGTTCGCATCCTTGTTTTAAGCTTACGTCTAGGGTTATAAATTTAAAGCTTGCACACACCGTTTGGAGCGAACATCATGTCTGGTTGAGAGTATCCCCGACGCGTGGCGTCAGACGTTTTGGCATAAAGGGGAAGTTGAGTCCCCGATATGTCGGTCCTTTTGAGATTCTGGACAGAGTTGGGAGAGCAGCCTACAGATTAGCTTTGCCTCCGAGATTAGAGGGTGTTCACCCTGTGTTCCATGTGTCTCAGCTGAGAGAGTACATACCAAATCCGCGGCACATTGTGAGTTATGATGATTTGGTCGTGGAGCCAGACCACACCTTTGCTGAACATCCTATTGCAGTCTTAGAGCGAGGTGTGAGACGCCTGCGTTCTAAGGACATTCCTATGATGAGGATACAATGGTCTAGACATGGACCTGAGGAGGCTACATGGGAGACTGAGGATAGTATCCAGAGGAACTATCCAGAGTTTTATGCTGAGATAGATGCATCTAGGGTCGACGAGTAGATCTTAGTGCTATCTTGGTGAGTATGTGATTATGTGCTTATGTGTTTACATGCCTTGATGTGCTTATTTCATGCTAGCTATGTTATGCTTTATGATCTTGTTAGATCTTGTTGTGCTAGTATGATATATGTTTATAGCTGGAGATGGTTCTTTCCTCCATGCTATCTGAGTGTGATTAGGATTCAGCTGGAGATGGTTCTTTCCTCCATGCTACTTTGATGGACATAGTTCAGTGGAGATGTGATTCCTCCATACGATGTATATATTTATGGTTGGATAGAGATGTGCTTCCTCTATGCCCTATAATGTGGTATAGCGAGAGATGTGATTCCTCTCTGCCTTGGGTAGCGTTATGGCCCTGCTTTCTGGAGTGGATGATTCCTCCATGTTGATGTTTGAGGTTATAGACTTGTTAGAGGTGGTGACCTTTTTGAACGGAGATGTGATACCTCCGATAGAGTGAGTGTTATACCTCGGCATATGGGTCCGAGAGGATTTGGGTTGTTCAAGTTTCGGGACGAAACTTGTTTTTAGGGGGAGATGATGTAACAACCGTTGTTATTTGGAGTATTTGAGAGCTCCAATAAATAAAGTTGCAGTTGAGAGAAATGATCGGGACATCGGATATGTCCTAGATGTGAAATAATATAAAAAGACGAAACGGATAAAAGAATCGCTATTCCGATTCTTAGCGGTTAAGAAATGCGGCTTAGGAATGCCCATTTTACGAGATAGTTGTGGAATAGATATCCCGATAATATTCCGGATTTTATATTCCAATTTCATAAAGTTTGAAGACCGAAAAATATAACCGCGTTTTAATTAAAAACTTTGTACAACCCTAGCGACTGTTGGCCCAACGATGTGTCAATATGTTTGATAGAATCCGCTGGCATCCCATCAAGACCTGGGGATTTGTCACTACCAATATTAAAGAGAGCATCCTTGATTTTCTTAGTAGAGAACGACACTGAAAGATTTGCGATATCGATTGTAGATATTTTTGGTTGAATAAATTCTAGTTGATTTTGAAGTTTATGTATGTCTATTTTTGATGCTGTAAAATGTGTCTTATAGTCTTTAATGAATTCATCATTAATATCATTCTGTTTAGACAACACCAGACCGTCGTTTTTAGTAATCGTAGTAATGATTTTTCATATTACTTATGCCTGTAGCTTTCCTATGATGGAATTTCGTATTCTTATCTCCCGGTTGTAGGTTTCTAGTTTTAGCTCTTTGCATCCAATACTTATGTTGATAGTCCACTAGGCACTCCCTCTTCTTGGTTAGTCTGTTAGTTTTGTCATTATTAGATTGGTCAAATAGGGCAAAGCTTTGTTTTTGGAGGGCTTCTAGTTCATTATCGACGTTTTGCAGTTGTTTATGAATATTGCCGAATTTATCTCGCTTCCACTGTTTTAGTTTTTGTTTGAGTAGTTGTGTCTTCCTTGCTAGATTGAACATGTGTGTACATGAGAATTGTGTTTTCTAGACTTGTTGAATAATGTTCTCACAATCTTGTCTTTGTATCTACATTGTTTCAAACCTAAATGGTTTGTTCTTGATTTCTGAGTGTGTGTTTTGTACAAAGATGGAGATCATACAATGGTCTTAATTCGTAAAAGCATGGTTCTTGTGTGGAGCTGATAGGTGATGGAATCACTATCATTTAGGGTAGTTTTTAGAGTCTTTTTATTGCATTAGTGTCGGTTTATGCTACTAACTCCTTGGTCCAGAAGAAGAAGATCAAAAGAAGCCAAAGAAGGAGTTATAAGCACTTAGGAGTGAAGATCGATCACGAAGCAAAGCTTCTGTTGCCTCACCGCCCCAGCGGATCCTTGCAGCCGCCCCTGCGGGTGACGTCTTACTTCGGAGCGCTCCATGCGCTTTCACCAGCGCCAACCATGAAGCGTGTCACCGCCCCTGCGCCACTCCTTGGCGCCCCTGCGGTGTCCTCCACTGACGAAATGAAGACCAGCTCCCCTGCGCCTTCCACTGCGGCACTGCCTGCGCCTCAACATGGCAGCTGGAAGACGAAGAGGCTGTGTCACCGCCCCTGCGTTGACATAGAGACGCCCTGGCGGCTTGGCATCAGAAACATCAGGAAAGCGAAAGGTCAGACGTTGAAGAGCATTGAAGATCCGCCCAAGCGGAATTGTCTAGCCGCCCCAACGGCTCTGAAGAAGATCAACCGATTCTGCCTAAACCGCCCCTACGGTTCCTAAAGGCCGCCCCTGCGGTTTAACGCCAGAAGCTTTACTCCGGTTGTTTACACCACCTTAATGGCATTAAAGGTGGCTGTTTTTGGCCGGCTATTTACTCCTAATTAAGTGTCTTTTGTAGTATAAATAGTCCATGGCTGATTGCTAGAATCATCCATGCTTTTCCTCACAAAATCCATTTTAGACTTGAGTTTTCCATTGTAATGAGTTGCTAACTCTCTTGCTACATTGGGTTGGCTTGAAGCTGCATTGTTACTTTTGTTGTAAGTTCTTTTTAATATAAGTTTTTATTCAGTAATACTTTGTGTTTCCTTGATCTCCATTGTCTAAATTGCATGTTTACTATTGCTTGAGATTGATCACCTTAGGTTCTAAAGTGCATGTAAACAACTAGGATTAATAGGTTCCGGGTTCGGGTCTTTAATCTAGTAGCAACTTTAAGTAATAACGGGTTGTGATTACTTAAAGAAAAGGAACACAAATATAAAGATAAGTTTAACGATTTTAATCTTCTCTTTATATCCCTTAGTCTTTGTTTAGATGCTAACTTGTTATTTGTTCTTGTAGGTTTACGGAACACTAACCTGTTAAGTTGTGTTGATGCCGGTTGGCTCAACACATATGTATGATCGAGACGGGAGATTACTTAAAAACTTATAAAAGGAACGCACCAAAGTAGCAATTGCATGCCTAGAATCAACCTAGTGTAGATTCACCCATCATTGTCTTACTTGTTGCGTAAATTGTTTCTCTTAAAGCTTTTGTGTGTACTTATTTCAACCAAACCCCCCCTTTCTGTTACTTGTTACTTGAATCGATAATTGCATCTAAAACCTCAAAACTCTCTTGGGTTCGACCCTTAATTATCTACTATACTTGTTCTTAGTGCTAAGTCGGGATTTACTTTTGATTGGGTATAGACGACCATAGAAATACCATCCAGTCAAATTTTGGCGCCGTTACCAGGGAGTTTTAGTGTTTTATTGTTATTATTGATTCCTTTGGTTTGAACCATTTTTTATGGTTCAAACCCGTGCTACTAACCCAAATCTTGCTACTTTTGATCCAGAAATTGAAAGGACACACATCCGGCAACGAAGACAACAACAACTTCAACAAGAGATGGCTGACCGTACTCTTCGTCAACTTACGCAGTCCACCTTGACTCAAAACCCTCTTGCGGTCGCTATACCGGCACTAGGGGAAGGAGTCAACTTTGAGCTCAAGCCGGACCTCATCCACTTGCTCCCATCCTTCCATGGTCTAAGTGGTGAGGATCCCATCAAGCACCTTGGGAAGTTCCATACTGTGTATATGAGCATGAAGCCGGCCAACATTACCGAAGAACAAATCAAGATGAGGGCATTCGGCTTCACACTCAAAGATTCCGCGGATGATTGGTATTACCACCTTCCATCCGGGAGTATCGACACTTGGGAGAACCTTCACAAAGCATTCTTGGAGAAATACTTTCCAGCTAAGAAAGCTAATAGCTTGAAGAAAGCTATAAGCAACATCGAGCAAGAGGCAACCGAAACTCTCTACGAGTACTTCGAAAGGTTTGCACGCCTCCGATCCAGCTGTCCTTTTCACGGATATCCAACTCAAAATCTAGTCTTGTACTTGTACAATGGCTTGCTAGACAACGAAAGGAGGATCGTCGATGCGGCTTGCGGAGGTAATATTCTTAACTCTGCTCCTGACCTTGCTTTGGAAAAGATACAAGAACTAGCGGAAGGAACTCGGAACTTTGGAAGAACCCCGGGCTAAGAAAGGAGTTCATGTTGTGAGCTCCGGGAAGAGTGAGATTTCCACTGAGCTCGCGGAATTGAAGGAAATGGTGAACAAACTAACATGTAACAACCGTTGTTATTTGGAGTATTTGAGAGCTCCAATAAATAAAGTTGCAGTTGAGTAAAAATTATCGGGACATCGGATATGTCCTAGATGTGAAATAATATAAATAGACGAAACGGATAAAAGAATCGCTATTCCGATTCTTAGCGGTTAAGAAATGCGGCTTAGGAATGCCCATTTTACGAGATAGTTGTGGACTAGATATCCCGATAATATTCCGGATTTTATATTCCAATTTCATAAAGTTTGAAGACCGAAAAATATAACCGCGTTTTAATTAAATGTTTAGGATTATATATATATATATATATATATATATATATATATATATATATATATATATATATATATATATATATATATATATATATATATATATATTAAAGATTCAGAGAGTTAAATGGCGGCTAGATGTACTGCAATTCTTAATTTCAATTTCAATTCATCCGAAGTAAAGAATGTACTGCACTTGCAAGCTACGTGTACAAAGTATTCTCTTAGCTTAACACGTGTACATCTTTATTCAATTATAAGACAAATTCAATTCACCATCCTTCATTTGTAACTCTGAAAGTTACGGAGCCATAGCCGAGAGAAAAGTTCGTTCAACCTAACCTACATACACTCAATAATATATTCCTCGTCTTCGATCCATTTTCAAATCCGATTGTACCATCGAATCCCTTATCTTGTTCTCTTCAACGTGGTATCAATTTATTTCCCGTTTGTTAACTTTTTGGTAAAGCTTCCGTTTACCGCTATCGGAACGCCGACGGACTACCGCAAGTCATCAAACGTAAGGTTTTATACCGCGCTCTTACTCCCCGTATCGCTAGGAGTCAGGATCTTCTTCCGGTTCGTATATCGGGTTAGTAACGAATAAGTTATAAATTTATTCGTTTACCGTATTGCGGGTTAATATAAATTGACCTTGAATTGGTTAAAATGGATAATTGGAATTTCCATTATGCTCGTTATCTTATTCTGGTAATTATGGGATTTTAGTAGGTGATGATATCATGAGTTGGATTTATGCCCTGATGTGGCTTTTAGGTTTAACATGTTATTCGAGGTTATAGGATGTATATGATCCCTATGGATCCCTTTGGGTCTAGGTGTGACCCTTTGTTTGATAAGAGATGTGACATCTCTTTATGCCTTGTCTATAGGCTGTGTTGTTCCTCCAGTGTTGAGGTGATCCAGTTGTGGTTGAGCTTTATACGAGGTTGAGGTAAGTCCGTAGGACTTACTTAGCTGCCATCCTTATATTGGGTGCTTGCATGAGTGGTGTGTGTCTTATATGTTTGCTATGATAGCATGTGATGTCGTATTTACGGACCTATGTTTTATTGATTGCCCCACTGCGTGGCTGTGATAACCTTTCCCTTTCATCCCGCCGTGGAGTCTAGGAGGTTCTCTGATGTCAGGCCAGACTGGTTTACAGGAAGGGCGCAATTCACTCCCATAGGGTACACGGATTGTGTGACCGATACTAGTACGGCTGGCTAGCAGGCTCAGAGGCGAGGATGTATCGGTCCTCGTGTCACCTAGTTTTATATATATTATATATATACGATTTGAGTGAATGACCATTATATTGAGACGAATAAATGGGTAAATGAGTGAAAGCATGCTGATATGTTTATCTTTCCCTATGTGTGATTGCGCTTATGCATTACTCTATATATGTGTATGGATAGCTAATGGTTATTACCATGTTGTAGATGCCCTACAGGATAGGCATGTTGCTGGGTGATCTAGCAGAATGGCAGGCCGAGGACGTCTCGTACATAGGTTGTTGTGGGCTTTTGGGTTTGTTTATCTTTTCCCTCCTGTGTGAGGTTGGTCTTTTGTTACCTCCTGCATGAGGTGTGATGTTTGTACTCGGCTATGTTGTCCTACCTTTTGGGATGTACAGTTTTATACAGTTTTATGTATTTGTTTTCATATCTGTCAGTGCCATGTTGTAAGGTCCAGTGAACTTGTTGTCAGGTTAGGGTCAGGATCCATTGTGAGATCCTAACCCAATGTGGCACTCCGAGTCCCGCGGATTCGGGGTGTTACATAACACTTATGGGAACACCGCAACAGCTCAAAGCTTGTGGAGTTTGTGCTGACCCGTATCATCCAACGGACATGTGTCCACAAGTTTAGGATGACGATGCTGAAGTAGACGCAATGGGTTATGGACAACCACACCAACAAAGACCTAGGAACGATCCCTATGCACAGAATTTCATGCCAAATTGGCGTGACCAACAGAATTTTCGTTGGAGGGATCAACAAAACCAACAACAGTAGCCCCGCCAAGGTAAGTATCACTCAACTGAAGATATGTTGCAGGTTTTGACTAAACACTTTGCTACTCATGTCCAAACAACAGAATCTAGCATCAAGAACCTTGAGCAACAGGTTAGTCAAATGGCGGAAGCTATTTCAAGGACCGAATCAAGGATTTCCGGAGGATTGCCTTCCCAAACGTTTATAAACCCCAAGGAGAATGTTAGTGCCCTAACATTAAGTAGCGGGAAGCAAATCCAACAAGAACCAACGAAAGAATCACAAAGCAAGACTTCTGTCGTTTTTCCGGCACCCACAGCCACCCCTGCGGCTGTAGCTGCGCCCAACACAGAACGGACGACGCCCCTGCGGCTGGCTTCCCCCGCCCCTGCGGTGACAACCCCTGAGCCGCCCCTGCACCTTCAAGCTGACGCCCCTGCGGAAAACACAACAGAGGGTCTTGCTGAAAAGGATACTTACGTCCGGCCTAACTTTCCGCCGCTGTACTCCGAGAAACCACCGGCTCCTTTTCCTGAAGCCTTGAAAGAGAGAAGGATCATAGAGGACAAGGACCTCTTTGAGACTTTCTCCAAATGCGAGGTAAACATTCCCCTCCTTAAGTTGGTGAAAAGTATCCCTAAGTATGCTCGTTTTTTGAAGGAACTTTGCACTATCAAGAGGAATCAAAAGCTAAAGGAGAAACAGCAAGTACAAGTGAGTGAGCATGTGTCGGCAGTTTTCCAACGGAGAATGCCCAAGAAGTGCAGCGATCCGGGCATGGTAAGCATTCCTTGTGTTATAGAGGAAACCCGCTTTGACAAAGCAATGCTTGATCTGAGTGCTTCTATTAATGTCTTGCCATATTCGATTTACAAATCACTTGGCCTTGGGCCACTAATGGAAACTAGGATTGTAGTACAACTTGCTGATAGATCTAATGTGTACCCGAAAGGAATTTTGAAGATGTATTAGTAATGGTAGACAACCTAATTTTTCCTACTGATTTCTTTGTAATGGATATGGAAAATGATTCGCATGCTGCACCCATTCTGTTAGGTAGGCCATTTCTAAAAACGGCTAGGACTAAAATTGATTATGTCAGTGGTAAATTGACCATGGAGTTTGATGGAGAAGTAGTGGAATTTGACACTTTACTAACCCCAAGCGAGAAGCTTGTTCCGTCCATAGTGCAGACACCTATCTCCAATTTGGCCCAATTAGATGGGCATAATAGGCTACCTATCTCCAATTTGGCCATTGGGCCCACTTTACTAACCCCAAGCGAGAAGCTTCTTCCGTCCATAGTGCAGGCACCTGAAATAGAATTGATGGACCTTCCGTCACACCTCAAGTACGTTTTCCTTGGAGCACACAATACCTTGCCGGTGATTATCTCCAACAAGTTAACCACCGGACAAGAAGACAAGTTGGTGAAAGTACTAAAGGAGCACAAGACGGCCCTTGGATGGACTATTGCGGACATCAAAGGGATAAGTCCTTCCACTTGCATGCATAGGATTTTACTTGAGGACGAAGCCAAACCCTCTAGGCAACCTCAAAGGAGGTTGAACCCACCAATGATGGATGTGGTCAAAATGGAAGTGTTGAAACTCCTCCAAGCGGATATGATCTTTCCTATCTCGGATAGCACTTGGGTTAGTCCAACCCAATTAGTTCCAAACAAGGGAGGCATCACTTTGGTAGAAAATCAACATGGAGAGATGGTCCCAAGCAAAACACAAACCGGATGGAGAGTTTGCATTGACTACCGCAAGCTCAATAAGGTAACACGAAAGGACCATTTCCCATTACCTTTTATTGATCAAATGTTGGAACGTCTTGCTGGTCATCAATACTACTGTTTCCTGGATGGATATTCGGGCTATTTCCAAATAGCCATCGCACCAGAAGATCAAGAGAAGACGACGTTCACTTGCCCATTTGGCACTTTTGCATATCGCAGAATGCCATTTTGACTTTGCAACGCACCGGGCACTTTCCAACGGTGCATGATAAGTATTTTCTCCGAATACGTAGAAAATTTCATTGAAGTGTTCATGGATGATTTTACCGTCCATGGAGACAGTTTTGATGCATGTTTAGGGCATTTGAAACTTGTTCTTGAAAAATGTGTTGAAACCAATTTAGTTCTTAATTTGGAAAAATGTCATTTCATGGTCGAAAAAGGAATTGTGCTAGGACATGTAATATCCTCAAAAGGGATAGAGGTAGATAAGGCAAAAGTTGATGTTATTCAAAATTTACCTTATCCTACTAATGTTCGGAAAATCCGATCTTTCCTTGGTCATGCAGGTTTCTACCGATGGTTCATCAAAGACTTTTCAAAGATCTCAGCACCCCTGTGTGAATTGCTCAAGAAAGATGTCACCTTCATAGTGGATGAGGATTGCAAGAAGGCTTTCGACACTTTGAAGGCATGTCTCACCACTGCACCAATCATCCGTTCCCCGGATTGGGAGAAACCTTTTGAAATCATGTGTGATGCCAGTGACTACGCCGTCGGAGCTGTCTTAGGACAAAAAGACGGACGGGCCGCCCATGTGATCCATTATGCGTCTATGACACTCAATGGAGCGCAAAGGAATTACTCTACCACCGAGAAGGAGATGTTAGCTGTGGTTTTTGCCCTTGAGAAATTCCGGCAGTACCTACTTTGGGTAAAGGTAATTATCTTCACTGACCATGCAGCCCTTAGGTACCTCATGGCAAAGAAAGAGGCAAAGCCACGATTGATCCGTTGGGTGCTTCTTCTAAGCGAGTTTAACCTAGAGATAAGGGACAAGAAGGGAGTTGAGAACCTGGTGGCCGATCATCTGAGCAGACTAGTGCAAGAGGAGGAAGATCCAGAAAAAAGAGAGATAGCCGGAAGTTTTCCAGACGATACCTTCTACACAACTCTCTGTTGTGTAACCGCACCCGCGCCTCACACCACCCGCCCATGCGGCTCTGTCTAGGCGCCCCTGCGGAATTGTCGATAGAGGTTTGTCTTAAGCTTCAATCTTTTAAGCCTTGGTTTGCTGACATTGTGAACTTCATTGTCAGAAAGGAGTATCCTCCAGACTTCACCAAGGCACAACGGGAGAAGGTAAAAGCTGAAGCTCGACACTACGTTTGGGACAATACTTACCTTTGGAAGCATTGTAGTGACCAAGTGATCCGGCGTTGTATTCCGGACAGTGAGGTACAATCCGTCATAACTTTCTGTCATTCTGAAGCATGTGGGGGGCACTTTGGGGCAAACAAAACTGCAAGAAAAGTTTTGGATGCCGGTTTCTTTTGGCCACACATTTTTCGAGACGCTTTTGCATTTTGTAAAGTGTGTGATAGATGCCAAAGGGTAGGAAATCTTTCAAGGAGACATGAAATGCCCCAATCCTCTCTTATATTTTGTGAAATATTTGATATTTGGGGAATTGATTTCATGGGGCCGTTTCCTACTTCATTCGGGAACACATATATCTTGCTTGCGGTGGGCTATGTTTCCAAGTGGGTGGAGGCAAAGGCCACCAAAACTGATGATTCAAAAGTAGTTGCAGCTTTTCTGAAGGAAAATATCTTTGCAAGATTTGGAATCCCAAAAGCCTTAATCAGTGATAGGGGTACCCATTTTTGCAACAAGACGATCACGGCTCTCCTTAAGAAGTACCATGTTCACCAAAGAGTATCAACAACTTATCATCCACAAACAAACGGCCAAGCTGAGGTGTCCAACCGGAAAATAAAGACCATCCTTGAAAAGTCGGTTTCTCCGGGGCGGAAGGATTGGAGTGCAAGGCAAAATGACGCCCTATGGGCATATCGGACATCATGTAAAACTCCCATCGGAATGTCCCCTTTTAGGCTCGTGTTTGGGAAAGCTTGCCACCTACCGGTGGAGCTAGAGCACAAAGCTTGGTGGGCTGTAAAGAAGTGCAACATGAACATAGAAGAAGTGGGAAAATTCCGGAAGCTCCAATTGCAAGAGTTGGAGGAACTGAGGCTAGATGCATATGACCATGCTACCACATACAAAGAAAAGACCAAAGCATGGCATGACCGGAACATTCTCCGGAAGGACTTTGAAGGTAGGCAATAAGGTACTTCTCTTTCAATCCCGTTTGAAACTCTTTGCAGGTAAGTTGCGTTCGAGATGGACAGGGCCGTTCATAGTAGCCGAAGTATACCCTCACGGGGATGTGGATCTCTATGACCCCCAAACACACAAGGTGTTTAAGGTGAACGGACAAAGGCTAAAGCTTTACCTTGAAGGAGTCAAGAACGATCCGATTGACGAGATGGTACTAGAGGAGGCACAGTCAGAGAAGTAGAGATCTTACGTCGAGCCAACGACGTAAAACAAAGGCGCTTCTCGGGAGGCAACCCGAAGGAATAAAAAGAGGAGCTTCTGTCAAGGAATCCGCCCCTGCGGTTTTGTATCCCGCCCCTGTGGTGACACTCAGGCCTAGCGTCTCCCCCGCGGTGACATCCCCACGCCCCTGCGGCGTCCATCCTTGACACGAATTCCCAGCGCCGCCCCCGGCGCTGGGCCTGCGTGCCCCTCTCCCTTGTCGCCGCCCCCGCGGTGTCAAACCGCCGCCCCTGCGGGTTTACCCAGAAAAGAAAAAAAAAGAGAGGATCTCGAAAAACGCCTACACCTACCACACACCACCCACCAACCTTCTTCACCAAACACAAACCCTCCAAACTCCTTTCTTTCAGAAACACCCTCAACGCCCCTGCACCCTCTGCCCACCAACCATCTTGCCGACGCCCCTGCACCGCCTCCGACAGCTAGCCACCAGTCGAAACGCCCCTGCACACCTCCTCCCACTACCCTTGTACTCTCTCACAGCCCTACGGCCTTCCTCCTCACTCACTTCACAAGTTCCACTCCAGCTACACCACCGGTGAGGCTACACCACCAAGGACGTCACCGGAGCAACCTCAGCAACACCATACCCATCGATCCTTAGAAATCGCCTGTGCACTTCTCCCGCACCTGCGGCTGCAAGCATCCGCCCCTACGCCTCACCGCCCCTGCACCTGCACAGCCGCCCCTGCAGAACTTGTTACGCTCAGGATATGTGCACAATAAGTCTTAAATTTATACTCGTTGTATTTCTCCTAACTCCTAGCGCACCCGCAGTGTACGGAACGTTCGTAGTGTGGATAGTATTCCGAGGTCGAACACAAAGACTAAAGTGAGATTGATTCGGTTTATGAATAAGTCTAGTGAAGATCTAAGTTAAGAAATGAGCAAGGAATAAAGAAATGAAAATCTCAATAGTTTTTAGTTGGTTTTTGGTGATCAATCAAAGATCACAATTCATGTAAAAGTAAACAATCAACTAAGCTAACGAACCAAAACAAAGAAACAAGCTAAACAAGATATAGATCAAAGAAAGAAAAGACGGATTCTAGGGGTCGGAGGTTCCGGTCATGGCATAGGACTCAAGTTATCTATTCATTCTTTAGATTAAATATGTTGGGATTAAGTGTTTCTAGATTGGGATCAATTACCGGGTAAGTCTCATGATCCACTAGTCCACTCCTAAGGTCTCATCACCGGCTAAGTCTCTAAGAACCTAAGGATTGGAATTTTACACAAACCGGATTGTTGCCTAAAGGTCTAACCTATCCTTACCGAGTAAGTCTCGGAAAGGGAAGTTCTAAGCAACTATCCTAGCACACTTAGTCCAATGGCGGCTTACGAGGCTCACCACTACCTAGGGTTTGTAATCTTCGAAATCTAAGGGTAAGAATCACCGGGTAGGTCTCTTCTAACACTTAGTAGCTAACACTAGGTCACTCTAGGTTAGATTAACTCAACAAACTCCTAGGATCTCAACATTCTAACAAATTAAGCTAAATCCATCGAGCCAGGAGAAAACACGGGTTGTTCTACCTAAACCACAGCCGTGGTTTGTCAAGAACCGACCATAATTCCTAACAGAGGCTACGTTTATACACTCAAGTCATTCAAAGATAAATCTAAGTCCGTCCTATCATAGCCCTAGCCACAACCATCCTTTCCTTACCCTAGAACCACATCAATTTAGCCTACAACGTTCATAATAGAAATCGAAACAACAAACACAAAGTCATAACATCCATTGCAAGATAATGTAGGAAAAGAGATGAACAAGTGAACTTAAAACAAACCAAGCCGAAAATAGAATTAGAATAACTCACAACCCTTCCAAGGGAAGGTTCAATTGATTCATACAATTCTAGAAATAGAATCCGGAATTCTTCACTACAAGCTATCAAAGTGTGACAATGGTGTGTGTGTTCTTCTTCTCCTCTTCAATGGAGCTCTTCTTCTTCCCTTTTGACACTTTCCTTCCTAGAAAATCTTCTTGTTGAGAGGATATTTTTGTTAGAGGAAATGGAAAATGGATGAGCTGCTCCAAGATGCTCCCAGCTGCTTCTCACAGCCCATGAAGGACCACTTTTATAACAAACTTGCATGAGCTGGTCATGAGAGTCGTGGCACAGCTGTCACAAGAATCTGGCAAAATCCACGGTTGACTCCACGGCCGTGGAGTGTCAGAGAACCGTGATTTTGTGCAGAAACTTCGCCTTCGATCATTAAGCTGTGATTTGGTGCATGGCTAGTGTTGGCAAGGTTCCATGAGTCCTGCTTAGCCTTTGATTTGTGCCCTAATGAGTCCGAGGGTGTGTCATCTAGATGAACGATCCTCAAACGCATCGTTTTAGCTCCTAAACTTCCCGAAATACCTATAAAACACGCACAAGTCCGTGTAGATGTCTATCTCGGCAAAATACATGAATTGAGTGCAAAACGCCTTGAACTAATGCTAAACCATGCATGAATGAGTGAGAAATCTATCTAAATGATTACCTAAAACTAAGTCATAAATCGTGTTATCAAAATACCCCATACTTAGGGTTTGCTCGTCCCCGAGCAAATGCTCAACTATAGAATACGAGATAGCATGATTTATGTATGCAGAAAAATTGCAAAATCTTTTTGGGTTTGTG
This sequence comes from Fagopyrum esculentum, assembly GCA_033239045.1. Lineage (NCBI taxonomy): Eukaryota > Viridiplantae > Streptophyta > Magnoliopsida > Caryophyllales > Polygonaceae > Fagopyrum > Fagopyrum esculentum. Next base: position 118,826,579 of record BSUD01000002.1, read on the forward strand.
CTTCTACTATTGGATCACCTTCATAGTCATGTTCAATGGCAATGGACAAGCAATTATGTATCAAACAAATGAAGGCATGGAAAGACAATTGTACTTAACTCAAAGACATGTATGAGATGTAAAGATGAAGAGGTCAAGAAGATCAAGAGTATATCCAATCTAGATTACTAAGTCTTACAAACATGCAAGTAGGTCATAAGTTCTTGTGACATAAAAGGCCAAAAAACGTTGTAATTGGGTGGGGAATTTTTCTAGGTTATGTGGTGCTAATCCGGGAATGGAACTAACTCCACATCCTTGTCCTCGAACAACTTCCCCCAAGTGTATATTTTTCCCTATCTTGCTTTCTTTTCTTTTTCTTTGACTTATTTTAGAGACAATGGCATTGGTGTACAATAGCCGAAACCTCGGTGATTAGCCATCCTCGGGCTTTTTCTCTTTTTCGAGGTGCATCCACACCGGGCACACATACCAAAGCTCGTTAGGGCTATTGGTTCATTTGACTTTGGCAAGGCACCAACACCCGATTATGTGAAGTGTACCGAGTTACTTGTCATTTAAACCAACGCCCCCAAACTATATTGTTGGCTACACTTCCACAATAATTTCAGCATTTTCATTCATGACATTCCTTTCATCAATAACTTTACCCCATACTTGTTTTTCGCACACTTCAACACACTAGCATGCTCCTATTCCCGGATGGGTTAAAAGAGGTCAATTTTATATCAATTGAGGTGCTTAAGCAATCATGATCAAGATGAGAAGTAGAGAAAGATGAAATGCCTCATTCATTCCTAGATGGTGTGCAAGAACTATCATGTAATTTCGACTTTCAATACTCCATCCATTCTAGGCAAACATCATAATCACAAAATCATTCATAGAATTTAAGAGAAGTAGTTCAAGTCCACATATGCATTTATCAATTCAACACATAAGGCTATCCATAGCCAATTCACAAGACAAGATTCATCATTAGGATCATATCCAAGCCTAGAAAGCACAAATTTTTTTAAAATTTTCTGATTTTTATGGGATTTTCGATTTAAGTATGTACAATGCAAGACATGTGCAAATATTAAACTATCCTAGATGCTCATCATGCAAGTGATCATGCAAACCCCACCCCATACTTAGAAACACATTGTCCCCAATGTGTAAATGAAGTAAAGAGAGTGAAAGAAGGTTCTCACAATGTAAAAATGTTTTGCTATGTATTTGGGATTCTCAAGTGAATTGATGTTGGATGATCCTATCAACCATGGTAGAGAGCTCTAAGCATCCATCAAAGCTTCGAAACCCGCGCTAGGCACCGCTAGCCGTCCAAGTTCCGCGTCCGCTCCACCCATAATTGGTGAGGGGTTCATCATCATCATTCATATGTCAAGAAAGGCTTCCAATGCCACTAATGCTCTAGCACACACACGAAACACAAAACACACAAAGCACACAAAAACAGAAAAATCTAAGCAAAAACGAAAATTGAAAAATGAAAAGGGAAAGATGTTACCAATGGGTTGCCTCCCACCAAGCGCTTCTTTAAGGTCATTAGCTTGACCAAACTCGGGAGTGTCTACTCAAGGTGAAGTGGGGCAATCATGTCCACCGGAGCTCCCGGGATATACTTCTTCAACCGGTGCCCATTCACCTTAAAGTTCCCACAATGTTCCCCTCCTATCTCTATAGCTCCATGGGAATAGATCTTCTTTACCACGTATGGCCCGGTCCATCTTGACTTGAGCTTTCCGGGAAAAAGCCGCAGCCTCGAGTTGAAGAGAAGGACAAGGTCGCCTTCACTCAACTCCTTCGGGATGAGGCGCTTGTCATGCCATCTTTTGGTCCTCTCCTTGTAGATCCGGGCATTCTCATAGGCTTCCAACCGGATCTCCTCAAGGGCGTTTATATCAAGCAACCTCTTCTCTCCCGCCTCCTTGAGGTCAAAATTTAGCCACTTAATGGCCCAATAAGCTCTATGCTCCATTTCCACCGGAAGATGGCAAGACTTGCCATAGACTAACTTGTAAGGAGTGGTTCCAATTGGTGTCTTGAAGGCGGTTCTATATGCCCATAAGGCATCATGGAGCTTCATAGCCCAATCCTTTCTAGTTCTATACACCGTCTTCTCAAGGATGGCCTTTATCTCTCGGTTGGAGATCTCCACTTGGCCACTAGTTTGGGGATGATAAGGTGTTGCCACCTTATGAGTCACCACATACTTGGCTAAAAGTGCCCCAAAGTTCCTATTTGTGAAGTGCTTCCCTCCATCACTAATGATCACCCTTGGTGTTCCAAACCTAGGGAAAATCACTCGGTTGAAGAACTGCACCACCACCTTGGCATCATTTGTAGGAGAGGCGATTGCCTCCACCCATCTTGACACATAGTCCACCGCCAATAGGATGTAGAGATTGCCACATGAAGAAGGGAATGGTCCCATGAAGTCCACACCCCACACATCAAAAATCTCGACTTCTTGGATGTTGTTCAAGGGCATTTCATTCCTCATCGAGATGTTGCCCGTCCTTTGGCAAGCATCACATGCCGATACAAAACCTTGCACATCTCTAAACAAGTTATGCCAATAAAAACCGGATTGCAATACCTTTGCACACGTTTTGTGTGAGCTAGCATGGCCTCCACATGGTAAGGAGTGACAATGCCGGATCACACTCTCCACTTCATCTTCCGGTATACATCTTCTAAACATTCCATCCGGCCCTCTCTTGAATAGAAGTGGCTCACTCCAATAGTAATGCCTCACATCATTGAAGAACTTTTTCCTTTGAGCATATGTCAATCCGGGAGGCACTTCCTCACATACTAAGTAATTCACAATGTCGGTATACCATGGCTCACTTCCTCTAGACACTTGGAACAAGCACTCCTCCACCATTTGCAATTGCTCATCCCGGAATGATTCATCTATCGGGATGTCATCCTTTTCAAGCTCCAATGGTGGGAGTCTACTAAGGTGATCCGCCACCGAGTTCTCGGATCCCTTCTTGTCCCGTATTTCTAAATCAAACTCTTGAAGAAGAAGGATCCACCGAATCAACCTAGGCTTGGCATCCTTCTTGGTAAGTAGATAACGGATCGCAGCATGATCCGTATAAACTATGACTTTCGCTCCAACAAGATATGAGCGGAACTTCTCAAATGCATACACTACCGCTAGCAATTCCTTCTCGGTGGTAGCATAATTGAGTTGGGCATCATCTAGCGTCTTGCTAGCATAGTAAATAGCATGAGTGCGCCCTTCTTTCCTTTGCCCCAAAACAGCCCCAACGGCTACATCGCTCGCATCACACATGATCTCAAATGGTAGACTCCAATCCGGAGGTTGCATGATAGGTGCGGAGATCAAGGCGTTCTTCAACCTACAAAAGGCTTCAAGACAATCTTTGGAAAAGACAAAATTAACATCCTTCATTAATAGGTTAGTGAGGGGCTTAGAAATTTTAGAGAAATCTTGAATGAACCTCCGGTAAAAGCCGGCATGCCCTAAGAAACTCCTTACCCCCTTCACCAAGGTAGGTGGTGGCAACTTCTCTATCGTTTCAATCTTGGCCCTATCAACCTCAATGCCACGGTTAGACACCAAGTGTCCTAACACGATGCCTTCACTTACCATGAAGTGGCATTTTTCCCAATTTAAGACAAGATTTGTCTCCTCACATCTTTGCAACACTAATGACAAGTTAGCCAAGCCATCATCAAAGGAAGAACCATAAACAGAGAAATCATCCATAAACACTTCCATGATATTTTCTATGTATTTCGAAAAGATAGCCATCATACACCTTTGGAAGGTGGCGGGTGCATTACACAACCCAAATGGCATTCTCCTATATGCAAAGGTACCCCATGGACATGTAAAGGTTGTTTTCTCTTGGTCATCGGGGTGGATAGGGATTTGGAAGAATCCACTATAGCCATCTAGATAGCAAAAATGAGAGTGTTGAGCTAACCTTTCTAGCATTTGGTCAATGAAGGGGAGAGGGAAGTGATCTTTCCTAGAGGCCATGTTCAATTTCCTATAATCAATGCACATCCTCCACCCTGTAACCGTCCTAGTTGGGATTAGTTCATTGTTCTCATTAGTCACTACAGTCATCCCACCCTTTTTAGGAACTACATGAACGGGACTAACCCACTTACTATCCGAGATAGGGTAGATAATTCCCGCATCTAGCAACTTAATGATTTCCTTTTTGACTACCTCTTTCATTATGGGATTTAATCTCCTTTGATGTTCAATAGAGGGTTTGTGGTTATCTTCCATCATTATCTTATGCATGCACAAAGACGGCTTAATGCCAACCAAATCATCAATAGTATAACCAATGGCTTTCCTATGCAATCTTAGTTCATGCAACAACTTAGCAAGTTCATCATCACTTAAGCTTGCATTAACAATCACCGGATATGAAGAATTTTCACCAAGAAAAGCATACTTCAAATGAGAGGGAAGGGGTTTAAGTTCAAGTGAAGGAGGACCTTTATCGGTTGAAGACGATCCAAATAAGGTTGGATGAGGTGAATCCAAGGCAAATGAGGACCCTCCAAGGCTCCTAGAAGCTTGATCACCATCAAGGGTTGATTCAGGGAAAACCACGGCTGGAAACACGGTTTGATCATTTTCCACGGCCGTGGTTCTTGCTAAGCTTGCTTCCCGGAGTTGTCCAAAAAGTTTGACGGCCGTGGAGTGTAAATCTCGACCGTGGAACTTGCAGCTGTTCAACACCTCTTCGTGGTTTTCAAATCCAACTCTTGGCTCCTCTTCCAATGCTTCAAGGCCTTGATCTCTTCATTGCAAGCATCCTCAACACCTTCCTCCATCATACTTAAGGTAAGAACCTTCTCCAAGGGATCCTTGATCAAGATCGAGCTCACAACTTCTCTAGATTCTTCTTGCTCGACTATGTTGAAGAGATCCTCATCAAGGGTTGGTCCTTTCATCATTGTGGACAACTTGAACTTGATGTTCTCTTCTCCAATGTTGAAGGAGAGAGTCCCGTTCTTGCAATCCACTAAGCATCCGGAGGTGGCTAGGAAAGGTCTTCCTAAGATGATGGGAACCGGATAATCCGTCGGAATATCCAAGACGACAAAGTCAATTGGCACATAGAATCCTCCTAGTTGCACCGGAATGTCCTCTAGAATCCCAACCGGATGAGTGATAGAACGGTCCGCCATATAGAGGGTCATCTTGACCGGCTTTGGCTCTCCTAGCCCGACCTTGTTGCAAAGTGCAAGCGGTATGATGCTTACACTTGCTCCAAGATCACAAAGGGCCTCGTACTTCACATCTCCCACTCCTATTGGGACACAAAATGGGCCCGGATCTCTTAGCTTGGGAGGCATCTCCTCCTTCATCGTTTGGATCAATTCCGAGGATCTCTTGGTCATTCTTATCTCCCCATACTCCTCCAACTTCCTTTTGTTGGAGAGTATTTCCTTCAAAAACTTGCCATATGCCGGCATTCCTAAAATGGCATCCATGAACGGAATGTTAATATGCAATTTAGACATTAGTTCAAGGAACTTACCAAAATGATTGTCCAAACGAGCCCTTGCTCTTGATTGTGGGAACGGTAGTGGTGGCTTGTATGGAGGCGGTGCCACATAGGTTGGCTCTACATCCTTGCTCTTGCTTCCATCTTCTTGCAATCTTCCCTCTTCTACCACTACTTGCTTTCCCTTGGCATGGGCCTTGGGCAAAGGATCCTTCATACTCAACCCACTTCTCGTTGTGATAGCCAACACTTGGCCTCTTGGGTTGTCTTCGGTTCTTCCGGGAAGCTTTCCCGGATCTCTATGGGCTTCACCCGCCTTTTGGAACACTTGTGCTTCCAAAACCTTTTGAGCCTTAGAGATTGAAGTCACGGTGCTCTCAAGGCCACTCAACCTTCCTAGCAATTGCTCAAACATTATTTCGGTTCTATCCTTGGGAGGTTGAGTAAATCCGGGTGGAGGTTCTTGTGAAGCTCTTGGTGGTGGAGTTGAGCTTGTGGAAGCGGGAGGGTTCAAGGCTCCATCCGGATTAGAGTAAGAAAATCCGGGATGGTTGTGGTTGGGCCGGTGATTGTTGAATTGCCGGTTGTTGTTGAAACTCCTTGGGCCTTGGTAATTGTTGAAGTTGCCCCTTCCCATATAATTCACATCCTCCTCCTTGGAAGACAAGTTGGCTTGTCGAAGCACTTGAGAAGTTGCTTGGTTCTTCAAAGTTGTAGCACACAACTCCCTCAAGGACTTCAACTCATTGTTGATGGCGTCAAGCTTGAAATTGCTCATGGTGACTTCACTCACCTCATATGCTCCCGCCTTTCTTCCCTCACTCTTCCTATGGGAGTATTTCTCAATCACTAGAGCTTGCTTCTCCACAAACTCCCAAGCTTCATCTACATGCTTCTCCATAAAAGTCCCACCGGAAAGAGATTGGAGCTTGAATTGGCTATCTTCATCAAGTCCCTTGAAGTAGATTTCCAATAGCTCAATTTTCAGTATGCCATGGTGTGGGCAATCAAGGAGAAGATCTTTGAACCTCTCCCAAGACTTGAACAAGCTTTCTCTATCCTTCATCACGAAGGCATTGATCTTCCCTCTTAACTCGGTAGTCTTGGAAGGTGGGAAGAACTTGGTCAAAAACTCGGTTGTCATCTCCTCCCAAGTACCAACTCGCCCTTGTGGAATGGATTGATACCAAGCTAAGGCTTTATCCTTAAGAGAGAAGGAAAAAGCCCTAAGCTTATGGTTGTTGCTCTCCAATCTTGGCGGTCTAAGAGTCTCCATCAAAATCTCATAATTCATCAAGTGTTGATGAGGAGACTCGCCTTCCATCCCTCCGAATTTATTATGCCGGATCATTTGTAGAACTTGAGGGCGGAGCTCATAATTGTGGGTTGCGGGATCTCCTAAGTTAACACCCGGACGGTGTGCTCTTTGTGCCGGATCCATACGCCTCCCTAGGGTTTGTGGCTCCTCAATAGCAATGGGAACAACCCTAACATTAGCCGCCGGCTGCGGTTGTGGCGGAGGAGGTGGAGGTTGTCGGCGATTAAGCTCTCCTTGAACAAGGGCTAGCCTAATCTCCTCAATCTCCCTCCTAGTTTCCTCTTGCCTCTCATTGGCAAGTCTCCTTTCTTCCTCCAAGAGCTCATCTCTTAGCCTTATTTGCTCTAAGGCTTCATCCAATTCAGCTTGGAGGTTTCTTCCGGCCATCTCTTTCTCTTTTCGGATGTTCTTGGATCTAGATCGAAGGGTTTTCTCCGGTTCGGGATCGAATGGAGCTAAATCCTTGCCACGAGATCTTCGCATACACCTAAAGAGTAGTAGATGTCCTGAAAAGCAAAGACACAAACCAAAAAGAGATCAAAAGCAACAAGAAAGATCTACACTAGAAACAATCACAAAATAGACTCAATCTAGACCTAGTCCCCGGCAACGGCGCCAAAAACTTGTTACGCTCAGGATATGTGCACAATAAGTCTTAAATTTATACTCGTTATATTTCTCCTAACTCCTAGCGCACCCGCAGTGTACGGGACGTTCGTAGTGTGGATAGTATTCCGAGGTCGAACACAAAGACTAAGGTGAGATTGATTCGGTTTATGAATAAGTCTAGTGAAGATCTAAGTTAAGAAATGAGCAAGGAATAAAGAAATGAAAATCTCAATTGTTTTTAGTTGGTTTTTGGTGATCAATCAAAGATCACAATTCATGTAAAAGTAAACAATCAACTAAGCTAACGAACCAAAACAAAGAAACAAGCTAAACAAGATATAGATCAAAGAAAGAAAAGACGGATTCTAGGGTCGGAGGTTCCGGTCATGGCATAAGACTCAAGTTATCTATTCATTCTTTAGATTAACTATGTTCGGATTAAGTGTTTCTAGATTGGGATCAATCACCGGGTAAGTCTCATGATCCACTAGTTCACTCCTAAGGTCTCATCACCAGGTAAGTCTCTAAGAACCTAAGGATTGGAATTTTACACAAACCGGATTGTTGCCTAAAGGTCTAACCTATCCTTACCGGGTAAGTCTCGGAAAGGGAAGTTCTAAGCAACTATCCTAGCACACTTAGTCCAATGGCGGCTTACGAGGCTCACCACTACCTAGGGTTTGTAATCTTCGAAATCTAAGGATAAGAATCACCGGGTAGGTCTCTTCTAACACTTAGTAGCTAACACTAGGTCACTCTAGGTTAGATTAACTCAACAAACTCCTAGGATCTCAACATTATAACAAATTAAGCTAAATCCATCGAGCCAGGAGAAAACACGGGTTGTTCTACCTAAACCACGGCCGTGGTTTGTCAAGAACTGACCGTAATTCCTAACAGAGGCTATGTTTATACACTCAAGTCATTCAAAGATAAATCTAAGTCCGTCCTATCATAGCCCTAGCCACAACCATCCTTTCCTTACCCTAGAACCACATCAATTTAGCCTACAACGTTCATAATAGAAATCGAAACAACAAACACAAAATCATAACATCCATTGCAAGATAATGTAGGAAAAGAGATGAACAAGTGAACTTAAAACAAACCAAGCCGAAAATAGAATTAGAATAACTCACAACCCTTCCAAGGGAAGGTTCAATTGATTCATACAATTCTAGAAATAGAATCCGGAATTCTTCACTACAAGCTATCAAAGTGTGACAATGGTGTGTGTGTTCTTCTTCTCCTCTTCAATGGAGCTCTTCTTCTTCCCTTTTGACACTTTCCTTCCTACAAAATCTTCTTGTTGAGAGGATATTTTTGTTAGAGGAAATGGAAAATGGATGAGCTGCTCCAAGATGCTCCCAGCTGCTTCTCACAACCCATGAAGGACCACTTTTATAACAAACTTGTATGAGCTGGCCATGAGAGTCGTGGCACAGCTGTCACAAGAATCTGGCAAAATCCACGGTTGACTCCACGGCCGTGGAGTGTCAGAGAACTGTGATTTTGTGCAGAAACTTCGCCTTCGATCATTAAGCTGTGATTTGGTGCATGACTAGTGTTGGCAAGGTTCCATGAGTCCTGCTTAGCCTTTGATTTGTTCCCTAATGAGTCCGAGGGTGTGTCATCTAGATGAACGATCCTCAAACGCATCGTTTTAGCTCCTAAACTTCCCGAAATACCTATAAAACACGCACAAGTCCGTGTAGACGTCTATCTCGGCAAAATACATGAATTGAGTGCAAAACGCCTTGAACTAATGCTAAACCATGCATGAATGAGTGAGAAATCTATCTAAATGATTACCTAAAACTAAGTCATAAATCGTGTTATCAGAACTTAGACCAGAGAGGTCATTTTCTTTTCCTTATTTCAACATTTGCTAATCCTTTGCTTCAAATACTTTCAACAATGGAAGCCCCAAGGAAATACAAGATGACCGACGTAGAGAAGGAGCGTTATAGGATTGTGCAAGATCGAGTTGTGTATGCAACTCGATTTCTGCATATCCCGACTTTGGAGAAACTGGGCATGCTAGAGAGCATGCAAGCGTTTTTGGCGAATGCTGGGCTCGGAGACTTCCTCCAGAAGAGTGCTCCGACATATCCGGAGCTCAACAGACAGTTTATCTCCACTTTGACAATGGAGAAGGAGGACCACGTGTGTATCGGCCTCACCTTCAAGTTCAACAAGATGAAATACACTCTCGACTATGCCGATCTACGGGAAGCTTTTGAGGTGACTCTAAACCCCTCTGAGAACTGGTGGGATCCAGTCCCGGCCCCAGACCTGTGCGAGTTCTGGCAAGCAGCTACCGGGTCGGAATTCCATGCTGGGGGTGAGTACTCCAACAAACTCACTCACCCCAGTTTGAGGTTGATTTCAAAGATCCTCATGAGTGTCTTCTGTGGACACAAAGAGGAAAACAAGGTCGCTCTCAAGGACCTCCCACTACTCTACTCCTGCCTTCCACAGAGTGAGAAGGTGATCGATTGGCACTCTCTCTTCCTTGCCGCTTTGAAGCGGATCAGGAGGGATGAACCGAGGGATATTGTCGGCGGTGGGGTGATCTCTTTGATCGCCTCACAAGTGATGGACCTGTCTGAGTTAGAGGACGGGATGGCGGCTCCTCTCTACACTGAGGGGATGCTTAGGAGGTGCAAGCTCCTCCAGCAGGACGGGGAGAACCTATTTTGGATCTCCCTTGCAGATGGGAGCCACCTCACCTACCTCCCCCAGCCTTTACCATTAGGAGGTGAGCTCTCCGAGCTCTATATTCCGGCAGATCCTTTCGTGCCGAGGAGGCCACTAGTGGCCATTATGGAGAGGCATGCTGCCAGCTCCAGCCGGGCCCATCAAGAGGAGCACTTGTCCATCCCAGATTACGAGGAGATGCCCACGGAGGCACCAGAGGAGGACCCGGCCCTTGCGAGCCTTCAGGCTCAGATGGCGGCTATGACGACCCAACACCGGACATGGCAGTCCGATTACCAGCGGACTATGCTGGAGCAGCAGCAGAGCTAGCAGACCAGTTTTGCCACCTCCATGACCTCACACTTCGACCAGAGGCAGGAGGCCTAGTAGGCAGCCCAGCAGCAGCAGCTAGAGGCTCAGCAACTGGCTTGGCAGGCCAGTTTGAGACCTCTTTTGCTCGCCGGATGTCTGCCCAGCAGGACCGCATTGATGACATCTACCGCCGGTAGGAGCACTTCTTCCGCCACTTCCCTTACCCACTGGAGGAGGGTCCGGGTGGTCCATCCGGACCACCCCAGTGAGGGGTACATTTCTTTCCCTTCTCCCGCATTTATCTTCGACTCATCTCCACTTTGAGGACAAAGTGTACTTCAAGTATGGGGGAGGAACATATCATTGCTTGTACAGTTCATTGAGTTGTTTTAGAATTTGTGTTTGCATTCTTAAATTTAGTTTGAAAAAAAAAGCCAAAGAGGTGAAAAAAGGCATGGAAATCCTTGAATAAACCGAAAACCCGAAAGGGCGGTTTAGGTAAAAAGAAGGTAGTCCGACCAACCTTAGGTTGGTGCAAAATTGGACTTGAGGGATGTGAGTTTAAGTGAGAAAAGAAGAAGAGTGGCAATGTAAAAACCTGAAAGGGTGCCTTGGCAAAATGAGCGACACCGAGTGTAGGTTTCCCTTCCGGCGTTTTGGCGACATAAGAAGGGGAGTCATAAGGAGGTTGTCCGGGTAGACCACTCTTGGAGCGATAAGGATGGTAGTATTTATTTTTCTCACATTTCCTCTTTTTCCTTCTTTCTTTCTTGGCTTTTCTCTTGTTTTCCATTATCTTTCTGCTTACTCAGGCTTCCTGAGGCCTTTGAGTCTAGTTGATGTCATTTGTTTTTACTCGGGACGAGTAAAAGGTCTAAGTGTGGGGGAGTTTGATAGGCGATGGAATCACTATCATTTAGGGTAGTTTTTAGAGTCATTTTATTGCATTAGTGTCAGTTTATGCTACTAACTCCTTGGTCCAGAAGAAGAAGATCAAAAGAAGCTAAAGAAGGAGTTACAAGCACTTAGGAGTGAAGATCGATCACGAAGCAAAGCTTCGGTTGCCTCACCGCCCCAGCGGATCCTTGCAGCCGCCCCTGCGGGTGACGTCTTACTTCGGAGCGCTCCCTGCGCTTTCACCAGCGCCACCCATGAAGCGTGTCACCGCCCCTGCGCCACTCCTTGGCGCCCTTGCGGTGTCCTCCACTAACGAAACGAAGACCAGCTCCCCTGCGCCTTCCACTGCGGCACTGCCTGCGCCTCAACATGGGAGCTGGAAGACAAAGAGGCTCTGTCACCGCCCCTGCGTTGACCTAGGGACGCCCCGGCGGCTTGGCATCAGAAACGTCAAGAAGGCCAAAGGTCAGACGTTGAAGAGCATTGAAGATCCGCCCCAACGGAATTGTCTAGCCGCCCCAACGGCTCTGAAGAAGATCAACCGATTCTGCCTAAACCGCCCCTGCGGTTCCTAAAGGCCGCCCCTGCGGTTTAACGCCAGAAGCTTTACTCCGGCTGTTTACACCACCTTTATGGCATTAAAGGTGGTTGTTTTTGGCCGGCTATTTACTCCTAACTAAGTGTCTTTTGTAGTATAAATAGTTCATGGCTGATTGCTAGAATCATCCATGCTTTTCCTCACAAAATCCATTTTAGACTTGAGTTTTCCATTGTAATGAGTTGCTAACTCCCTTGCTACATTGGGTTGGTTTGAAGTTGCATTGTTACTTTGGTTCTAAGTTCTTTTTAATATAAGTTTTTATTCAGTAATGCTTTGTGTTTCCTTGATCTCCATTGTCTAAATTGCATGTTTACTATTGCTTGAGATTGATCACCTTAGGTTCTAAAGTGCATGTAAACAACTAGGATTAATAGGTTCCGGGTTCGGGTCTTTAATCTAGTAGCAACTTTAAGTAATAAAGGGTTGTGATTACTTAAAGAAAAGGAACACAAATATAAAGATAAGTTTAACGGTTTTAATCTTCTCTTTATATCCCTTAGTCTTTGTTTGAATGCTAACTTGTTATTTGTTCTTGTAGGTTTACGGAACACTAACCTGTTAAGTTGTGTTGATGCCGGTTGGCTCAACACATATGTATGATCGAGACGGGAGATTACTTAAAAACTTGTAAAAGGAACGCACCAAAGTAGCAATTGCATGCCTAGAATCAACCTAGTGTAGATTCACCCATCATTGTCTTACTTGTTGCGTAAATTGTTTCTCTTAAAGCTTTTGTGTGTACTTATTTCAACCAACCCCCCCCCCCCTTTCTGTTACTTGTTATCTAAAACCTCAAAACTCTCTTGGGTTCGACCCTTACTTATCTACTATACTTGTTCTTTGTGCTAAGTCGGGATTTACTTTTGATTGGGTATAGATGACCATAGAAATACCATCCAGTCAGGAGCCCAGGATATTCCTGAATGATATCCAGAGAAGTCATTACCCTTTCTAGTTTTTCATAGGTATTATCATCACCATCTTTCTTCTTTTTCCACTTGAAAGTGTTTCCTTTAGTGGGAAGAGCTCGTAAGTTTTTCATAGGCTCCCCTCCTTTTTTGTCAGTTGATTCAGTAAGTCGTTGTAATTCTCAATAACTATCATTGTGATGCTAGTGGTATTCATTTATCCCTTAAGTTGTGTCCAAAACTCGCTTTTTATTTGCTCATTAGGGGGAGCATAGATGAAGGAAATAATTGTTTCAAAATTAGTGGAAGAATTTTATGTTTAGTCATAAGGTATCTGTCGGAAGATTTAATAATTTCGATTTTTTCTCCCTTGAATTGGTAGTCTTTCCTTAAATGAAATAGACCCCTTGCGCACCCCATAGCCGGAATGAAAAAAATTCTATCGAAACCTGCGCTTTTCCATACAATTTCATATGGTTCATCCTTAGCTTTTGTTTTAGCCAACATAATCATTTGAATGTGTTCATTTTTGCATGTGATATTGATGTTAGTCCAAAAGTTCTTTTTCTTCATACCCCTAAAATTCCAAAATGCGATCTTCATTTAAACTTTTCAACTGATAACTGGTGTTTGATTCCCTTTGTTCCAAACCTAATCTCAATATTCTTCGTTATTCTGATACTCTCTTTCATTTTAATGAAGAAAATGAAACTCATCCTAAAGGTTTTAGTACAACATCTCTTTTGTTTATTAAAGGTAAATAGGATCGGAAGTGTTTTTTTCGAGTCGGACCTTACTGATGGAGACGGACTGTGCGCTTTGTTATTGATGAGATTCACATTGAGGCCATCGGAATATAAGGAGCATTCCAAATGTGTAGAAATTATTAGTCTGTGAATACAGTTATCCGGATACCAAAATTTTAGTACCTTCTCATTCACCAGCTGCAATCTTTTGACATTGTTTGATTTAAACACAATTTGATTGTGAAAGTGCTCTACCAACACCAACATTATTGGTAGCCCTTTATGATATTGGCAAAATTGGTAAAAAAAATAGTCTGAAAACAACTTTTATAATCATTAGCATCTATACCATGCATACTGGCATTTTCCAATACCTTGTTTTTCACATCTACAAATTGTTTTGTAATCCTTTCATCTCTCATGATTCCGGAATGAACTTCTAGATGTTGTACTTTGTTCTTTGTTAACCTCTTGCAAAAGGAGTTGTTCTTATTCTTCGTTAGTCTTATTTTCACATTAGTCTTGGTGTTCCCTATGTGCATAGCTATCACACCACACTCCCACATAACCTTTACAAGCCAAACAGTCCGGTAGCTGAAAACAGTTACCTTCTGCACAAACAGCCGAAATTCGACAATAAAGAGAATTTTGTTCAAAAATACATATGTTTTAAAGAAGTAACTAGTTCGGAAATCAAGCATATTTATATTCCACATTTCTTGATACTTGATGTTCTTGGTTTGTGGTTGTCTCACGCGCGATCTCCCTTTGGTAGTCCATCCTTCACCATTGTTGATGCAGTAGTTAACTGAGCCTGCAACACATAAACTCAAAAAGGAGGAAACAAATTACAAGCAGTTTGACACCTGCATACAATTTGCTAAGAAGGATCTTTTACTAAGGAGATTTTTAGTCTCAATTTAAACATAATTTCTAGCAGCTGTTGATCTAACATGATGGTCTTATTTTCTTTTTTGTGTACAAAAACCGCCGTTTTCCTTGTGTTTTTCTTCCTTCAATAATTCGAGAGGGAAGACAGAAGACACTAGATGCATAAAAATCTGAGAACATCAGTGTTCAACCTATCCATGTTCTCAACCATATCTAAGAAATGTAGGATGATGTTTGTTCTAGAAGAATACATGAGGTTTTTTGTAGAATTGATCTTAAGTTGATTGGTGATGAAAGAACATACCAGACTTATCACTACAGTGAATACAATTATGTATCGGTTTGATAATAATGTTATGTGCTTTAATGTGCTTATATTTGTTACATTCTCTAGACATTCCACAAAACAACATCAACATGAAAGGATCTTTAATATCATCTACTGGTTCAGAAATTTCCTGGAAAAGATAAGAAATTGTGATTCTGAAAGAGTTCCGAGAGGGGTTAGAGTGATTACCTTTTCGATCGATAGTAGATCTCAGTTTCTTCCTCCAAGGAAATTTGTGAGAGAAATTAAGCACACATAAGTCATCTTGGAGAAGATGTGGTTTATTTTGGCTTCTCTTACGTTTATTAAAAAGACCAAGAGATTCGAAGCAATTCAGGCTATTATTTGCACCTTCAATATCTAGTAGGACTATAGTCAAAATTGAAAGCATCAGGGAAATGTTTCTCTAATCAGTGTAGATTAAAATCGAACAGGTTATTCTAGGTCTAAAGAATGTGCAATGGAAGAGGTACTTACCTTTTTTATCAGAAAATCTAGGTATTCTCGTGTTCCATGGCCGAAACTTGTTCAAGAGAAGGGTTTTAGTGGGACATATGGCCTTATACCATCCTGCACCTAAAGCCTTCCCTGGATCTTTCGAGGAGGGTACCCAAGTAGTAGATGATCGAAAAAGCTTGTAGAAGGGAGCCCCCTCCATCTTCTCTACATCCTTCAGGCATTGTCGTTGTTGGCCGCAGTTCACCTCACGAGTTTTCCATCTCTTCCTCTTTTTCCTCTTCTCATCAACAGCCGCTTCATTTTGATGATCTTAACCTTGTGTTTCGGTAATCACGACCCACCGATCCCCAATAGTCGAAGAGTGGTCTAATTTCTTGTCTTAGATGACCAAATCGGAAGAGGAAAGGTAAATCTAGACGAGTATGAGTACTATGGTTTTCAGGTTTTCTGGGTTGTCTAGGGACGACTGGTTGTTGTATCTTGAGGCTAGAATTTTCAGGTTTTTCCATTGATTTTCCCTTTAAAGAATCATCTTCTTTTGTTGGATGTCTTCCTCTACATCGAGACTTTGCTCTAGTAATTTGTATTTGGGATTTTGGGATGTTGAGGGCCAGCTTGAATTGCCGTCGATTTTTGCTGTTAGGGTTTTAGGGGATGTGAGAGATGAGGGAAAGCAACTTAACGCGCGGTGCGTTCTCCTTCTTAGATTTTTGAACTTTTGTTATATATGGTTCGCCTTTGTTGCAGTAGTTAATATTGAGAGGGCTATTGACGTACCTATATATTTTATAAAGACATATCCATATAATTTATTTATAAAAAGAAAAATGATAAAGAATAATATGGAGGTTTCAAAAATAATATAAACTCTAAAAATTGTTATTTGAAAGACAAACTAATTTTATATTAAATCAATTTTAATACGGGGTGAAATTATAATTAACTTTTATTAAAAAACCTCTCATGTTAAATCATATAAAATGTTCCCTATATTAAATATCTTTAATAAATAACTCATAACTTTTGTATACAATTTTAAGAAATATCTGCTATGATACGCTATATAAACCAGTTATAATATTATTTTTGGTATTTTTTAAAATGAAACAACAAACCGTATCTAATTAACTAAGTAGGGTGCAAGGTGCAACCATACTAAATGAAAAAGTGGGAGCTAGCGGTAGCTACTCATTTTGATCCTTCAGTCGACCGTAGTAAGTACCAATCTTTTTTTGCTCATGCACAAGTTAGGTTTTACCAAATTAAATTTATTAAAATAATGGCACAAGTTAGGGTGTGGTTCCCATGAGAACACCCCTAACGTGAGAACATGAGAACAATCGTACACCGTTGGATGTGAGTATTAAGGGTTGAGATTTAGAGTAGATATCAAAAATAATAATAACTACGAATAATAATAATTAGGAATCCAACAATAACTACGAATAATCCACTCAACCAACAATAACTACGAATAATACATTAAACGATATGACACATTCGTAACAAAACTAATAATAATTATGAATCTGTTCTCATGTTCTCACGTTAGGGGGTGTTCTCATAGGATCTATACTATATATATATATATATATATATATATATATATATATATAGGAATAAAGATATTAGAAAAAATAATTCCAATAAAAGTTTTAAATAAAATTTCATTAACATTCTAATTCGTATTTAATTAGACAAAATGTACATCTATATATCTTGTTATTTTAGAATCCATAAAATAGACAAATATCGCATTTTTTAATAACTAATAAAACTTTGAGATTTTAGAAGGAAAAAAAAGTCAATATTTGATCACTAGTTAATAAAAGTAAATAAATTATGTATTTACTGGATTCGAAAGCTAAAAATAGAGCATAATAAGGTAAAAATAAGTTAAAAAAACATCATCTCTTGAACAATAATTTACTAATTCAAAGACAAATTCACAACTCCATTAGAAGCTACATGAATTGAATAGCAAGTAAAATTGAGGGATACATGACAAAACAACGTTAAAATGGACCACTAAATTAGTTAACACTTAACTTTTGTAAAAAGAAAGTAGCTTTAGATAGTTTGTGTTGGTAAAACTTAACTCATATAGGTGATGGAAATGCCTATAAAAACCACGAAACTCGGACCTCATTTTCTCACTCACTTCTCTACCTATTTACTCCTCTTTCAGTGTTTGTGTCGTAGGTTCTTGTCTTCTAACCATGTCGAAGCTTGTGCAGCAGATCCGCAACTCCCAGAAAGCAAATGGCCCCGCCACAGTGCTAGCTATCGGCACCGCCACTCCTCCGACGTGCTACCCTCAATCGGAATATCCCGACTTCTACTTCCGTATGTGCAAGAGCGAGCACATGACCGAACTCAAACACAAAATGAAACGCATTTGTACGTAACCATTTCGCATCTTCAGTATCATATATATGCCTTTTGAGTTTGATTGATACATAATTATGTTTAATTATCAACAGGTGATCGATCAGGTATCAGACAAAGATTCATGTTCCACACCGAAGAGAATCTAACCCCGAACCCAAACATGTGCAAATTCAAGGCGCCGTCTTTGGACGCACGCCAAGAAATGTTGATAATGGAAGTCCCAAAGCTTGGAGTCGAGGCGGCGGAGAAGGCGATGGAAGAATGGGGTCAAGACAAGTCTAAGATCACCCACCTCATCTTCTGCACCACCACCAGCAACGACATGCCCGGCGCCGACTACCAGTTTGCCCGTCTCTTCGGCCTCAACCCCACCGTTAGCCGCACCATGGTCTACCAACAAGGCTGCTTCGCCGGCGGGACCGTCCTCCGACTAGTCAAGGACATAGCCGAGAACAACAGAGGGGCCCGGGTTCTCGTCGTCTGCTCTGAGATCGTCGCATTCGCATTCCGCGGGCCCCATGAGGACCATATCGACTCCCTCATCGGACAGCTCCTATTCGGCGACGGAGCTGCGGCGTTGGTGGTGGGCTGTGACATCGACGAAAAACTCGAAAAGCCTATTTTCGAGCTAGTGTCGGCGTCTCAGACGACGATACCGGACACACTGCATACAATGCAGTTGCATTTGACGGAAGCAGGGTTGACTTTCCATCTGACGAAGGAGGTTCCTCAGACTGTGGCTGATAACATGGAGAAGGTGATGCTTGAAGCATTCAAGCCGCTTGGGATAACTGATTGGAATAAGATATTCTGGCAAGTTCATCCAGGTGGGAAAGCCATTTTAGACAAGATTGAGGAGAAGTTGGAGCTAAAGGAGAGTAAACTGCGCGATTCTCGGTATATCTTGAGTGAGTATGGTAATCTGACTAGTGCATGCGTGTTGTTCGTGATGGATGAGATGAGGAAGAGGTCAATTCGAGAAGGGAAGAAGACGACCGGTGAAGGTTTCGAGTGGGGTGTTGCAATAGGACTGGGTCCGGGGCTTACTGTTGAGACCATTGTCATGCGAAGTGTTAACATTCCTTGAGCTTCTTCTTGCTTTCAGTGATTCAGTTTTCCTCAGTTTACGAGCAATCACAATAATAATCCAGAATATGATATGATTCTGTAACCCAAAAAGGGATGTCATTCTATTACAAGGCTTTTCATGATGATCGACTTGTCTCTGCTTTGTACAGTAGCTTCCCTAAACCCGTAAAGAGGATAAGATTTGAAAACACTAAAAATAAAATATATTGGGTCTAATATATAGAGAAAAACTTCAGTTACGAAGGTTAGCAAAACTTATATGGCTTTGTCCTTGAATAAAAGGTTGGATTGCATCCAAGTGAATGACGCTCTGGACTATCATTACAAAGAGTACATCTCTTCTCCTTTCTCCTTTCTCCTTTCTCATTTCTCATTTCTCATTTCTCATTTCCTCAACTCATCCAAGAAATTCTACAACCATATCATCTCCTTCCTAGCCTCAATCACACACTACAACATACTGATCACTCCGCATTAGATAGAGCCGCAGTTTTCTACAATGTAAATGTCCAAGAGATCACGGTACCATCCAGTGTGAAGGCATACCCGATTGCACTTCTTCTCATGTCAGGATCACTTTATTCCAAATCCGCAGCAACATAACTACTAATCCGACCTTTTTGCTTCCAAACACACAAAGCATGTTCAATGGTACCATTCAAGTATCTCATGATCCATTTCAGTACTTCCCGATGTTGTTTCTTTGGATATCCCATGAAGCGACTAACAACTCCCACTACATGTGCAATGTCATGCCTTGTGCACACCAATGCATACAATAAACTAGCAATTCATGAAGCATATGGTGATGCAAGAGCATCTCCGGGTATATCTCGCTCCAGGACCATAACCATGGAAGCTAGGAGGCAAAGAGTGAAGAGCACTCTAAGGAAGATAAGAGAAAGAATCCAAATCATTCTAGGAGAGAGATAAAAAACATTTCCAATGGAGAAATGAAGACGATTTCAAAAAGAATATGAAGATCATTTCTCGGATAATTTCTATAAAGGAGATGAAGACACTTTTCAAAAGGAAATAATGATGATCCTTGAGGAAGAAATGAAGGCCAACTCTAATGGAAACGTGAAGACCATTTATTGAAGATGGAAGATAGCAAGATCCACGTATGCATGGAAGCTAGCTTTACCATGCAAGTATACGCTTGGAAGAAAGAGAGGATTGATCGATTCTATAATGAAACGCTATAGATCCCTATGTGCTAGAAGATCACATATCCATGCACGTGAACTATGAAGAATGAAAGTACGTGAGGAATAGTTCAACCATGCTAGGACTCGTAGGAAGCCTCAGGGTCATCCATGCACGAACCATTTCCAGGCCAAGCATGCACGTCCGGGCCAAGCATGCATCTATATGGTCTTATGACAAACAATAAAATGGGCCATCTTAGAGAATCGGTCTACAACCACAAATATCAAATCTCTCCCCTTCTTAGTCCTAGGTAACCCTACAAAAATGTCCATACTAATGTCTAACCATGGAGATGTAGGCGTCGGAAGAGGGTAAGCCATTTGCATTCTTTAGTTAGAAATTGAAAGGAGCATGCTTGAATTATTCGACCTATGATAAACATTATATGCTTTATTTTGAGTATTTAAGACATGACAACATTATCTTATGAGTCCTTGAAGCATTTTAGGAGTCAAGATAAATTAGATAGGAGACATGGTAGATGCATGGAGTTTATAGAGACTTTTCCCTATCTCATCAATCATAATAAAGGAAAGGATAATGTTGTAGCTGATGCCCTTTCTAGGAGACATTCTTTGATCACTACTATGGATCTAAGGTTTTAGGTTTCTATTACATTAAGGATATATATGTTAATGATATTGATTTTGGTGACATTTATAAGCAATGTAGGTCTCGAAAATCCCATGATAAATTTTATTTATTTGAAGGATTTTTGTTTCGAATTGATAAAGTTGCATTCCTATATGTTCTCTTAGAATTTTACTCATATGGGAGGTTTAATGGGACATTTTGGGAGGGATATGACGCATCATATGTTTCAATCTCACTTTATTGGCATCATATGCTCAAGGATGTAGAGAACATGATTAAGAGATGTCTTGTGTGTTTAAAAGCTAAGGCTAGATTAAAACCACATAGTTTATATACCCCACTTCATATACCTACCTCACGATGGTTAGACATTAGTATGAAATTTGTTGTAGGATTACCTAGGACTAATAAGGGGAGAGATTTGATATTTGTGGTTGTTGATCATTTTTCCAAAATGGCACATTTTATTGCTTGTCATAAGACCGATGATGCTTATAAAGTAGCTACTTGTTCTTTAGGGAAGTTGTTAGATTACATGGAGTACCTAGGACTATTGTGAATGATAGGGATGTTAAGTCTCTTAGTTTCTTTAGGAAAACCCTTTCAGGAAAGTTAGGAACTAGGTTGTTAATTTTGACTTCTAGTCATCCTTAAACAAATGGTCAAACAGAAGTTAATAATAGGACCTTAACTACCATATTGTGGGATGTTTTGAAGGATAATTTGAATGATTGGGAATATGTCTTTCATCATGTGGAATTTGCATATAATTGAACTTTAACACCCCAAGTTCAGGGAACTCGAAGTGTTGCGGTCTAGGACCTCACAATGGGTCCCGACCCTTAGAGTAGCAACGACATAACAGATCTTACAATAAGGCACAAACAAATAAAAACCAAAACTCAATATAAAACCAAAGGTTTAAACAAAGAGAAACGTAAAAGACTCATAGCCGAGTTCAAAACAAAAGGAAAACAACAATTGAAATATATACCCGATCCCGTCCTATAATGTACGGGAACCACGACTGACCACACCGTCCGGATCACTCAGCAACACCTATATATTGCAAGACATCTACAACATCGGTGTAAGCCGTTATCTAACATTCTAGATTTCAGAAAGACTGTAAAGGCACAAACACACATAAGGTAAAGTAAACACATCAACATGCTCACAAACATCCGGTTATTATCTTTCATTATGTCATCCAATAACTAATTCAACTTATGGTTGTTACACGAGGTTCGCTGCGATCTCGCCTATGTCCCCTTTCATCAACAGGAATAGAACGTATGCATCCTTCCGTCACATGCTGAACTGGTCGCAAGGGCACCTCTTAGTTTCTCCATTCTGAATTGGATAAACGGTAACCACCCGATTATAATACACTTGGGCCAATTATAGTTTTAAAGGTCAGTCCTAGTTCTGGTTATTAGATTTAGCAATAAACAACACAAACAAGCCAACATAATCAAACCAATACGCCGAATGAAGCTAAGTAAGTCCAAAGGACTTACCTCACTCGAAGGTAACTCAAAGCTCAGGAAATAACTCAGATAACCTCAAGAAAGAAGAATGGAAAGCCTATTCACACAAGGCATCACAGATCAGGAACGATACGGTTGCTAGAAGTCTATAACTTCTAGTCTCGATAATATCTAAGAGATCTCCACAAGTTAAGGTCTCAAACTTAGTCTTACAAAACACAAAGGGTCAACAACAATGTCATATGCCAAGGGAAGGAATAAGGAAAACATGGAAGGAAACAGCTCATCGAAGACGGAGACACTGCAGAAGAAACCGCAGGGGCAACAAGACAGACCGCGGGGTAGTACTAGGTAGATCCTGCGGGGGCGGCACACAGAGACGCGGGGGCGGATCTTTGACAGAAGCAACTGTCGACCTCTCGATGAAAACAAAACTACGACAAAGGCCAAATCTTGCTCTTTCAACACTCTCACACTTTACAACTCAATTAGGGGAGCCTGTGAACGTCAACATATCATCTACGGAACGCTCCACATGAATCAAGGCTCAAGCTTGATCCTTGGAGAAGAAGAGAAGGAAAGAACGAAGAAGAAAACGAAACAGAAGGGAAAGACATACGGCAACTCATGAACGTGATGAAGAACTCAGATAAGGCAACTTAGACGTTCAGTAAGGGAAGAAGGATACACGACTGCAACTCTCATGGTTGAAGAACGATGTATGCAAGAAACGAGAAAAAGAAGAGAAGAAGGGAATATATAGAAAAGGGGTGAAAATATAGAAGGAAAGACGTTCTACGGTTAGGAAAAAGATAGGAAAGTCGGCCCATAAGATAGAAGACCGGATCTTCTATTTGTGGAAGGAAGATAAAACGAACGAAAACAGATCGGACGCTATCTGTGGAGAATCCACAGGGGCGGATCTCCCTGCCGCAGGGCGGCTCACTGTCACCGCGGGGGCGATGACAACCAAGGCTTGCCGCTGGGGCGGCCTTCTTCACCGCGGGGGCGGTGAAGGCAAAAACTGGGGTGTTACATCAAATCCCCCCAAAAAAATTTTTTTCCCGAAACTTGCAACAACCTGAAATATCACTCCACAACAACGCAATCTCCAAAAACCGGGCAGAGTCGATCTAAGCAATGTAGGATGATGTTTGTTCTAGAAGAATACATGAGTTTTTTTGTAGAATTGATCATCCAGATGGATCGGAATTTGGAAGAAACCACTATAACCGTCAAGATAGCAAAAATAGGAGTGTTGTGCTAACCTCTCAAGCATTTGATCAATGAATGGTAGCGGGAAGTGATCCTTCCTAGTTGCATTGTTCAGCTTGCGGTAATCAATGCACATCCTCCATCCAGTCACAGTTCTTGTAGGAATGAGCTCATTGTTCTTGTTAGTGATAACCGCCATTCCTCCTTTCTTCGGGACTACTTGAACGGGGCTCACCCACTTGCTGTCGGAGATAGGATAGATGATACCTGCGTCAAGTAACTTAAGAATTTCCTTCTTAAGAACCTCCTTCATGATCGGATTTAACCGTCTTTGAGGTTGTCGCGAAGGCTTAAAATCTTCCTCCATTAGAATCTTGTGCATGCATAATGATGGTTTAATTCCTACAAGATCCTCTATAGTATAACCTAAGGCTTTCCTATGTTTCCTTAGAACAACCATTAGTCTCTCATGTTCATCTTCACTTAATTCGGAACTAACAATTACGGGAAAAGTAGAATTAGTTCCAAGAAATGCATACCGAAGATGTGTGGGAAGTGGCTTTAATTCCATTGCTATTGATGCCTTTGATGACTCTTGAGGAGTGTCCAATGCTTCCTTATAAGTTTCTAAGGGTGTAGGAGTGGTTGAAGAAGACTCAAGAGCATTTGTGGAAAGAACGTAATTATTCTCAGAAATTCCTTGAATTACGGCACCACTGTACCTTCCACGGCCGTGGTTTAGAGCGTGGAATTCCGATTGTTATTTGAATTCCGATTGTTGTTCCAATTGTTGTTCTGGTTATTGTTGTTGTTCCAATTGTTGTTCCGGTTGTCATTCCGGTTGTTACGGTCGGTATTCTCATTCCCTTGATAGTTGTTGTTATTTCCTAAGTATCCAACATCTTGCTCCTTCGGTTTTTTAAGGCCAGCTCTAATGATTTCCTTCAACTCCTTGATTCGGTAGTGAGGGAAAAGATTTGAGTTTGCGCAGATTGTGTCAACTTAGCTCCCGGATCTCCTCTATTTTGATGGCTAGGATCCACCTTCCGGTGAGAATACTTCTCAATCACTTGGGCTTGCTTCTCAATGAAATCCCAAGCATCATCCTCCCTCATGTCCATGAATGTGCCACATTAAAGGGATTGGAGCTTGAATTGTGTTTCCACATCCAACCCCTTGTAGTATATCTCCAACAATTCTAGCTTTAAAATGCCATGGTGTGGGTAATCCAACAATAAATCCTGAAACCTTTCCCAAGATTGAAACAAACTTTCGTTAGGCTTCATAATGAATGAATTAATCTTACCTCTTAACTCCTCCGTCTTGGATGGCATAAAGAACTTGGTTAAGAACTCCGAAGATAGATCCTCCCATGTGTTAAGTCTTCCATTTGAAAGAGTTTGATACCAAGACAAGGCTTTGTCCTTCAAAGAGAAGAAGAATGGCTTGATCTTGTAGTTGTTGGTGGTGGTCTTCTTCGGCTTCATTGTCTCCATTAGAATCTCAAAATTCTGTAAATGTTGGTGTGGAGATTCAGCACTTGTTCCACCAAATTGATTTTGGCGAACATGGTGATTACTTGTGGACTAAAGTTGAATTCCTGGATATCCTCAACTTCAAAATTCACACCTAGGCGGCGTGGTTGCTGAATCAGATCCATCCTTTGTCCAAGAGTTTGTGGCTCCTCATCGACACGAGCGGCTCTCGCACCCCCAACTGGGATACGAGGATTTACGGGTGGTCTTGGATCATTCCGGACTGGATTGATTAATGGATCGATTTCCTCTAGCGGTGGCATATCATCATCATACTCATCGTCGGATGATTCAGCTCTAACGGATCTAGTTGGTTTGGCTTTCTTCTTCTTCTTGGATTTATTCATCTCCAACTTCATTTCCAGCATCATAACATTGAGCTCATCAATTTGGAATTGATGACGCTCCGCTTCTTCCATACGAACCTTTTCACTCAACCTAAATTGAGCTTGAGATTCCTCCAACTCCGCTTGGAGATTTCTTTCTTTGTTTTTGGCCATCTTTCTTTCCTTAAGCTTTTTCCTTAGAGTCTTTTCAAGTTCCGGATCAAAAGGTACGAGGTCTTTGATGGATCTAGACCTGCGCATATACCTAAAAGAACCTGCGAAGAACACTCAAAAGAGATATCAAATAACAACAACAAAGCTCCCAAGCTCGATAACCGAGAACCGAAGTTTGGTCTTGACCAAATACCCGGCAACGGCGCCAAAAACTTGTTCGCCCGAAAGTATGCGTGCAAATAAGCTTTATATTTATAAAACTGAAATAAAAGCAAGCGAACCCGTAGTGTACGGATCGGCGTACATTAGCAAGTATTCCAGAGTATCGAACTCAGGGATTTGGTGAGTCAAATTTTAGTCTAGAGTAATCAAGCAAGTAAAAGTGTAAAGCTTTGCAAATATTGGAGAAAACAGCAACCCTAAAGATCCGGATACTAAATTGTGGCAATCGATTCAAGATATTCTATAAGTATAAGGGTAGAGTCGAGAATTGCAAAGGTATACTAAAGCAAGGTAATGTACGGTGAAGTTCCAAAAACCTTATATGTCTCACCCAAAGACACTCTCTACAAAGGTTGTTGAGGCTGCAGTATAGAAAGGATCAAAATGTAAGAATTAAACTCAAATACCTCAGCCCAAACCCAAAGGATCAAGATAAACTCAAACGGTTAAGGTTATGACACTCGAAACCGAAATAGAGGATGTTGAGTCTCACTACTACCTAGAAAAGGTACGCCAAGGCTAGGTTAAAGCAAATCTTTAACTTTGGATCAAAGCAAAAGCAAAGGTCGTAGATCAGGGAAAATCACGGCAGGATCTTGAGTTCCACGGCTGTGGAACCTCAAGAACAGGCCGTAATTTAGGTTCGTCGACGAGTTTCTCGCACTCTCTGGGTCCAATCTATTTACGATTGATCCATCATCATCTAAGCCACAACTATCAACCCTTCACCTTAGAATTGCTAAAGGGTTTTAGCCAACAATCATTGTCATTGATTCAATATTCAATTTAGAAAGTGAGAAATATGAAAACCCTCGAAAACTCAATAAAAAACTTGAGATCAATGTCAAATCCAAATAACAAAGCAATATGTTAAATGGATTCAGAATATGGAATAAGAATCCTCACTATAATCTCATGTACACAACGGAAAACGGTTGCCAATCGTTCCCGAAATCAAAACCTAAGAAATCACCAAACTTCCGCCGAAAGTAAGCTTTGATCTTCAATCCTAGCCGTCGGCTTCGAAACTCTAAGCGGCGTCCAAAACAGCCCTAAGCGAGGATAAGCACGGATCCCGAAAACTCCTTTCTCTACTCCTTTTATAGAGCGAGCAAGGATTACGATAAAAGCCCATTAACTTTGATGACGTGGCAAATATGACACATAATAAGATTTGCCAAGATCACGGCTAAGAACAACTTTCCACGACCGTAATTTAGAGCGTGGAACCAGATTACGGTTGATAACACGATTTATGACTTAGGTTTAGGTAATCATTTAGATAGATTTCTCACTCATTCATGCATGGATTAACACTAGTTCACGACATTTTTCACTCAATTCATGTATTTTGTCGAGATAGACGTCTACACGGACTTTTGCATGCTTTGTAGGTATTTTGGGAGATTTACGAGCTTAATCGATACATCCAAGGGTCGTTCCTCGAGATGAGACGCCTTCGGACTCATTGGAATGCAAGATAAGGGCTAAGGAGGGCTCATAGAACCTTGCCCACACAAGCCATGCACCAAATCATGGTTTAATGAGCCTAGAAGAAGCCTCTAGAACAAACCACGGTCAGGGCCCTTTCCACGGCCGTGGACTATGCCCGTGGTTCCTACCAGGACCACGTTGACAACTGGACCACGATCTCTTCTATTGCTCTTGCTCCTAGTGGGTATTTAAAGAATCTTACAGGCTGTAATTAGGATCCTTCTCCTCTCTTTTGACCTATCTTCTTCCCCAAAACACTTCTCCATTGTTGTCTCTCTTCCAAGCACCCATTGTGGGTGTTCTTGGAAGAGATTAGTGTAGATTTTCGTTTTAGAGTGAGATTATAGTGGATTTGAGTGAAGCTTCCATTGTTGTCAAGTTGGATTAGCTCTTGGAACCTTGTAAGATTTGGTAACCTCTATTCTATGCTTTTAATGTCTTTTCTTTGGATTTGTCTTCATCAATTAACCATGACTTGCAAGCATGCCTTATTTGTGAAGTTTGATCTTGAAATGTATGTTGTTGGCTAGATAGATGCGATTCTAGGGTAAGGAAAGAAGGGTTATGGCTAGGACTATGATAGGATGAACTTAGATTTTTACCCTTGGATGACTTGTGTTCTTGAAATCCTAGTGTTTGTTGAGCTAATTCTATCCTAGGGTGACCTAGTGTTAGCAACTAAGTGTTTAGAAGAGACTTACCCGGTGATTCTTACTCTTAGATTCAAAAGATGACAAACCCTAGGTAGTTGTGAGCCTCACAAGCCGCCATTGGACTAAGTGTGCTAGGATAGTTGTTTAGGACTTCCCTTTCCGAGACTTACCCGGTAAGGATAGGTTAGACCCCTAGGTAACAATCCGGTTTGTGTAGAATTCCTATCCTTAGGTTCTTAGAGACTTACCCGGTGATGAGACCTTAGAAATGGACTAGTGGACCATGAGACCTACCCGGTAATTGATCCCAATCTAGAAACGCTTAATCCCAACATATCATAGTTAACCCGAGGAATGAATAGATAGCTTGAGTCTATGCCATAACCGGACTTCCAATCTCTAGAATCCGCTTGTTATTTCCACTCTACTATCTTTTGTGTTTGTGTTGCTTGATTTTGTTCACATACTTGTGATCCTTGATTGATCACCTAAAAAACCAACCAAAAACATTGTGTTTTCCATTTTCTTTATTCCTCATCTTATCTTAGTCTAGATTCACACTATCTTTGATCATTGAATGACTTAGTTTCACCTCAGTCCTTGAGTTCGACCTCGGAATACTTTCCTTTCTACAAACGACCCGTACACTGCGGGTTTCGCTAGGTAGTTTAGGATTTAGTTAGAGTTATAAATTTAAAGCTTTTTGTGCTACTAATCCTAGCGTGACAACGGTGCCATATAATTTCCACGGCCGTGGTTTAGACCGTGTAACTCTCGGTAATGCTCCAAACTCTCTTCCACGTTCATGATGCCAAATCCACGGCCGTGGATTTGCGCGTGGACTTCAAATTGGCTTCTCCACGGCCGTAATTTGGGGTGTGGAAATCTAAAATCCTTGGATCTGCCTTTGTTTCGTGCAATCCTTCATCCATGCTCCTTCCTTAGCCTCTCTAATGCATCTCCTTGTCCTCGAACATGATCAAATAGTCTTGCTCTTCCATCATTTGCTCCGATTCAAGCTCTTATTCACCTATAAACAAAATAAAGCTAGTGTAGATCTCTATATCGAAAAAATAGGTGAACAAGCTCACAATTGCTTCAAAACTATATCCATGTACACAATAATGAGGGAAAAACAACTAAATCAAGTGCCTAAAATATCGTCATATTTCATGCTAACAACTATCCCCTTCACCTTAGAATCGTTAAGGGTTTTTAGCCAACAATCGTGATCATCAAATCAATAATCAAATATAGAAGAGAAAAAGGGTAAAACCTTGAAAACTCAATAATAATCGAACAATCAATCTCAAAATAAACCAAAGCGTGTTTGTGTTCAAATGAATATAGAATCAAAGAACAGAAAACCTCACAAAAAATCTCTAGGAACAATGAAGAATGGGATGTCAATCCGTTTTCAAAAGGAATCCTAAGATCTTCTCCAAATACGCAATCTCAAAATGCGTCCTTCTCCGAATCTTCCCTGTACCCAATAAGATCTTCCGAAATCTCTCCAATTAATGCCTTGAAATGTCGCGGATGTAAGATGTCCTTTTTCCTCCTTTCTTCACCCTTCTTATAGGGGAAAAATAGGGTTACGAAAGCCCAATAACCGCTGCTGACGTGACAAATATGAAACGTGGCAACCGTTACAGAAATCACGGCCAACATTCAGGTCCTCGAGTTCCTTAAGAACAATGTACCTAGGAGCTATCACCTTGCGTTTGTGGATTTTCTCTATAGCTCCAATGTAATCCTCATGGATTGTAGGGACTCTAAGGGTTGGTGGGACTATAGGAGGGGGTTGGGAAGAGGATCCAACACCCTTCTGCTTCTTGTTCCTATTTGATTTCCTAGTTCCAAATATTTTCTCACAAAATTATAGAAACCACGGCCTCTTCTTCAGGTTCCACGGCCGTGGAATTGTACGGCAACCCGTGGGATCAACCAATTTCACCCAAAAACTCAGCAAATTAGCAACAAACACAACATTAGCAGTCCTATACTACTTCTAAGTTCAATTCCGTCTAGTTCTCCCAAAAATCTTCAAGAAAAATGAGTGAAATAAACCAAGGAGAAGATAGAGAGAAAACCTAGGGTTTGGATTTGAGAAAATCCAAATTCACTTCCGATGGCTGAATGTTTGTGCAGTTTGTTGCTATAATCCGTTGTAGAATCTGATTTGCTTCAAATTTGGCCGAAGAATCGCGCAAAACGGTTTCCAAATGAAGAGCACGAGAGTAAGAGATATTCCTGAGTGGTTTTGGGCGTGTAGGAGTATGTGTTGTGAGAAAATTGTGAAGAAGAAGAACTTATATAGGGCCGTAAAATTCTTGAAAACCACGGCCTATCGGCGTGTTCCACGGCCGTGGAAATGTACGGGAACCCGTGGCTTCTGGTTCTTTTATTTTGATTAGCTACGACCTGCTTTTCCACGGCCCAATTTAGCAAACCATGGCCGTGGTTTTGCCCTCTTGGCCGTGGAATCCTTTGTTCTCGCCAAAAATCCAACTTTCGTCGTTCTTTTGGCTCTCTTCACTTATTTTGCTAGTTTCTTATCCCTGACATCCAAAGACACAAACATACCTGATGGTATCGACGAAAAACAAACAAAAACAACTAAACTAAACTAATCTAAGAAAGTAAACAAAAACAAAAGCGAGAATGCAATACCTTGGGTTGCCTCCCAAGAAGCGCTTTGTTTTAGGTCCGTAACTAGACCGTTCCTTAGTGTTTAGGTGAGGGCTGATAGCATGAATTATAGTCTATATTTTGGGACTTGTTTAGACGTTTTATATTCAATAATCTGCATGTTTGGATGTATATTATGTGATTATATTGTCATTTCATCTACCTTTGCGGGAATCGAGGTCTACACCAAGTTTCATTGTAATCTTAGGTAAAATGGAACGTTTTACATCAAAATGGAGCTAAGGAGTCATTGGAGCTACATTCAGGAGCTTAAGGAAGAATCCAAGAAGCATGTAATTGGATTAAAGATTTACTTTGGACCAGATTTGAGAGATTTCACATTCAGTTTAGAGCCACCTCGGTCAGCTACAATACCATCTCGACCGAGGTGATCCAGAGGAGCGTCCCGACCGAGGCGAATACCTTGGACGCGGCGAGATATATTTTATTCTTGGCTGAGATCTTTTATTTTTGGAAGGGGAGATCTTATATTTTTAGGCTGGATTTCTGGAAGGAAGATCATATATTTTAGGGATTTATTTATGAGAGATAGATATATTTTATTAGAAAAATATCTTTTTAAGATATCTTATCTTTGGAGGGTAGTTTTCCTATATAAAGGGTTGGATTTTCCACAAATCACAACCGGCGCATCACCGGAAAATACATGCTTAGAGCATCTAGCGGTTAGGAAGGACTTTTGGAAGGTTGAAGGAAGATTGAAGGAAGAAAGTTGATAGCTTTTATAGCTTTTGTGAAGGGTTTTGTAAGATTCTCTTAGATTCCATTCTTGTTGATTGTCTTATTGGATTGTGATCCAAGGAACGCTTGTTTGTTTGATAATTGATTCAGTTATTGAACCCTTTTTCTTAAGGTTTTTATGTTCAATTATTCACCTTCTTCCCTTATATTTGATTATTTCTTTCATGATGATGAGTGGCTAATTTCTTTGTGTGATTCTAGGATGATTGGCTGAAGGTTGTGGGAAAAACAATGATAGAATAATTTTAAATTCCAGTAGGACCTTGAAAGCTCGAGTCTTTATCCTTAACCCTAGAACATCTCGTTCAGTCGATGAACATCTCGGTCGGGGTGGAATTCGTCTGGCGAGGTGACTTTTCTGATTCGTAACTGAGAGTTAAGTGTTAGAATTTGCCAAATCCTATTCTTATTACACCGTTCCTGGTTCAATGCAAGCCTAGGATGAGACTTACCCGGTAATTCCTTTATTTGTTTACCCATGATCATAAGTATAGGTAATAAAGGTTTATCCTTTATTGGGGTTTGAGTGTGCTTTCATTCCATCTTTGTGAGTTAGCCTGAGACTTACCCGGTAAAGGTTGATTCTATTCCCTTAGTTGGAGTGTTAGTTTGAGGTTATAGTTCTTTTCCTTAATTCCTTGAGACTTACCCGGTAATAGGAGTTACGGTTTGGGATTAGTGAGTAGTGAGACTTACCCGGTGATCTATTCCACTTTAGTAACACCTTCCTTTTGCAAAATCTCAGCTTTGTCCGCTTATCTTTAGATCTTGAGTTGGAACCACAACTAGATGCTTTAATCCCTAGAATTGCATATTTCCTTAATTGACTTTTTTATCATCTTTGATTGTTTTAATCGCTTTTGTGGTTAGTAATTACATAGACAACCTATACTTGCTTTGTTTCACCAAGTCCCTGAGATCGACACCCTGGAATTTCTTGATTTTTACTACGATTGACCCGTACACTGGGGGTTCGCATCCTTGTTTTAAGCTTACGTCTTGGGTTATAAATTTAAAGCTTGCACACACCGTTTGGAGCGAACAAGTTTTTGGCGCCGTTGCCGGGGACTTGGTCTAGACCGAGCCGGTTGCGGTGATCTTTCGGGGCGCTTGCTCCTGTTTCTACTAACCACTCTACTTGAGTGACTTTCGCAGGTTCTTTTTCTTATGTTTATGGGAAGAACCCGCGCTGGGAAGGAAATCGTTCCCTACGATCCCGAACCAGAAAAGACATACAAAAGACGCTTGAAAGAAGCGAAGATTGCCAATCAGAATAATCGCGATCTTGAGGCCGAATTGAAGGAGGCGTTGGAACAACTACACCTCAGTAAAGAAGAACTGCGACTGGAAAGGGAAGAACCTCGCACAAGGACTGAGGCGATCGAAGCAGATATGGCAGCTTTACTAGACCAGTATCTACCTCGACCGAACCCAGATCCTCGACCGAGGCAAGACACTGTTCCAGATCCTCGACCGAGGCAGAATCCAGTACCTGCTGCCCCGACCGAGATACTTCCACCTCGGATGCCAGTCCGAGATGCTCTTTTTGTAGGTATTCCACAGACCTTAGGGCAAAGGATGGACCCCAATCAGTAACTGAGGCGTCCAGGAGTCAACCTAGGTGATCCAGCGGACCATGATTATTAACTTCAACCGCAAGTTCTTTCCATGTTTCGCCAATGCCAGTTTGGAGGGCTAGAGAGGGAATCTCCGCATCAACATCTACAAAACTATGAGATCTTGATGAAGACCTTGAGACCTTCAAGGCTGAAAAACAACAACTACAAGCTAAGGCCTTTCTACTTCTCTTTGAAAGATAGAGCGCTTACTTGGTATCAATCTCTTCCTCCAGGAAAAATCAATACTTGGGAGGAGATGACAACGGAGTTCTTAACTAAATTCTTTCCCCCCTCTAAAACCGCTGAAATGAGAGGGAAGATTAATGCATTCATAATGAAGGACAAGGAGTTCATAGAGAAGCTTGGGAGTTCATAGAGAAGCAAGCTTTGCACATGGAGAAATACTCCCACCAAGGAGCTGAAGGTGGAGTTAAAAGAGTCAACTTTCAAGAAGCTCCACCTAACAATGATCAACTCACTTTTTTGAAGAATGATGTGAAACAATTGAAGGAACTGTTAGTTGCTCAAACCGAGAAGGAAGATCAAGGATCAAGGAACAACAATAGTTACCGGAACAACAACAGCGGTTCCCGGAGCAACAACTACAACAACAATAGAGGATCCAACAACAATAATTGGAGGGCAAACAACCAAAATTCGGGTAACCCTTACTCTAACTCCAATTCGTATGACTCCTCTAATCCTTTCCTCTCTTCTTCTTCTTCTTCTACTCCATTGAAGAGCCAGGAGCAAGGATCGAGTTTGTCCCAGCCGTAAAAGAAAGATGCGGTGCTGGAGGCCATCTTGATCAAGCTTAACTCTATGGAGACATCCATGACTTCATTTTCGAAGGCACAAAAAGCCTTAGAACAACTATTCTTTAACAAGGTAAATGAAGCGCCAAGAGATCCAGGGAAGCTTCCAGGAAGGACGGAAAGCAACCCCAAGGGACAGATCATGGCAATAACGACGAGAAGTGGACTGAAGACTGCAGATCCAGTGCCTCGGTCGATGCCAATACAGACGAAAACCACCTCGGTCTAGGTACAGTCGAAGAACACTTCGGTCGAGATGCCAACCGAGGTGGAGCCACAGAGAGCGGAGGAGAAAACTGAAGTTTATATTCCACCTCCTGCATATAGACCACCACTTCCATTCCCCCAGTCAAGGGCCAGAGCACATCTAGACAAGCACTTTGGTAAGTTCCTTGACTTGATGAATAAACTACACATTAATATCCCTTTCCTTGATGCTATTATCGGAATGCCCGCCTATGGGAAGTTCTTGAAAGAAATTCTATCAAGGAAGAGGAAGTTGGAAGAATTTGGTGAAGTAAGGATGACATCTAAATCCTCGGAGCTCATTCAAATAATGAAGGAAAAGATGCCACCCAATTTCAGAGATCCCGGCTCATTTTGCATTCCCATTCAAGTTGGGGATGTCACTTGTGAAGCCTTGTGTGATCTAGGAGCCAGCGTGAGCATAATCCCGCTGGAGCTATGTGTTAAGATCGGACTTGGAGAGCCCAAGCCGGTGAAGATATGGTTATACATGGCGGACTGCTCCATTACCCATCCCGTGGGCATTTTGGAAGATGTTCCGGTCAAGTTAGGTAACTTCTATTTACCTATAGACTTTGTTGTACTTGACATTCCCGCAGATTATCCTGTTCCTATCATTCTCGGGAGACCATTTCTAGCAACTTCGGGTTGCAATGTGGATTGTAAGAACGCCAAGTTAAAATTCAACATTGGCGGAGATGAAGTGGAGTTTGCATTACTTACGGAAATGAAGGGAGAGCAGCTAGGAGATGATATCTTCAACATCTATGATGAAGAAGAATCGAGAGAATTGGTGAGCTCTATCCTTATTAAAGATCCACTTGAAAAAGTTATTAGTTTTAGCTTAATGGAGGAAGGTATAGATGCTTCTTGTGATGCAGATATACGGAGCTTAAAGGCGCTGGAAGAAGATCCAGGAGCTAAAATTGAAAAGCTAATCCAGGAGAAGAAGATCTCCAGTTTCGGTCCCAGTTGCAGTACCTCGACCGAGGCACTTTCTAGACCAAGCGAGGTATTCTTGACTGAAGAACATCTCGGTCACCCTCTCTGGACCTCGACCGAGGTCGAAAGCAAGATGATGTCGACTGAGAATAACAAACTTCTTACTCCCTTTTCTGACATTCATCCTCAGTTGGTGGAACATTCTCTCCACCAAATTTCTGATAATAAAGGACCTTGGTATGCTGACATTGTTAATTATCTTGTTTGCCAGGAAATACCACCCGGATTGACGTACGCTCAAAGGAAGAAATTCTTTAAGGATGTACGCGATTACTATTGGGATGAACCGCTGCTATTCAAGAGAGGTCCGGATGGGATGCTCCGAAGATGCATTCCGGAAGATGAAGTTAATAGTGTCATACGACATTGTCACTTACTTCCTTGTGGAGGACATGCTAGCGCCAACAAGACATGCGCTAAGGTATTACGTTCCGGTTTCTTTTGGCCTACATTATTTAAGGATGTGCAAACGTTTGTTGTCTCTTGTGATGCATGCCAAAGAACAGGGAACTTATCTAGAAGGAATGAGATGCCACTCAATAACATACAGATGGTTGAGATCTTTGATGTACGGGGAGTAGATTTCATGGGACCTTTCCCATCATCCGGAGGAAACCACTACATTCTCCTAGCTGTCGACTACGTCTCTAGATGGGTTGAAGCCATTGCCTCTCCCACTAATGATGCCATGGTGGTTGTGAAGTTCTTTAACAGGACTATCTTTCCACGTTTTGGGACTCCACACATCATCATCAGCGATGGAGGGACACATTTCATCAACCGGAAGTTCAAGGCACTTTTATCGAAGTATGGGGTAACCCACAAGGTAGCAACCCCTTATCACCCTCAAACTAGTGGGCATGTCGAGATCTCAAATAGAGAAATTAAAGCAATATTGGAGAAGACCGTCTCTAGGACGAGGAAGGATTGATCCATGAAGTTGGACGACGCTCTTTGGGATTACAAGACCGCATTCAAGACTCCCATTGGTACCACCCCTTATAGTTTGGTATATGGGAAGTCTTGTCATTTGCCCGTTGAGTTAGAACACAAGGCATATTGGGCAATCAAATGGTTGAACTTCGACATCAAGGAAGCCGGTGAGAAGCGGCTATTGGATATCAATGAGCTGGAGGAGCTGCGTTTGAACGCTTATGAGAATGCCAAGATCTATAAAGAGAGGACGAAGAAATGGCATGACAAGCGTATCATTCCTAAGGAGCTTAAGGAAGGAGACTTAGTTCTACTCTTCAACTCCCGCCTCCGCCTCTTTCCAGGTAAGTTGAAATCTAGATGGACAGGACCTTATGTTGTGAAACATGTTTTCCCTTATGGTGCAGTTGAGATTTGGGGAGAAACAAGTGGAAGCTTCAAGGTTAATGGTCATAGACTTAAGAAATACAAACCGGAAGTTCCGGTTGAGGAGGTTGCACCACTATACCTTGTTTAGGGACACCGTACGGTCCAGCTAGCGACCTTAAATCAAGCGCTTCTTGGGAGGCAACCCAAGGTATTGCTTTCTTTTCCCTTTTTCTAGTCTAGCTTTAGATAGTTTGCTTTTGCTTTGCTTTGCTTTGTTTTTGGCGTCCTAGACAAACAACAGGTGACATCTAAGGAAGGAATACAACCAGGAGCAACACTGGATGGACAGAAGTTCGAGAATTTGAGAAGACGGAGTTTGATTGAGACACATCTCGGGTTTAGTCATAGGACCTCGACCGAGATGTTCTTCGCCAACCGAGACGGTGTTATCTGGAGCTGTTTCTTATTTCTTTATGTAGTTCAGCTATGTCCGGTGAGTTTCCTGTTTTCGTTGACTCTTATTTTGACCCATTGGGACAATATGTCCCAAGTATGGGGTATTTGGATGCATTTATATGACTTATGTGTATGCTTGTATGACTCTACCGGATATTACTGTTTTATCTTGCTCTATGTGTTTATCTGAGACTACATGCATGCATACAAGTTACTTGATTGAGAAAAACGTCAAAAACTGGTTAAGAAAAAAAATTTTAGGACCTCGACCGATGTGACTCTGACCAATCGAGGTGTAGTACCTCGGTTGACTTAGATCATCTCGACCGAGGTGGTTTAACTAGAACAAGTTTTGAAACGATTTTTGTGCTTCTTATTTGGATATGACCTCAGTGATGATTTTGTTTGCTGACTGGTTTTGAAATCTTTATATGTTTGAAAGGTTTTATGATATGTTTAAGTTGCTAAATGCTTTGTTTGAAATTTTGGCATGTTTAATACTTTGTTTTTATCCAAATTATGTTGAATTTGAAGGTTGACACCACATGATGAGTTCTCTCACTTTCTTCCTGGGAAGACCAAGGCAATTCATTCTCTTCTCTTCTCTTCTTCTTCTTGATCATGCTTTAGCCCCTAATATACATATTTGCCTCCCTTTACCTATCCAGGAATTTGGAAGCAAGCAAAAGTGAAAAGCAAGTGAAAGAAAAGTTGAGATGATGGCTGAAAGTTAGAAAGAAACAAATAGGTTTGGGGAAGTCAATCATGATGATGAGTAACTTGGCACCATTCACATAGCCGGGTGTTTGTGTCTTGCCAAAGTCGGATTGAGCGATAATCCTAACGGGTCATGGTATGTGCATCAAGGGTTTGAGACATCTCGAGAAATTGATGATTGCTGATTTCCTAGGCTTCGGTTATGGTGCACCTTTGTCCATGCATCCCAAAAAGTAAAGTAAAAAGTAAATAAGCAAAGCTTATTGGTGGGAGATGTTGAAGTTCAAAGGAAGTGAAGTAAAAATCCTTTTTCCCGGATTCTAGCACCACATTCCCTATATACATCCCACCCTCACACGTTTCTTGACCTTCTCTTGGAAAGCCCTTGAGACCTCGAGCTTGTTGATTGACTTGGTGGTTTAAATTGGATTATACATGATTAATTTCGATAATTATGATTTATTATGCATTCTATGATTTTATGCAAAGATGAACGACTTTCTTATATTTATAAAATGTTTTGATCATATTTTGATTTTAAATTCCATGAAGCATTCTCTTAGAGTGATCTATGATTTGAGCACACCACTAAAATGTTTTGAAAGACTTTTCATTGATCTTTATGACTTATAATCCATTCTATCTTGTATCAAGATTTGGAACTTGCTTGAGGACAAGCAAGGGCTAAGTATGGGGTATTTTGATAGCATGAATTATAGTCTATATTTTGGGACCTGTTTAGACGTTTTATCTTCAATAATCTGCATGTTTGGATGTATATTATGTGATTATATTGTCATTTCATCTACCTTTGCGGGAATCGAGGTCTATACCAAGTTTCGTTGTAATCGTAGGTAAAATGGCACGTTTTACATCAAAATGGAGCTAAAGGTGCCAAGGAGTCATTGGAGCAACATTCAGGAGCTTAAGGAAGAATCCAGGAAGCATGGAATTGGATCAAAGATTTACTTTGGACCAGATTTGAGAGATTTCACATTCAGTTTAGAGCCACCTCGGTCAGCTACAATACAATCTCGACCGAGGTGATCCAGAGGAGCATCCCGACCGAGGCGAATACCTTAGACGTGGCGAGATATATTTTATTCTTGGCTGAGATCTTTTATTTTTGGAAGGAGAGATCTTATATTTTTAGGCTGGATTTCTGGAAGGAAGATCATATATTTTATGGATTTATTTATGAGAGATAGATATATTTTATTAGGAAAATATCTGTTTAAGATATCTTATCTTTGGAGGGTAGTTTTCCTATATAAAGGGTTGGATTTTCCACAAATCACAACCGGCGCATCACCGGAAAATACATGCTTAGAGCATCCAGCAGTTAGGAAGGACTTTTGGAAGGTTGAAGGAAGATTGAAGGAAGAAAGTTGATAGCTTTTATAGCTTTTGTGAAGGGTTTTGTAAGATTCTCTTAGATTCCCTTCTTGTTGATTGTCTTATTGGATTGTGATCCAAGGAACGCTTGTTTGTTTGATAATTGATTCAGTTATTGAAGCCTTTTTCTTAAGCTTTTTGTGTTCAATTATTCACCTTCTTCCCTTATATTTGATTATTGCTTTCATGATGATGAGTGGCTAATTTCTTTGTGTGATTCTAGGGTGATTGGCTGAAGGTTGTGGGAAAAACAATGATAGAATAATTTTAAATTCCAGTAGGACCCTGAAAGCTCGAGTCTTTATCCTTAACCCTTGAACATCTCGTTCAGTCGATGAACATCTCGGCCGGGGTGGAATTCGTCTGGCGAGGTGACTTTTTTGATCCGTAACTGAGAGTTAAGTGTTAGAGTTTGCCAAATCCTATTCTTATTACACCTTTCCTGGTTCAATGCAATCCTAGGATGAGACTTACCCGGTAATTCCTTTGTTTGTTTACCCATGATCATAAGTATAGGTAATAAAGGTTTATCCTTTATTGGGGTTTGAGTGTGTTTTCATTCCATCTTTGTAAGTTAGCCTGAGACTTACCCGGTAAAGGTTGATTCTATTCCTTTAGTTGGAGTGTTAGTTTGAGGTTATAGTTCTTTTCCTTAATTCCTTGAGACTTACCCGGTAATAGGAGTTATGGTTTGGGATTAGTGAGTAGTGAGACTTACCCGGTGATCTATTCCACTGTAGTAACACCTTCCCTTTGCAAAATCTCAGCTTTGTCCGCTTATCTTTAGATCTTGAGTTGGAACCACAACTAGATGCTTTAATCCCTAGAATTGCATAATTCCTTAATTGACTTTTTATCATTTTTGATTGTTTTAATCGCTTTTGTGGTTAGTAATTACATAGACAACCTATACTTGCTTTTTTCACCAAGTCCCTGAGATCGACACCCTGAAATTTCTTGATTTTTACTACGATTGACCCGTACACTGCGGGTTCGCATCCTTGTTTTAAGCTTACGTCTTGGGTTATAAATTTAAAGCTTGCACACACCATTTGGAGCGAACAAGGACAATCGGAGCAATTTCCTCAGTTTGGAGCTCCGGCGAGTACTTCTTAATTCTTTGACCATTCACCTTGAAACTTCCGCACTTCTCACCCCATACTTCAACTGCACCATGGGGAAAAGTGTGTATAATTACATAAGGTCTTGTCCAACGAGATTTAAGCTTACTTGGAAAGAATCGAAGTCTAGAATTGAAGAGAAGAACAATGTCTCCTTCTTTGAGATCCTTTGGAAATGATATGCTTATCATGCCAACATTTCGCTCTTTCTTTGTATATCTTGGCGTTCTCATAGGCGTTCAAGCGGAGTTCCTCTAGCTCGTTAAGATCCAAGAGACGCTTCTCTACCGCTTCTTTCATGCTGAAGTTCAACCACTTTACAACCCAGTACACCTTATGTTCCAGCTCTACCGGAAGATGAAAAGACTTCCCATACACAAGATTGTATGGTGTTGTGCCGATGGGAGTCTTGTATGCCGTCCTATACGCCCACAATGCATCATCCAGCTTCAATGACCAATCTTTTCTTGTCTTGACACTGTCTTCTCAAGGATTCCTTTGATTTCCCTATTTGAAATCTCCATGATAGCATGAAATATGACCATATTCTAGGCACTTGTTTTGATTGTTTTTCCCTTTTAGTTGTGTACATGGATTACAGTTTGAAGGATTTATGAGCACATTCACCTATTTTGTCGATATAGAGATCTACACAAGCCTTGTTGTGTTTTTAGGTGAATAAAGGCTTGGATTGGAGCATATATGAGAGAGTAGAAGTATTTGATCATGCTAGGCATCAAGAGGATGCATTGGAGAAGTTAAGGAAGGAGCATGATTAGAGAACTTTACGAAACAAAGTCTTTTACAAAGGAATTTGACAAATCACGGCCAAACCAAGAGAACCACGACCGTGGTTTTAACATTGAGGGCGTGGAAAACCATGCCAAGAGCAACAAAAGATTCCACGACCAGAACCACAACCGTGGAAGTTTACACTAGACCGTGATTCTTATAACAGTTGCCACATGTTATATTTGCCACGTCAGCAGCGGTTATCGGGCTTTTGGTAACCCTACTTTTTCCCTATAAGAAGGCTGAAGAAAGGAGAAATTGGGGGACTCGCATTGACGGCTGCATACACTACATTTCATTGGAGATTGATTGAGGAAGATGTTATTACGTACAGGGAAGATCCCGAGAAGGACGCATTTTGAGATTGCATACTTAGAAAGATCTTAGGGATTACATTCGAAGGCGGATTGACATCCCGTTCTTCGTTGTTCCTATAGATTGTTGTGAGGATTTCAGTTCCCTATTCCGCTTTCATTGAACACATATACTTATTGTTTGTTTTTGAGATTGATTATTCGGTTATTATTGAGTTTTTGGAGTTTTACCCTTTTTCTCTTTTAAACTTGATTTTTGATTCAATGACAATGATTGTTGGCTAAAACCCTTTAGCAATTCTAAGGTGAAGGGTTGATAGTTGTGGCTTATATGACGATAGATTGCACGTAAATAGATTGGACCCTGAGAGTTGCAAAAAACCTCGTCGTCGAGGCTTTCCACGGTCTGTTCTTGAGTTCCACGGCCGTGGTTCTTCAAGATCTGGCCGTGATTTCCTCTGCCGTACGTCTTTTGCTTTTTCTTTGATCCAAAGATAAAAATTTGCTTTAACCTAGCCTTGGCTTGCCTTTTCTAGGCAGTAGTGAGACTCAACATCCTCTATTTCGGTTTCAAGTGTCACAACCTTCACCGTATTGGCTTATCTTTGATTCCCTTGGGTTCGGACATGGGTATTGGAGAGTAATTCATATCCTTTGATCCTTTCTATACTGCAGCCTCAACAACCTTTATAGAGAGAGCCTTTGGGTAAGACATATAGGGTTTTGGAACTTTACCGTACATAGCCTTACATTAGTTATACCTTGCAATCCCGACTCTGTCCTTACATCTATAGAATATCTTGAATTAATTGCCACAATTGGATATCCGGATCTTTAGAATTGTTGTTTTCCCAATATATTCGCAAAGCTTCTAAATTTACTCGCTTGAGAATTTGTGAACAGATTTTGTTCCCCCCAAATCCCTGAGTTCGATACTCTTGAATTCTTGCTTTACTACGCCGATCCGTACACTGCGGGCTCGCTTTGCTTTAATTTTAGTTTTATAAATTTAAGATTTACACGCACACTTTCGAGCGAACACTCCACTTGTCCACTTGTTTGCGGATGGTAGGGTGTGGCAATCTTGTGAGTCACCCCATACTTAGCCAGTAGAGCTTCAAATCGTCGGGCGATGAAGTGTGAACCTCCGTCACTAATGATGGTTCGTGGTGTCCCAAACCTTGGGAAAATAGTTCTATTATTGAACTTAACAACCATCATCGCATCGTTAGTTGGATAGGCAACAACTTCAACCCCTCTCGAAACATAGTCTACAACGAGAAGTATGTTTTGGTTTCCACAAGATGATGGGAATGGTCCCATGAAGTCAACTCCCAAAACATCAAAGATTTCCACCTCTTGAATGTTGTTGAGAGGCATCTCATTCCTCCTAGAAATGTTCCCTGTTCTTTGACAAGCATTGCAATAAGCAACAAAGGTTTGCACATCCTTAAATAAAGTAGGCCAAAAGAATCCGGATTGTAATACCATAGCGTTAGTTTTGTGAGAGCTAGCGTGTCCTCCACAAGGAAGTGAATGGCAATGAAAAATGACACTTTGCATTTCGTGTTCTGGCACGCATCTTCTAATGATGCCATCAGGACCTCTCTTGAAGAGTAGAGGTTCATTCCAATAGTATTGACGGACATCCCTAAAGAATTTCTTTCTTTGTGCGTAGGATAGTCCGG
Organism: Fagopyrum esculentum; assembly: GCA_033239045.1. Taxonomy (NCBI): domain Eukaryota; kingdom Viridiplantae; phylum Streptophyta; class Magnoliopsida; order Caryophyllales; family Polygonaceae; genus Fagopyrum; species Fagopyrum esculentum. The sequence goes on from BSUD01000002.1 coordinate 118,869,182, forward strand.
GAGGTATTTCCTGACAAACCAAATAATTCACAAAATCAACAAACCAAGGTTCGTTACCTCTAGAAATAAGATCGATGCACTCTTCCATTATATGCAATTGTTCGCTTGGGAAGGATTCATCAATAAGCAAGTCGTCACTAGTAGCATGTGGTAGACGACTCAAATGATTCACAACAGAATTTTCGGATCCCTTCTTGTCACGGATCTCAAGATCGAACTCTTGAAGGAGGAGAATCCACCTAATCAGCCTTGGTTTTGCATCTTTCTTGGCAAGCAAATACCTAATTGCTAAATGATCCGTGTATACTATCACTTTTGCTCCTATAAGATAAGAACGAAACTTTTCAAAACCATAAACAACAACAAGAAATTCATTTTCCATTGTAGCATAATTAAGTTGTGCTTCATCTAGTGTCTTGCTCGCATAATAGTTGGCAAGAGTGCGTCCATCCTTCTTTTGTCTAAGCACCGCTCCTACAACTACGTCACTTGCATCACACATGACCTCAAAGGGGAGATTCCAATCCGGAGGTTGAATAATTGGGGCTGAGATTAGAGCTTCCCAAATTCTGTAAAAAGCATCCAAACATTCTTTCGAAAATTCAAAAACAACATCCTTCATCAATAGTTTGGTTAGCGGTTTAGAGATTTTCGAAAAGTCTTTAATGAATCTCCTATAGAATGCAGCATGTCCTAGAAAACTTTTAATACCCTTCACCGAAGATGGAGGAGGAAGTTTCTCTACTGTTTCAATCTTAGCCTTATCAACTTCAATCCCTCTATTAGAGATCAAGTGTCCTAAAACAATGCCTTCCTTAACCATAAAGTGACACTTTTCCCAGTTTAGAACTAGGTTCGTGTCTTCACACCTTTGCAAAACAAGAGAAAGGTTAGCAAGAAATATATCAAATGAGGAACCATAACAAAAAAATTCATCCATAAAAACCTCCATGATTTCCTCAATGTATTCCGAGAAGATGGCCATCATACACCTTTGAAAGGTGGCTGGAGTGTTGCAAAGTCCGAATGACATCCTTCTATAAGCAAACATACCCCATTGGCATGTGAATATAGTCCTCTCTTGATCGTCCGGATGAATCAGAATCTCAAAGAAACCACTATAACCGTAAAGATGAAAAAATAGGAGTGTTGTGCTAACCTTTCAAGAATTTGATCAATGAATGGGAGCGGGAAGTGATCCTTCCTAGTCGCTGTTCGCCCGAAAACGTGTGTGCAAATAAGCTTTATATTTATAAAACTGAAATAAAAGCAAGCGAACCCGCAGTGTACGGATCGGCGTAGATTAGCAAGTATTCAAGAGTATCGAACTCAGGGATTTAGTGAGTCAAAATTCAGTCTCAACTAATCAAGCAAGTAAAAGTGTAAAGCTTTGCAAATATTGGGGAAAACAGCAACCCTAAAGATCCGGATATCAAATTGTGGCAATCGATTCAAGATATTCTATAAATATAAGGACAGATTCAAGAATTGCAAAGGTATACTAAAGCAAGGTAATGTACGGTGAAGTTTCAAAACCCTATATAACTCACCCAAAGACACTCTCTATAAAGGTTGTTGAGGTTGCAGTATAGAAAGGATCTAAGGACAAGAATTAAACTCAAATACCCCAGCCCAAACCCAAAGGATCAAGATAAACTCAAACGGTTAAGGTTGTGACACTTGAAACCGAAATAGAGGATGTTGAGTCTCACTACTACCTAGGAAAGGCAAGCCAAGACTAGGTTAAAGCAAATCTTTAACATTGGATCAAAGCAAAAGCAAAGGTCGTAGATTAGGGAAAATCACAGCAGGATCTTGACTTCCACGGCCGTGGAACCTCAAGAACAGGCCGTAATTTAGGTTTGTCGACGAGTTTCTCACACTCTCAGGGTCAAATTTGTTTACGATCGATATATCATCATCTAAGCCACACCTATCAACCCTTCACCTTAGAATTGCTAAAGGGTTTTAGCCAACAATCATTGTCATTGATTCAATATTCAATTTAGAAAGAAAGAAATATGAAAACCCTCGAAAACTCAATAAACACTTGGAATCAATCTCAAATCCAAATAACAAAGTAATATGTTCAATAGATTCAGAATATGGAATAAGAATCCTAACAAATATCTCACGCAAACAACGGAAAACGGTTGTCAATCGTTTCCGAAATCAAAACCTAAGAAATCACCAAACTTCCGCCGCAAGTAAGCTTCGATCTTCAATCCTAGCCGTCGGCTTTGAAACTTTAAGGGGCGTCCAAAACAACCCTAAGCAAGGATAAGCGCGGATAAGCACGAGGTACCGAAAACTCCTTTCTCTACTCCTTTTATAGAGCGAGCAAGGGTTACGATAAAAGCCCATTAACTTTGATGACGTGGCAAGTATGATATGTCATAATATTTGCCAAGATCACGGTCATGTAGAACTTTCCACGACCGTAATTTAGAGCGTGAAACCAGATTACGGTGCCATATAATTTCCATCGTCGTGGTTTAGACCATGTAACTCTTTGGAATGCTCCAAACTCTCTTCCACGTTCATGATGTCAAGTCCACGGCCGTGGATTAGAGCATGGACTTCTAATTTCCTTCTTCACGGCCGTAATTCAGGGCGTGGACTTGCATAACCTCTTTCTTTGCCTTTGTTTCGTGCAATCCTTCATCCATGCTTCTTCCTTAGCCTTTCTAATGCATCTCCTTGTCCTCGAACATGATCGAATACTCCTTCTCTTCCATCATTTGCTCCGATTCAAGCTCTTATTCACCTATAAACAAAACAAAGCTAGTGTAGATCTCTATATCGACAAAATAGGTGAACAAGCTCACAATTGCTTCAAAACTATATCCATGTACACAATAATGAGGGAAAAACAACTAAAACAAGTGCCTAAAATATCGTCATATTTCATGCTAACAAAATACCCCATACTTGTCACTTACTTGTCCCCAAGCAAGGTTTCAAAAGCTTAGAACACAAGTTAGAATGAAATATGGATGCAACTTCAAAACAAACAACTTTTTGACAAATGTGCTTCTAGTCAATAGATCACCCTCATAACTTGCTTCATTCATTCTTGAGAACATTCATACACATAAACCAAAGAATGTAGAGTAAAGAATCATCATAACTTGCTTAAACTTTAAGACAAACATCATAACCTTCAAGCATTGTCAAAATCAAGCATGTGAAGCTTCAATTTAGATCACCAAGTCAAATAACACTCTTTTGATCTTAAGGACTTTTAAGTAAGGTCGAGAATGCGGAAAGGAGGGAAACTTGTAAGGGATGTGGTGCATAAATCCGGAAAAAAGAAATACCGTAACTCTTTTTTTTTTTCGTTTTGTTTTGCTTACAACACCCATCAACTTAGAGCTTTGCTCTTTTCTTTTTCACATTATTTTTCGACTTTACTTTTTGGAAATATGGACATCGGTGCACAAAAACCGAAGCCTAGGAGATTGGCGTTTCTCAATTTCGAGATGCCTCAAACCCTTGATGCACATACCATAATCAGTTAGGAATATCGCTCAATCTGACTTTGACAAGACACAAACACCCGGCTATGTGAATGGTGCCGAGTTACTCATCGTCATGATTGACTTCCCCAAACCTATAATTTCTATTCTTTGAATGCAAACAATTGCTTTCATGGCCCTCCCACATCAAACATACCAAAACTCAACTCCTCCTAATTCCCGGATAGGTAAGGGAGGCAATTATTTCATTGAGGGGCTAAATGATCAAAGAAAGAAGTAAGAAAATCGAAGTGCCTTAATCATTTCATAAAGAAGTATAAGAACTTATATTGTGATTTCAACCTTCGTTTCTCAATATGATTTAGATAAAACTCTTCACATTATGAAACTTGCAAGAAAGGATAAACAACACACTTTATTTCTCTTCAATTCATTGTTTAATTTAAGCATATAATTGTCATCAAAAACTCATTCCGCAAGTGAGAATTATCATAGGAATCATTCCTAATCTTAGAAGCACAAAAACTTTTCAAAATTTTCAATTTTTTTATGGGTTTTTCAAAGCTTTTTCATGCAATGCAATAATGAAAATATGTGACTATAAAATGAAACATGCAAGTGTTCATGGATTAAGCAAGCAAACAAAGTAGAGTTATTACAATCATAGTCACACCCCACCCCATACTTGAAACATACATTGTCCTCAATGTTCAAAAGAAAAATAAAGATAAGAAAAGAAAACAAAGAAATTCACTAGATGGTGGTGGGGCGGCTCAAACCGGAATCATCTCATGTCATCACCGGGAAGGCGGTGGAGGAAATGGGAAGAACTCCGAGCTAAAAGGTCGCCCAAACTGCTGGCGGTATTTGTCTCTCATTATGCGATCATGCTCCTGGCTCCGGGTGTCATGATTCTCCTGGTGGATCTCTAGATATCCTACCCTCCTCGAAAGATCGGTGGCCCATGCCGGTAGCTGCTCATACCAAGTTGGTGGTTGTTCGTACCATGTTGGTGCGTCCTGAGGAGTCAGTGCCGCCGGTGCCTGCTCGTACCATGGAGGAGGAGCTCCCATCCATGATGGCTGCTCTCCATACGAAGTTGGAGGGGCATCCATCCAAGTCGGCCTCCCACTCACGCTAGCCCGGCGAGAGGAAGAGGAACCGGAAGGTCTAGAAGGGCGGGGATAACGTGTAGGTGGGTTAGGGAAGGCGTCCGGTTGATCCGGAAATGTAACAAAGTCGTGCTCATCACCTCCTCCCTCATGATCATCACCTCCTCTCATCCCCTCATCATCATCCCCAGCTGGGATATCATCCGGCACATAAGGAGGGGCTACTAGTCTATTCGCATGCATAGCTGCGAATGTCGCCTTCCAGTTATGGCGTCCGTCCATAATGGAGTACTCGGGAAGCCATGCGATACCTCTACCACCTCTCTCCTCCCATGGCATGGTTGAGGTAGGTGGAGCTTGGTGGCGGGGAAAGATAAGACCTCTAGTCATGAGACTATTGAGACCCAAGGGTCTCGCCGCTATCCTAGTGCATGCGGAATAGTCTATCCCGAGCTACGTGGCTATGTGGGTAACTATGCCTCCATATCCTATGTTCCCGGCCCTCTTGTTTTTCAGTTTGCTAATGGTGGAGGCTAGGAGAGTGGCACAATCGGCGGATCTACCGGTAAGCATGCAATAGAGGAGGAAAAGCTCATCGGTCTTGATCTTTTGTGGGGTCTCGGTCCTAGGGAAGAGACACTCGGAAAGAACCCTATGAGCTTAACCTTGGTGTCGGCCGGTTGCCAACGATCCTCATTAGCATATATCATAGCAATGTCCTCCCAAAAGTCCTTAGCGTACACTCCGCTAGGAAACCTCCCATTGAAACTCTCATGGAACCCAAAGAAGGCTCCAAACTGAATAATGGAGAACTCATAATCTTGCTCCATTAGCCTAAAAGAAACGGTTCAGTTCATTTGGCTATGCTCGAAGGAGGTGACAAACTCCCTAGTAATCTCCTCATAAGCATCCGCTCTAATAGCGGAGAAAACAATCAATCTGGATCTATCCAAGAGCCAAGTCAAATCATTCACAATGTTTAGAGGCTCAAAATCCTCTAAGAGAAGGTATCGAGGACCTATGACCGGCCTCTTCTCGATCCTCTCTAAGACATCAAGGTAATCCTCATAAATGGTTGAGATTCTAGGAGGTGGTAGTGATGGTGGTTGGTTAGGAGGGGTTGGGAAGAGGAAGAACTATCTCCCTTTTGCTTCTTATTCCTGCTAGACTTTCTTCTCAATATTTTTCCTCTCGATAGTAAGAATCACGGCCTGTTCTTGATTTTCCACGGCCGTGGAACCTACAGGGACCAAACTCAGCAATCACAGTCCTAGACTAATTCCAATTCCAATTCCAATCAGTTCTCATAAATTCTTGCGAAGAAATAGAACCGAATTGACAAAGTAAAGAAAAGGGAGAAAAACCTAGGTTTTGGATCTTTAAAATCAAAATTCCTTCTGCTGAGTCGATTTTTCACTTGATTCGTTGCTTGGATCTTGTAGAGGATTGAAAATGCTTCACTTTAGGCCAAAGAATCGCTTGAATCGGACTTCAAACGAAGAATTGCGAGTTGGGAAAGATTTTCGGCGATTAGGGCGTGGAAAGGGGCGTGGAATTTGGGTTTTGTGGTGTTTTTGTGAAGGAAGGTGGTTTATATAGTGCCCGTAATTTTTTGGAAAATCACTGTCACTCGGGGGGTTCCACGGCCGTAGAAATGTACAAACCCGTGGTTTTGCTTCATTTTTCTCAGCTTTTGGAAAATTACGGTCACTGTAGCATCCACAGCCGTGGTTTAGGGCGTGGAACTCTCTGTTGTGTGCCAAAATCCAAGTTCTGTCAATTGATTCCAACTTTTTCTTCCTTTCCTTGTCCATTCCTTATTCCTACATCCAAAAACATGACATACCATGAGGCATCGAGGGGAAAACAAAAGAAAAACAACTAAACTAAGCTAAACTAATAACAAAAACACAATGAAAGTGCAATACCTTTGCTTACCTCCCAAGAAGCGCTTGTTTTAGGTCCATAGCTAGACCGTACCTGAGTTTATTCGAGTGTAGTCGGCGCGAATTCCTCAGCTTGGAGCTCCGGTGAGTACTTCTAAAGTCGTTGACCGTTCACCTTGAAACTTCCGCTCTTTTCACCTCATACTTCAACTGTGCCATGGGGAAAAACACGTTTGATTAGATAAGGTCCAGTCCAACGAGATTTAAGCTTACGTGGAAAGAGTCGAAGTCTCGATTTGAAGAGGAGAACTTGATCTCCTTCTTTGAGGTCCTTTGGAATGATATGCTTATCATGCCAACGCTTCGCCCTTTCCTTGTAAATATCTTGGCATTCTCATAAGCGTTCAAGCGGAGTTCTTCAAGCTCGTTGAGGTCTAAGAGGCGCTTCTCACCTGCTTCTTTTATGTTGTAGTTCAACCACTTTACAGCCCAATACGCCTTGTGTTCTAGCTCCACCGGTAAGTGACAAGACTTCCCATACACAAGGTTGTATGGTGTTGTTCCTATGGGAGTCTTGTACGCAGTCCTATATGCCCATAATGCATCGTCTAGCTTTAAAGACCAATCCTTCCTTGTCTTCGAAACTGTTTTCTCTAAGATGCCCTAAATCTCTCTATTTAAAATCTCCACTTGTCCACTCGTTTGTGGATGGTAGGGAGTGGCGATCTTGTGAGTCACCCCATACTTAGCTAGTAGAGCCTCGAATCGTCGGGCAATGAAGTGTGAACCTCTGTCACTAATGATAGTCCGTGGTGTCCCAAACCTTGGGAAAATAGTTCTATTAAAGAACTTGACAACAACCATGGCATCATTAGTTGGAGAGGCAATAGCTTCAACCCATCTCGAAACAAAATCTACAGCTAGAAGTATGTATTGGTTTCCACAAGATGATGGGAAAGGTCCCATGAAGTCTACTCCCCAAACGTCAAAGATTTCCACCTCCTGAATGTTATTGAGAGGCATTTCGTTTCTCCTAGATATGTTCCCTGTTCTTTGACAAGCATCGCAGTAGGAAACAAAGGTTTGAACATCCTTAAATAAACTAGGCCAAAAGAATCCAGACTGCAATACCTTAGCGCTAGTTTTATTGGAACTAACGTGTCCTCCACAAGGTAGTGAATGACAATGACGGATGACGCTTTGCATCTCGTCTTCCGGCACACATCTCCTAATGATGCCGTCGGGACCTCTCTTGAAGAGTAGAGGTCCATTCCAATAGTATTGTTGGACGTCCTTAAAGAACTTCTTCCTTTGTGCTTAGGATAGTCCGGGAGGTATTTCCTAACAAACCAAATAGTTAACAAAATCAGCAAACCATGGTTCATTACCTCTTGATATCTTGTCGATGCACTCCTCAATGATGTGTAAATGCTCGTCCGGAAAGGAGTCATCTATAGGTAGATCGTCGTCTTCTATGTGTGGTAGACAACTCAAATGATCCGCGGCAGAATTTTCTGAACCTTTCTTGTCACGGATCTCTAGATCGAATTCTTGTAGGAGAAGAATCCATCTAATCAGTCTTGGTTTCGCATCCTTCTTGACAAGTAGATACCGGATCGCAGAATGGTCCATGTATACAATCACTTTTTCACCTACAAGATAAGAACGAAACTTTTCAAAGGCATATACAATAGCTAAGAATTCCTTTTCAGTTGTGGCGTAGTTGAGTTGCGCTTCATCTAGCGTCTTGCTAGCATAGTAGATGGCATGAGTGCGACCTTCCGTCTTTTGTCCTAGCACCGCACCTACAACTACGTCACTTGCGTCACACATAACCTGGAACGGGAGATTCCAGTCCGGAGGTTGGATAATTCGGGCTGAGATTAGAGCTTCTCGGATCTTGTGGAAAGCATCTAGGCAATCCTGTGAAAATTCAAAAACTACATCCTTCATGAAGAGATTAGTTAGCGGTTTTGAAATCTTAGAAAAGTCTTTGATAAATCTCCTATAAAATCCAGCATGTCCTAGAAAACTTCGTATCCCCTTCACCGAAGATGGAGGAGGAAGCTTTTCTATAGTCTCTATCTTCGCCTTATAATCTTCGATCCCTCTATTAGAGATCAAGTGTTCTAACACAATGCCTTCTCTAACCATGAATTGACACTTCTCCCAATTAAGAACTAGGTTAGTGTCTTCACACCTTTGCAACACAAGAGAAAGGTTAGAAAGACAATTATTGAAAGAGGAACCATAAACGGAAAAGTCATCCATAAAAACCTCCATGATTTCCTCAACGTACTCTGAGAAGATGGCCATCATACACCTTTGAAAGGTGGTTGGGGCGTTGCAAAGTGCGAATGGCATCCTTCTATATGCAAATGTACCCCAATGACACGTGAATGTGGTCTTCTCTTGATCGTCCGGATGGATCGGAATCTGGAAAAAACCACTATAACCGTCAAGATAATAGAAATAGGAGTGTTGTGCTAACTTCTCAAGCATTTGGTCTATGAATGGTAGCGTGAAGTGATCCTTCCTCGTCGCATTATTTAGCTTGCGGTAGTCAATGCACATCCTCTATCCAGTCACTGTTCTTGTAGGATTGTGCTCATTGTTCTTGTTAGTGATAACCGTCATTCCTCCTTTCTTCGGGACTACTTGAACGGGGCTCACCCACTTGGTATCGGAGATAGGATAGATCATACCTGCGTCAAGTAACTTAAGAATCTCCTTCTTGACAACCTCCTTCATGATCGGAATTAGCCGACGTTGAGGTTATCGCGAAGGCTTAAAATCTTCCTCCATTAGGATCTTAGGCATGCATAATGATGGTTTAATTCCTACAAGATCCTCTATGGTATATCCTAAAGCCTTTTTATGCTACCTTAGAACAACCATTAGTTTATCATGCTCATCTTCACTTAAATCGGAACTAACAATTACGAGAAAGGTAGAATTAGTTCCAAGAAATGCATACCGAAAATGTGTGGGAAGTGGCTTTAATTCCATTGCTATTAATGCCTTTGATGACTCGTGAGGAGTGTCCAATGCTTCCTTAGAAGTTCCTAAGGGTGTAGGAGTGGTTGAAGAAGATTCAAGAGCATTTGTGGAAAGAACGTAATTATTCTCAAAAATTCCTTGAATTACGCCACCACTTTTACTTCCACGGCCGTGGTTTAGGGCGTGGAAGTCAATTATGGAATCACTGGTGGTTCCACGGCCGTGGTTTTGGCCGTGTAACTTACTGGAGCTCTCAAAAAAAACTGGTTACGGTCATCATGGGTGAAACCACGGCCGTGGAATAGCACGAATGGCCGTGATTCCTCACATCTTTTGACCCATCGTAGAGTTTTTCAAACTCTTCTTCTTGCACTTCCTTTAGCTCCCCCAAGGCTTCAATCTCCTCACTGCAATCCTCCTCTTCTCCTTTCTCCATGATGCTCATGGTTATAACCTTTTTCAACGGGTCCTTGAATAGAATTGAGCTCACTTCCTCTCTAGACGCCTCTTTGTCATAGATGTTGAACATGTCCTCTCCAAGAGTTGGCTCTTTCACCAATGTTGAAAGAACAAACTCAACCTTCTCTTCACCTATGTTAAAGGCGAATCTAGCATTCTTGCAATCCACCATACATCCGGATATTGCAAGAAATGGTCTTCCGAGTATGATCGGGACCGGACAATCGGTAGGAATTTCAGGCACAATGAAATTTATTGGAATGTAAAACTTACCGAGCTTGACTGGGACATCTTCAATAATACCGACGGGACGAGTTATGGATCGATCCACCATGTATAACGTCATCTTCACTAGTTTAGGTTCACCTAAATCGACCTTCCTACATAAAGCGAGTGGGATAATGCTAACACTTGCTCTCAAGTCAAATAAAGCGTCATAAGTGACTTCTCCTACTCCAATTGGAATGCAAAATGACCCCGGATGTAACACCCCAAATCCGCGGGATATCGGGATGTTACGGGCGAGACCTCACAATGGGTCCCGACCCTTAGCCTGACAACAATTTCACCGGATCTTGCAACAAGACACAAATAAAGGCCAAAACCGAAATACATTTTTATGCAATGTTATGAAACCCAACAATAAAAGAAAGGAAAGACTTCAGCCGTCCTTACAACAACATCAACATAATATATAATAACAACAACACAAGGACTCCAAAACCCAACTCAACCTAAGATGTACGGAACCCCGGCTGCCCACTCCTCCGGATCACTCGGCCACATCCTATCCTGCACATTAACTACAAGAATTGGTATAAAACCGTTAGCTCACATTCTAGGCATTATAAGAATAATATGACACAAACACACATAGGAACACAAACACACAACATACTCATAAACATACACATCCGTTACTTATTATCTTTTTAGGTTATTCCATATCTAATCCATTCGTTCAAGTGTGACACGAGAGTCTTATAACTCTCGTCTCTGTCCCCGTGTAACCAACAGGAGTGTGGCGGCGCCCAACCCGTATACCCTGAGGGAGTGATGAAGAAGCCCGCCCGTATACCGTGTATGGCCTGGTCGCAGAGATCCCCCCAGTCTCCCTCGGGAAACTGAGCGGTGATGTCACCGCCCGATAATAATAGTAGTAGTAACGATGGGCCAATAAATAAGGTCAAGTAAATCCTAATCCATTTTCATGCTTAAAAGCGGTAAACACACACCACCATATATATCCAAATAAGGCATAAAAGCGGCTAAGTAAGTCCGAGGACTTACCTCGTCTCAAAGCTAACCAAAACCGATAACACTCTCCGAAAGAATATAACTGAAGCCTGTTCAAGACAAGGCACGATGATCAACAACCACTCACGCAAGTCAGAAGTCCTTAGACTTCTAGTACTATATACTCTTACAAGCTCATACACTCCCATAAACTAGGATACTCTCCTAGCCCTCACAACTCATAAGATCTCAACTATAGCTTCATGTGCTAGGATACTCTCATCCTAAACTCAACACTCTCAACAAACATATAAATACCATCTCAAGTCTCACAAGATCAACCACGAAGCTCACAACCGTATAACAACTCAAGATCAACACACCACATGTCATTGAACATCAATAACCTCAAACACTCACCTAAAGGTTCCAAGCCATTACTTGGCATTTGCCCTAAGTTATGCTAGATCCAACCTAGCATGATTCTACTAAATATAACTAGATCGAAGGGAAAGAATACTCACACGACGTCGAAAGACGGAAGTCGTTCAACGGATGTCGACCTGGACTCGTTAGGCCTTTATCGGGGCGCTTCCGAACCTAGCATCAAACTAAGCAAATTTAGCTTATAAGCTAAATTTGAACGGAATAAAGAACATATATACTCTAAGGGAAACCCCACTTTTAAAACCCAAGTTAAAACCGTAAATACATTTTCCGGGCTAATTGTATAACATCATAAACCCAAGGTAAAACTCGTTTGCAAAGTCAACGTTAAAATCCCATAATTTAGTCTTTGAGTCATAACCCGGAATTAATCCAACATGAGCATAACATATATGGTACATATAAATAAGAATATAATTCAAGTAAATCCAAATTTTAAAACCCATAATTACATTTTCCAAAAATAAAACCTTGGCCATAATATGTAATTAAATTTCTGCAGGGCATAAATATCAAATTCCAGAAATTGTGGGTCCAAAACTGAGATTATATAGAATATGGGTCCACATTGTAATTATGCCAAATATTAGGGTCATACAGCAATTATGCACAAAAAGGGGCCAAAAGTGGAAATAAGCCAAGCCTTTCTTCAACCTTCTGTAACGCGACAGAGAAAGAAAGGCAAGGTCTCCTGGTGGTGCACGCAGGCGGAGGAAAGGGGAAAACACAACAGCTGAGTCGGTCTTCTATCTCCGGCGCAGGCGAGGGCGTGAGCGAGGCGGCTAGCTTCCGGCGGCTGTCACAAGATCCGGCCACCACGGGTAAGCAATAGGGAGGAGGAAGAAACAGATAAGGGAAAGAGGATAGACAAGGCTCACCAGGCCGAGTCTCCGACGGCTAAGGCGGAGAGAGTGCGGCGCTCCGGCGGGCTGAGGCGGCAGCGGGGAAGCCTTCCTTCAATCCGTCTGGCTGTAGCGGTTGGTCCCGAGGAGAAGTTACGAGAGAGAGGTGCAGAGAGGGAGATTGTAGAGAGGAAGTGTGGGGTTGGCTGCTTGGGGGAGTAGACTAGAAGGGAGGGAGGCGAAGGGTCGTCACAGGCCTGCAGACGGGTGAATCGAGGGTCGGCTGGCCCTAGCCCTAGACTAGGCGGCTGCTGCAACTCTCACTAGTGGGCAAAGGCGCCGCAGCAGCAAAACACGCACACGCCAAAGAGAAAGAAAAGAAGAAAAGAGAAGGAAAAAGAAAGGAGAAAAAGAATAAGAAAAGAAATAGGGCCAAAACTCGAACAAAAGATCGGAACGGGATTTATCTTTCCGGATCGGTAAATTCCGATTTCCGATTAAATTAAATTAATAAAATACGGGAATACATACATGTATCCCAAAATAATATAATACCCGGAAAAGTTATTTTTAAAAAATCAATAAAATATACTTTAAATAAGAACTCGAGCGATAACCAATCGTTGGAAGGGAGAAAAGCAAAGTCGAAACGCACCCGAATAAGCGGGGCGTTACACCGGATACTTCAGCTTTGGGGGCATCTTATCCTTCATTGTTTTGATGAGCTCCGATGATTCCGAACTCATCTTGACTTCTCCAAAGTCTTCTAGCTTCCTCTTGTTAGAGAGGATGTTCTTTAAGAACTTCCCGTAAGCGGGCATACCTACAATCGTATCAATGAAGGGTATATTAATGAGCAGTTTACTCATGAGTTCAATGAACTTACCGAACTGCTTGTCTTGACGCGCTCTCGCTCTAGATTACGGGAATGGTAGGGGAGGTTTATAAGCTGGAGGAGGAATGTAGATGTATTTCTTCTCCTTCCCCTTTTCCTTCTCCTTTTCAGTTGGGAATTCCACAAACTTGGGCTGCGGGTCGGTGGTTGTTGCGCCACTCCTAGTGGTGATAGCCATAACCCTTCCCTTTGGGTTGTCCTCCGTCTTTCCGAGAAGCTTTCCTTGATCTCTAGGAACTTCCTCGGCCTTGCTGAACATTTGGTTTTCTAAAGCTTTTAGAACTTTATCAACCTTAGTAACATAGTTCTCCAGTCCTTGAAGTTTTCCCAAGATTGTTTCCAACATGGGATCGGGCTTCTCCTTCCCCAAGTTGCTTGCGCCATTTGATGTTTGTCCTTGGCTTTTCAAAGGAGTAGAAGAAGAAGATGGTGATGTTAGTGAATTTCCTGAATTGGAATAATGATTACCGGAATTGTGTTGTTGGTTGGAACGTCAATTGTTGTTTGAATTCCGATTGTTGTTCCAATTGTTGTACCGGTTGTTGTTGTTGTTCCAATTGTTCCGGTTGTTCCTATTAGTATTCTCATTCCTTTGATAGTTGTTGTTGTTTCCTAAGTATCCAACATCTTGCTCCTTTGGCTTTTGAAGGCCAGCTATAATGACTTCCTTCAACTCCTTGATTTCGGTGTTGAGGGAAAAGATTTGAGTTTGCGCAGCTTGTGTCAACTTAGCTCCCAGGTCTCCTCTATTTTGATGGCTAGGATCCACCTTCCAGTGAGAATATTTCTCAATCACTTGGGCTTGCTTTTCAATGAGGTCCCAAGCATCATCTTCCCTCATGTCTATGAATGTGCCACATGAAAGGGATTGGAGCTTGAATTGTGTTTCCAGATCCAGCCCCTTGTAGTATATCTCCAACAATTCTAGCTTTTAAATGTCATGGTGTGGGCAATCCAATAATAAATCCTGAAACCTTTCCCAAGATTGAAACAAACTTTCGTTAGGCTTCATAATGAATGCATTAATCTTACCTCTTAACTCCGCAGTCTTGGATGACGGAAAGAACTTGGTTAAGAACTCCGAAGATAGATCCTCCCATGTATTAATTCTTCCATTTGGAAGAGCTTGATACCAAGACAAGGCTCTGTCCTTCAAAGAGAAGAAGAATGGCTTGATCTTGTAGTTGTTGGTGGTGGTCTTCTTCGGCTTCTTTGTCTCCATTAGAATCTCAAAATTCAGTAAATGTTGGTGTGGAGATTCAGCACTTTTTCCACCAAATTGATTTTGGCGAACCATGGTAATCACTTGTGGACTAAAGCTGAATTCCTGGATATCCTCAGCTTCAAAATTCACACCTAGGCGGCGTGGTTGCTGAATCGGATCCATCCTTTGTCCAAGAGTTCGTGGCTCCTCATCGACACGAGCGGCTCTCGCACCCCCAGCTGGGATACGAGGATTTACGGGTGGTCTTGGATCGTTCTGGACTGGATTGATTAGTGGATCGATTTCCTCTAGCGGTGGCATATCATCATCATCCTCATCGTTGGATGATTAAGCTCTAATGAATCTAGTTGGTTTGGCTTTCTTCTTCTTCTTGGATTCATTCATCTCCAACTTCATGTCCAGCATCATAGCTTTGAGCTCATCAATTTGAATTGATGACGCTCCGGTTCTTCCATACGAACCTTTTCACTCAACCTAAATTGAGCTTGAGATTCCTCCAACTCCGCTTGGAGATTTCTTTCTTTGTTTTCGGCCATCTTTCTTTCTTTAGCCTTTTACCTTAGAGTCTTTTCAAGTTCCGGATCAAAAGGTACGAGGTCCTTGATGGATCTAGACCTGCGCATATACCTAAAAGAACCTGCGACAAACACTCAAAAGAGATATCAAATAACAAGAGCAAAGCTCCCAAGCTCGACAACCGAGACCCGAAGTTTATATTTATAAAACTAAAATAAAAGCAAGCGAACCCGCAATGTACGGATCGGCGTAGATTAGCAAGTATTCAAGAGTATCGAACTCAAGGATTTAGTGAGTCAAAATTCAGTCTAAAGTAATCAAGCAAGTAAAAGTGTAAAGCTTTGCAAATATTGGGAAAAACAACAACCCTAAAGATCCGGATATCAAATTGTGGCAATTGATTCAAGATATTTTATAAGTATAAGGACAGAGTCGAGAATTGCAAAAGTATACTAAAGCAAGGTAATGTACGGTGAAGTTCCAAAACCCTATATAACTCACCCAAAGACACTCTCTATAAAGGTTGTTGAGGATGCAGTATAGAAAGGATCTAAGGACAAGAATTAAACTCAAATACCCCATCCTAAACCCAAAGGATCAAGATAAACTCAAACGGTTAAGGTTGTTACACTCGAAACTGAAATAGAGGATGTTGAATCTCACTACTACCTAGGAAAGGCAAGCCAAGACTAGGTTAAAGCAAATATTTAACTTTGGATCAAAGCAAAAGCAAAGGTCGTAGATCAAGGAAAATCACGGCAGGATCTTGAGTTCCAAGGCCGTGGAACCTCAAGAACAGGCCGTAATTTAGGTTCGTCGACGAGTTTCTCACACTCTCAGGGTCCAATCTGTTTACGATCGATCTATCATCATCTAAGCCACAACTATCAACCCTTCACCTTAGAATTGCTAAAGGGTTTTAGCCAACAATCATTGTCATTGATTCAATATTCAATTTAGAAAGAAAGAAATATGAAAATCCTCGAAAACTCAATAAACACTTGGAATCAATCTCAAATCTAAATAACAAAGCAATATGTTCAATGGATTCAGAATATGGAATAAGAATCCTCACAAATATCACAGGCAAACAACGGAAAACGGTTGTCAATCGTTTCCGAAATCAAAACCTAAGAAATCACCAAACTTCCGCCGCTAGTAAGCTTCGATCTTCAATCCTAGCCGTCGGCTTCGAAACTCTAAGCGGCGTCCAAAACAGCCCTAAGCAAGGATAAGCACGGGATAATCGCGAGGTACCGAAAACTCCTTTCTCTACTCCTTTTATAGAGCGAGAAAGGGTTACGATAAAAGCCCATTAACTTTGATGACGTGGCAAGTATGATATGTCATAATATTTGACAAGATCACGGTCATGTAGAACTTTCCACGACCGTAATTTAGAGCGTGGAACCAGATTACGGTGCCATATAATTTCCACGGCCGTGGTTTAGACCGTGTAACTCTCTGGAATGCTCCAAACTCTCTTCCACGTTCATGATTTCAAGTCCACGGCCGTGGATTAGAGCATGGACTTCCAATTTCCTTCTCCACGGCCGTAATTCAGGGCGTGAACTTGCATAACCTCTTTCTTTGCCTTTGTTTTGTGAAATCCTTCATCCATGCTTCTACCTTAGCCTCTCTAATGCATCTCTTTGTCCTCGAACATGATCAAATACTCCTTCTCTTCCATCATTTGCTCCGATTCAAGCTCTTATTCACCTATAAACAAAACAAAGCTAGTGTAGATCTCTATATCGACAAAATAGGTGAACAAGCTCACAATTGCTTCAAAACTATATTCATGTACACAATAATGAGGGAAAAATAACTAAAACAAGTGCCTAAAATATCGTCATATTTCATGCTAACAGTCGCATTGTTGAGCTTGCAATAGTGAATGCACATCCTCCATCCTATAACGGTTCTTGTTGGAATGAGTTCGTTGTTTCTGTTAGCTACAACGGTCATTCCTCCCTTCTTCGGGACCATTTGGATAGGGCTCACCCACTTGCTATCGGAGATAGGGTAAATGATATCTGCATCAAGCAATTTAAGGATCTCTTTCTTCACGACCTCTTTCATGATCGGATTTAAGCGTCTTTGAGGTTGACGTGAAGGCTTATAATCTTCTTCCATTAGAATCTTGTGCATACATACAGATGGTTTGATTCCTACAAGATCCTCTACGGTGTAACCTAGAGCTTTCCTATGTTTTCTTAAAACAATCATAAGCTTTTCATGTTCATCTTCACTCAAATCGGAGCTAACAATAACGGGAAACGTTGAATTAGTTCCAAGAAATGTATACCTAAGATGTGTGGGAAGTTGCTTCAACTCCAAAGTTGTTAATGCATTTGAGGTGTCTATATGGCTGTCCGACATCTCCTTGGAAGTCTCCAAGGGTGTGGAAGTGTTGGAAGAAGAATCATGAATGTTTGTAGAAAGAACGGAGTCATCTTCAGCATCTTCTAGAACCACGGCACCACTGTTACTTCCACGGCCGTGGAAAGTGTCTTGGGGACCGTGGAAAGTGTTGTGAATTAAATCTTTGCTCTCGACATAACTTTCCACGGGTGGAATAGGTGAAACCATGCCCGTGGAAAAGCACGATTGGCCGTGGTTTCTGACATTTTCGGAGCCAACGTACAATTTTTTGAATCCTTCAACTTGCACTTCTTTTAGCTCGTCCAAAGCATCAATCTCAGCATTGCAATCCTCTTCTTCTCCTCTTTCCATGATGTTCATGGTTATGACCTTTTGCAATGGATCTTTGAATAAGATCAAACTTATTTCCTCTCTAGATGCCTCTTCATCATAGATGTTGAACATGTCTTCTCGAAGTGCTGGTTCTTTTGTCAAAGTTGAGAGGACAAACTCAACCTTCTCTTCTCCAATATCGAAGGCCAATCTAGCGTTCTTGCTATCAACCATACAGCCAAAAGTTGCAAGAAAAGGTCTCCCGAGTATGATCGGGACCGGACAATCTGCAGGAATATCAAGCACAACAAAGTCTATAGGGATATAGAATCTACCGAGCTTAACCGGGACGTCTTCAATGATTCCTACGGGTCGAGTAATGGATCAATCCGCCATATACGTCATCTTCACCGGTTTAGGTTCACCGAAACCGACCTTCCTACACAAGGCAAGTGGGATAATGCTCAAACTCGCTCCCAAGTCCCAAAGTGCATCGTATGTGACTTCTCCTACTCCTATTGGTATGCAAAATGACACCGGATCTCTCAGCTTTGGGGGCATCTTTTCCGTCATTATTTTGATGAGCTTCGAAAATTCCGAACTCATCTTGACTTCTCCAAAGTCTTCCAGCTTCCTCTTGTTAGAGAGGATCTCTTTCAAGAACTTCCCATAAGCGGGCATGCCTAAAATCGCATCAATAAAAGGTATGTTAATATGCAGTTTGCTCATAAGATAAACAAACTTACCGAATTGTTTGTCTAGACGCGCTCTAACTCTAGATTGTGGGACCGGTAAGGGAGGTTTATAGGCTAGAGGAGGAACATAGACATCTTCCTTCTCCTTTCCCTTATCTTTCTATTTCTCTTTCTCTTTCTCAATGGGAACTTCAACGAATTTGGGTTGTGGGTCGGTGTTTGTTGCACCACTTCTTGTACTAATTGTCATCACCCTTCCTTTCGGGTTATCTTCCGTCTTTCCAGGAAGTTTCCCTTGATCTCTTGGAATATCTCCAGCCTTGCTGAATACTTGGTTCTCTAAAGCTTTTTCTACTTTATCAACCGAAGTAATGTTATTCTCCAATCCTTGGAGCTTTTCCAAGATCGTTTCCAATACAGGGTCGGGTCTATCCTTCTATGGTTTGCTTTAACTATTTGACGTTTGCCCCTGACTTTTCAAAGGGGTAGAAGAAGAAGAAGAAGAAGAAGAAGAAGAAGGGGGTGTTAGGGGGTGTTAGTGAATTTTTAGCATGTGAATAGGGATTACCGGATTTTTGTTGGTAGGATCTGCAATTGTTATCGGAGTTCCTGTTGTTGTTGTTGTTGTTCCAATTATTGTTCCGGTAATTGTTCCTATTTCCTTGATTGTTGTTCTCCCTTCCTAAATAGCCAACGTCCTGCTCCTTCATCTTTTGAAGGCTGGATTTTATAACTTCCTTCATCTCTTTGATTTCATTGCTGAGGGAGAAAATTTGAGCTTGATGTGCTGGATTTAATTTTGCTCCCGGCTCTCCGGAATTTCGATTCTCATCATCAGCTTTCCTATGGGAATAATTCTCAATCACTTTAGTTTGCTTCTCAATGAAATCCCAAGCATCATCCTCTCTCATATCATTGAAAGTTCCACATGAAAGAGATTGAAGATTGAATTGTGTTGTCACATCTAATCCTTTGTAGTAAATCTCCAATAATTCCAACTTTGAGATGCCATGGTGCGGGCAATCCAATAGAAGATCTTGAAACATTTACCAAGATTTAAACAAACTTTCGTTAGGTTTCATAGAAAAAGCATTTATTTTACCTCTCAACTCCGCTGTTTTGGATGGTGGAAAGAATTTGGTAAGGAATTCCGAAGTCAAATTCTCCCATGTGTTAAGTCTTCCAGCTGAAAGAGCTTGATACCAAGTCAATGCCTTGTCCTTCAAAGAGAAGAAGAACGGTTTCAATTTAAAATTGTTGTTGATATCCCTTTGAGGTTTCAATTCTCCATTAGGATCTCATAGTTAATCAAGTGTTGATGCGGAGACACAGCATCCGTTCCACCAAACTGATCTTGGCGGATCATAGTGATGACTTGTGGGCGAAGTCCAAAGTCATTATCATCTTGCTCTCCAAGATTCACACCTAAACGGCATGGTTACTGAATTGGGTCCATTCGTTTCCCAAGGGTGCGTGGTTTAGCCATGACATTAGTCGCTCTCGCCTCTCTAGCATAAGGGTGAGGATCAACATAGGTTCGAGGATTTACCGGTGGTATCTCCTCTAATTCTGGCATGTCATCATCGTCTGATGATTCAGCTCTAGATGCCTTTGCTTTCTTTTTCTTGGTGCTATTTCTCTCCAATTTCATGTCTAGAATCATCGCCTTAAGCTCATCTATTTGAAACTGATTTCGCTCTTGTTCTTCTATACGTGCTCTCTCACTTAATATGAGTTGAGCTCGAGTTTCATCCAACTCCTCATGGATGTTCTTCTCATTATTTACATCCATCTTTTTCTCTCTTAACTTTCTCTTCAAAGTTTTCTCTAATTCGGGATCAAAGGGAACGAGGTCTTTGGTGGATCTAGACCCTCGCATATACCTAAATATTCTGCAAAAATCACTCAAGTAGAATAGATCAAATCACAAGAGCAAAAGCTCCCAAGCCTGACAACCGAAAACCGAATTTGGAAAAAACCAAATCCCCAGCAACGGCGCCAAAAACTTGTTCGCTCAAAAGTGTGCGTCACTAAATCTTAAAATTTATAAAACTGAAATTAAGCAAAAGCGAACCCACAGTGTACGGATCGGCGTAGTAAAGCAAGAATTCCAAAGTATCGAACTCAGAGATTTGGGGGGAACAAATTCAATTCGCAAAGTTGTCAAGAAATAAAATAGAAAGCTTTTGCAGATAATTGAGAAAACAACGATTCTAAAGATTCAGGTATCTAATTGTGGCAATCGATTCAAAATATTCTAAGGATATAAGGACAGAGTCGGATTGTAAAGGTATATCTAAGGTAGGAATTGTACGGTGAAGTTCCAAAACCTATACGTCTTACCCAAAGGCTCTCTCTATAAAGGTTGTTGAGGTTGCGGTATAGAAAGGATCAAAGGATAAGAATTAGTCTCAAACACTCATGCCCAAACCCAAGGGAATCAAGGATAATCCAAAACAGTTAAGGTTGTGACACTCGAAACAGAAATAGAGGATGTTGAGTCTCACTACTACCTAGAAAAGGTAAGTCAAGGCTAGGTTAAATCAAATCTTTATCTTTGGATCAAAGCAAAAGCAAAGGACGTACGACAGAGAAAACCACGGCCAGATCTTGAGGAAGCACGGCCGTGGAACTCAAGAACAGGCCGTAGAAAGCCTCAACGACGAGGTTTCTCTCAATTCTCAAGGTTCAATCTGTTTTGGTTCAATCTATCATCATCTATGCTACAACTATCAACCCTTCACCTTAGAATCGCTTAAGGGTTTTTAGCCAACAATCGTCATCATCAAATCAATAATCAAATATAGAAGAGAAAAAGGGTAAAACCTTGAAAACTCAATAATAATCGAACAATCAATCTCAAAATAAACCAAAGCGTTTTTGTGTTCAAATGAATGTAGAATCAAAGAACAGAAAACCTCACAAAAAATCTCTAAAACAATGAAGAACGGGATGTCAATCCGTCTTCAAAAGGAATCCTAAGATCTTCTCCAAATATGCAATCTCAAAATGCATCCTTCTCCGAATGTTCCCTGTACGCAATAAGATCTTCCGAAATCTCTCCAATTAATGCCTCGAAATGTCGCGGATGCAAGATGTCCTTTTTCCTCCTTCAGCCTTCTTATAGGGAAAAAATAGGGTTACGAAAGCCCAATAACCGTTGCTGATGTGGCAAATATGACACGTGGCAACCGTTATAGAAATCACGGCCAAGTACAAACTTCCACGCCCGTGGAATGGACCGTGGAACCTTTTTGTTGCTCTCGGCCTTGTTTTCCACGACCTCAATGCCTAAACCACGGCCGTGGTTCTTCATGTTTGGCCGTGGGAACTCCAATTTTTTTGTAAAAGCCTTTGTTTCGTAAGGCTCTCTAATCATGCTCCTTCATTGGCTTCTCCAATGCATCTTCTTGATGCCTAGCATGATCAAATATTCCTACTCACTCCATATATGCTCAAATCCAAGCCTTTATTCACCCAAAAACAAATCAAAGCTTGTGTAGATCTCTATACCAACATAATAGGTGAATGTGCTCATAAATGCTTCAAACTCATATCCATATACACCAAAGAAGGGGAAAAACAATCTAAACAAGTGCCTAAAATAAGGTCATATTTCATGTTATCAACAGCTCCTCCTGAAACTTGCTGAAAATCTCAACAATAGGCAAATCGTCTAATCCAGCCTCGAGGAAATCCTGAAGACGATCCCTTCTCATAGTTGTAGTGCAGTAGCGATCCCTGATCATTGTCTTCATCGGCTCATAGCGGGTTCTTACTACGCACAGTCCTCTACCAAGAATGAGTTTGATCCTTTAGAAACGTTTGTGCTATGTCAACTCGACGTCCCTTTGGGCAACCAATCGCCTCCATAGGAGAATCCAGCTGTCCTAGCCACAACTCCACCTCTAGCCCTGTCTTCCCCATGAAAGAAGGAGCCTTCAGCTGGTTGAAAGCCTTCAACAAACTGCCGAGCCTCGACTCTCTCGTCTCAACTGGTGCTTTAATGACATCAACAACTCTAGCGGGCGGGGCAACGACCTGTGTAACTATCTGCGAAACTTCAGCTTATCTCGCGGGAACTGGCGGTGCTGGTGCATATCCTCCAGTTCTGATATCCTCCTCCACTCTCTGCACAAAGTCGCGATATGCAGAAGCTCCAATGGACACTCGATCGAACTTGGTTGACTGTGCTCGCTGTGCTCCGGACCTAGCAGCGGTCTTGTTCCCAACCTCGGGAACAACTGATAGCATGAATTATTGTCTATATTTTGGGGCTTGTTTAGACGTTTTATCTTCAATAATCTGTATGTTTGGATGTATATTATGTGATTATATTGTCGTTTCATCTACCTTTGCGGGAATCGAGGTCTACACCAAGTTTCGTTGTAATCGTAGGTAAAATGACACGTTTTACATCAAAATGGAGCAAAAAGAGCTAAGGAGTCATTGGAGCTACATTCAGGAGCTTAAGGAAGAGTCCAGGAATCATGGAAATGGATTGAATATTCACTTTGGACCAAATTTAAGAGATTTCACATTTAGTTGTGATTCACCTCGGTCAGCTACAATACCATCTCGACTGAGGTGATCCAGAGGAGCTGCTCGACCGAGGCGAACACCTTGGATGCGGCGAGAGATATATCTTATTTGGCTGAGATCTTTTATTTTTGGAAAGAGGATCTTATATTTTTAGGCTGGATTCCTGGAAGGAAGAAGATAATTTAGCCCATATATTATACCTATTTTTATGGGAAAAGATCTTTCTAAGATATCTTATCTTTGGAGGGGAATTTTCCTATAAGAAGGATCGGATTTTCCACAAATCCGAGACCCACTATCGTGCTAATATATCCCGCATACATCCGCTAACAGCCCACAAACACCCATAACAACTGGGAGATTTGAAGAATCTTTTTGAAGGTTGAAGGAAGATTGAAGGAAGGAAGTTGATAGCTTTTATAGCTTTTGTGAAGGGTTTTGTAAGATTCTCTTAGATTCCCTTCTTGTTGATTGTCTTATTGGATTGTGATCCAAGGAACGCTTGTTGATTGATAATTGATTCAGTTATTGAAGCCTTTCTCTTAAGGTTTTTGTGTTCGATTATTCACCTTCTTCTTAAATTTGATTACCGCTTTCATGATGATGAGTGGCTAATTTCCTTGTATGATTCTAGGGTGATTGACTGAAGGTTGTGGGAAAAACAATGATAGAATGATCTTAATCCCAGTAGGACCCTGAAAGCTCGAGTCTTTATCCTTAACCCTAGAACATCTCGTTCAGTCAATGAACATCTCGGCCGGGGTGGAATTCGTCTGACCGAGGTGACCTTTCTGATCCGAAATTGAGAGTTAAGTGTTAGAGTTTGCCAAATCCTATTCTTATTACACTTTTCCTGGTTCAATGCAAGCTTAGGATGAGACTTACCCGGTAATTCCTTTGTTTGTTTACCTAAGATCATAAGTGTAGGTAATAAAGGTTTATCCTTTATTGGGTTTGAGTGTGCTTTCATCCCATCTTTGTGAGTTGGCCTGAGACTTACCCGGTAAAGGTTGATTCTATTCCCTTAGGTGGAGTGTTAGTTTGAGGTTATAGTTATTTTCCTTAATTCCTTGAAACTTACCCGGTAATAGGAGTTACGGTTTGGGATTAGTGAGTAGTGAGACTTACCCGGTGATCTATTCCACTTTAGAAACACCTTCCCTTTGCAAAATCTCAGCTTTGTCCGCTTATCTTTAGATCTTGAGTTGAACCACAACTAGATGCTTTAATTCCTAGAATTGCATATTTCCTTAATTGACTTTTATCATATTTGATTGTGTTAATCACTTGTGTGGTTAGTAGTTGCATTGACAACCTATACCTGCTTTGTTTCACTAAGTCCCTGTGATCGACCCCTGGAATTTCTTGTTTTTTACTACGATTGACCCGTACACTACGGGTTCACATCCTTGTTTTAAGCTTACATCTAGGGTTATAAATTTAAAGCTTGCACACACCGTTTGGAGCGAACAAGTTTTTGGCGCCGTTGCCGGGGACTTGGTCTAGACCGAGCCGGTTGCGGTTGGCTTTGCGGGCGCTTGCCCCTGTTTCTACTAACCACTCTACTTGAGTGACTTTCGCAGGTTCCTTTTCTTAGGTTTATGCGAAGAACCCGCGCTAGGAAGGAAATCGTTCACAACGATCCCGAACCAGAAAAGACATACAAAAGACGCTTGAAAGAAGCGAAGATGGCCAACCAAGACAATCGCGATCTTGAGGCCGAATTGAAGGAGGCGTTAGAACAACTACGTCTCAGTAAAGAAGAGCTGAGACTGGAGAGGGAAGAAACTCGCACAAGGATTGAGGCGATCGAAGCAGATATGGCAGCTTTACGAGACCATTATCTACCTCGACCGAACCCAGATCCTCGACCGAGGCAAGACCCTGCTCCAGATCCTCGACCGAGGCAGAATCCAGTACATGTTGCCTCGGCCGAGATACTTCCACCTCGGATGCCAGTCCGAGATGTTCTTTTTGCAGGTATTCCACAAACCCTAGGGTAGAGGATGGACCCTAATCAACAACTGAGGTGTCTAGGAGTCAACCTAGGTGATCCAGCGGACCATGATTATGAGCTTCGACCGCAAGTTCTTTCCATGATTCGCCAATGCCAGTTTGGAGGGTTAGAGAGGGAATCTCCACATCAACATCTACAAAACTATGAGATCTTGATGGAGACCTTGAGACCTTCAAGAATAGAAAACAACAACTACAAGCTAAGGCCTTTCTACTTCTCTTTGAAAGATAGAGCTCTTACTTGGTATCAATCTCTTCCTCCAGGAAAAATCAGCACTTGGGAAGAGATGACGACGGAATTCTTGACTAAAATCTTTCCCCCCTCTAAAACCGCTGAAATGAGAGGGAAGATTAATGCATTCATCATGAAGGACAAGGAGAGCTTGTCCAAGTCAATGGAGAAATTTAAAGACATTCTTTTGGATTTCCCACATCATGGGATTCCAAAGATAGAGTTGTTGGAGATATACTTCAAGGGACTGGACGGAAACACCCAGTTCAACCTTCAACTACTATCCGCCGGCACGTTCATGGACATGCTAATTGACGAAGTTTGTGAGTTCATAGAGAAGCAAGCTTTGCACATGGAGAAATACTCCCACCAAGGAGCTGAAGGTGGAGTTAAAAGAGTCAACTTTCAAGATGCTCCACCTAACAATGATCAACTCACTTCTTTGAAGAATGATGTGAAACAATTGAAGGAACTCTTAGTTGCTCAAACCAAGAAGGAAGATCAAGGATCAAGGAACAAAAATAGTTACCGGAACAACAACAACGGTTCCCGGAACAACAACTACAACAACAATAGAGGATCCAACAGCAATAATTGGAGGGCAAACAACCAAAATTCGGGTAACCCTTACTCTAACTCCAATTTGAATGACTCCTCTAATCCTTTCCTCTCTTCTTCTGCTTCTTATACTCCATTGAAGAGCCAAGAGCAAGGATCAAGTTCGTCCCAGCCAGAAAAGAAGGATGCGGTGATGGAGGCCATCTTGATCAAACTCAACTCTATGGAGACATCCATGACTTCATTTTCGAAGGCACAAAAAGCCTTAGAACAACAATTCTTTAACAAGGCGAATGAAGCGCCAAGAGATCCAAGGAAGCTTCCAGCAAGGACGGAAAGCAACCCTAAAGGACAAATTATGGCAATAACAACGAGGAGTGGACTGAAGACAGCAGATCCAGTGCCTCGGTCGATGCTAGTACAGACGAAGACCACCTCGGTCCAGGTACAGTCAAAGAACACTTCGGCCGAGATGCCAACCGAGGTGGAGCCACAGAAAGCGGAGGAGAAAACTGAAGTTTATATTCCACCTCCTGCATATAAACCACCACTCCCATTCCCCCAGTCAAGGGCCAAAGCACATCTAGACAAGCATTTTGGTAAGTTCCTTGACTTGATGAATAAACTACACATTAATATCTCTTTCCTTGATGTTATTCTAGGGATGCCCGCCTATGGGAAGTTCTTGAAAGAGATTCTATCAAGGAAGAGGAAGTTGGAAGACTTTGGTGAAGTAAGGATGACATCTAAATCCTCGGAGCTTATTCAAATCATGAAGGCAAAGATGTCACCCAAATTAAGAGATCCCGGCTCATTTTGCATTCCCATTCAAGTCGGGGATGTCACTTGTGAAGCCTTATGTGATCTCGGAGCCAGCGTGAGCATCATCCCGCTGGAGCTATGTGTTAAGATCGGACTTGGAGAGCCCAAGCCGGTGAAGATACAATTATACATGGCGGACCGCTCCATTACCCATCCCGTGGGCATTTTGGAAAACGTTCCGGTCAAGTTAGGTAACTCCTATTTACCTATAGACATTGTTGTGCTTGACATTCCCGCAGATTATCCCATTCCTATCATTCTCGGGAGACCATTTCTAGCAACTTCGGGTTGCAATGTGGATTGTAAGAATGCCAAGCTAAAGTTCAACATTGGCGGAGATGAAGTGGAGTTTGCATTACTTGCGGCTATGAAGGGAGAGCATCTAGGAGATGATATCTTCAACATCTATGATGAAGAAGAATCAAGAGAATTGGTGATCTCTATCCTTATTAAAGATCCACTTGAAAAAGTTATTAGTTTTAGCTTAATGGAGGAAGGTATAGATGCTTCTTGTGATGTAGATATACGGAGCTTAAAGGAGCTGAAAGAAGATCCAGGAGCTAAAATTGAAAGACTAATCCAGGAGAAGAAGATCTCCAGTTTCGGTTCCAGTTGTAGTACCTCGACCGAGGCACTTCCTGGACCAAGCGAGGTGACTGAAGAACATCTCGGTCAACCTCTTTGGACCTCGACCGAGGTCGAAAGCGAGATGATGTCAACTGAGACCACTGAAAATAACAAACTTCTTACTCCCTTTTCTGACATTCATCCTCAGTTGGTGGAACATTCTCTCCACCAAATTTCTGATAATAAAGGACCTTGGTATGCTGATATTGTTAATTATCTTGTTTGCCAGGAAATACCACCCGGATTGACGTACGCTCAAAGGAAGAAATTCTTCAAGGATGTACGCCATTACTACTGGGATGAACCGCTGCTATTCAAGAGAGGGCCGGATGGGATGCTTCGAAGATGCATTCCAGAAGATGAAGTTAATAGTGTCATACGGCATTGTCACTCACTCCCTTGTGGAGGGCATGCTAGCGCCAACAAGACATGCGCTAAGGTATTACGTTCCGGTTTCTTTTGGCCCACATTATTTAAGGATGTGCAAACGTTTGTTGTCTCTTGTGATGCATGCCAAAGAACAGGGAACTTATCTAGAAGGAATGAGATGCCACTCAATAACATACAAGAGGTTGAGATCTTTGATGTATGGGGAGTGGATTTCATGGGACCTTTCCCATCATCCAGAGGAAACCTCTACATTCTTCTAGCAGTTGACTACGTCTCTAGATGTGTTGAAGCCATTGCTTCCCCCACTAATGATGCAATGGTGGTTGTGAAGTTCTTTAACAAGACTATCTTTCCACGTTTTGGGACTCCACGCATCATCATCAGCGATGGAGGGACGCATTTCATCAACCGGAAGTTTAAGGCACTTCTATCGAAGTATGGGGTAACCCACAAGGTAGCAACCCCTTATCACCCTCAAACTAGTGGACAGGTCGAGATCTCGAATAGAGAAATTAAAGCAATCTTGGAGAAGACCGTCTCTAGGACTAGGAAAGATTGGTCCATGAAGTTGGACGACGCTCTTTGGGCTTATAGGACCGCATTCAAGACTCCCATTGGTACCACACCTTATAATTTGGTATATGGGAAGTCTTGTCATTTGCCCGTTGAGTTAGAGCACAAAGCATATTGGGCGATCAAATGGTTGAACTTCGACATCAAGGAAGCCGGTGAGAAGCGGCTATTGGATATCAATGAGCTGGAGGAGCTGCGTATGAATGCTTATGAGAATGCCAAGATTTATAAAGAAAGGACGAAGAAATGGCATGACAAGCGTATCATTCCTAAGGAGCTTAAAGAAGGAGACTTAGTTCTACTCTTCAACTCCCGCCTCCGCCTCTTTCCAGGTAAGTTGAAATCTAGATGGACCGGACCTTATGTTGTGAAACATCTTTTCCCCTATGGTGCAGTTGAGATTTGGGGAGAAACGAGTGGAAGCTTCAAGGTCAACGGTCATAGACTTAAGAAATACAAACCGGAAGTTCCGGTTGAGGAGGTTGCACCGCTATACCTTGTTTGAGAGATACCGTACGGTCCAGCTAGCGACCTTAAAACAAGCGCTTCTTGGGAGGCAACCCAAGGTATTGCTTTCTTTTTCCTTTTCTAGTCTAGTTTTAGATAGTTTGCTTTTTCTTTGCTTTGTTTTGTTTTTGGCGTCCTAGACAGACAACAGGTGACATCTAAGGAAGGAATACAACCCAGGAGCACAATTGGAAGGACAGAAGTTCGAGAATTTGAGAAGACGGAGTTTGACTGAGACACATCTCGGTTGCTGTCACAGCACCTCGACCGAAATGATTCTTGAGCAACCGAGGCGACTAGGGTTTTTGAAGATCCACCTCGGTCCGTACGCCTCGGTCCAGTCGAGACCATCTCGACCGATGTGACAGCAGTTCCAGAAAAGGGTATAAAAGGGGGCTGAAATTTCTCTCTCCTCCTCTACTTCCCTTCTCGACCGCGGCGCACTTCTCACCTCGCCTCTTCGTTCTTGGCTCGTTTTCGACGATTCTTGCTTCTAAACTGAGAGGAAAGGGTAGAGGATCGCATTGCAAGCGCAAATGTGCAGCAAAAATGAACCGAATCGACCGAATCTGGGTAAAATCCGAAAAAACCCTAACCCTTCTCTTCTCCACTGTTTCCTTTCGATTTGGGCTTTGGTTGCCCCTGCATTTGCTGAGAAAAGGATTAAGTACCCCATAGGAGCCTTTGGTAGTACTGAGACACCCCAGAAGGTCAGACAGGGTGAGCTTCTGAGTTTATACTACATGGTGACCGGAGGAGTTCCGGACTTTGGGATGATGCTGGCGGAGGATCTGCATAGGATAAAGGCGAAGGCCAAGGGAGATATCTGCTGCGGAGGGATAGTGACTCATATAGCGAGTTACATGGACTTGGATCTGAGCGCATGCACTATGGTGGCGGCTGCCAAGCCGCTCGGGCTTCAGGAGATGATCACTAGGAGGATACTGTTTCCTCGTGGTCTTACTACGCCGTATGTGGCGATGCCCTGGGAGCAGACTGCACCCCGGGGTATTAGGTGGTCAGCTCAGTTCTCCGTGTATGATCCGCATTAGTGGCAGACTGCGTGGATCCCACTGATGGATGACGCTAGAGAGGCAGTAGCAGCAACTCAAGGGCCAGCTGAGGAGGATGAGGTAGAGGAGGATTATGGTGATGACGAGGATGGCGGTGCTCTCATGGATACGGGCACAGATACAGCTGGGACTAGTGCTCCGGTCATTGATTTAGATGACGACGAGACTGAGGAGGAGCCAACTGCAGCACCCGCACGTTCCGCTAGGCGTAGGGTACGCAGACAGAGAGATCTAGTTGCTCACCGTCGGACATTAGAGAGATGCATGAGAGGCTACATTACCAACACACGATGGCTGAGATTCAGTTTCAGCATATCATGGGCTATCCATTCGACCCATCTTATCACCCGTATGTGCAACCACCACCACCACCGGATCGGGATTATTGAGAGCTTGCAGGATTTTCTTTCTTTATTTATTATGCAGCTCAGCTTTGTCCGGTGAGTACTTTGTTTCTTTAGACTTATTTTGACCCATTGGGACAATGTGTCCCAAGTATGGGGTATTTGATGTATTATTTGACTATGGATGTATGACTCGACTCTATTTAGATATTATTGTCTTATTTATGCTCTATGTGCTTATCTAAGACTGCACGCATGCATACAGGTTATTTGATTGAGAAAAACGTCAAAAACTGGTTTGAAAAAAAAAATTATGATCTCGACCGAAGTGATTCTGACCAAACGAGGTACTTCACCTCGGTTGACTTAGAACATCTCGACCGAGGTGGCTTAACTGGAACAGTTTTCGAAACGATTTTTGTGCTTCTTATCTGGATATGACCTCAGTGATGATTTTGTTTGCTGACTGGTTTTGAAATCTTTTTATGATTGAAAGGTTTTATGATATGTTTAAGTTGTTAAATGCTTTGTTTGAAATTTTGGCATGTTTAATACTTTGTTTTTATCCAAATTATGTTGAATTTGAAGGTTGACACCACATGATGAGTTCTCTCACTCTCTTCCTGGAAAGACCAAGGCAATTCATTCTCTTCTCTTCTTCTTCTTGATCATGCTTAGCCCCTCATATACATATTTGCCTCCCTTTACCTATCCGGGAATTTGGAAGCAAGCAAAAGTGAAAAGCAAGTGAAAGAAAAGTTGAGATGTTGGCTGAAAGTTAGAAAGAAACAAGTAGGTTTGGGAAAGTCAATCATGATGATGAGCAACTCGGCATCATTCACATAGCCGAGTGTTTGTGTCTTGCAAAAGTCGGATTGAGCGATATTCCTAACGGGTCATGGTATGTGCATCAAGGGTTTGAGGCATCTCGAAAAATTGATGATTGCTGATTTCCTAGGCTTCGGTTATTGTGCACCTCTGTCCATGCATCCCAAAAAGTAAAGTAAAAAGTAAATAAGCAAAGCTTATTGGTGGAAGATGTTGAAGTTCAAGTGAAAGTGAAGAAAAGATCCTTTTCTCGGATTCTAGCACCACATTCCCTATATACATCCCACCCTCACACGTTTCTTGACCTTCTTTTGGAAGCCCTTAAGACCTCGAGCTTGTTGATTGACTTAGTGGTTTAAATTGGATTATACATGATTAATTTCGATAATTATGATTTATTATACACTCTATGATTTTATGCAAAGATGAACAACTTTCTTATATTTATAAAATGTTTTGATCATATTTTGATTTTAAATTCCATAAAGCATTCTCTTAGAGTGATCTATGATTGTAGCACACCATTAAAAATGTTTTGAAATACTTTTCATCAATCTTTATGACTTATAATCCATTCTATTTTGTATTTTATATTCAGAACTTGCTTGGGGACAAGCAAGGGCTAAGTATGGGGTATTTTGATAGCATGAATTATTGTCTATATTTTGGGGCTTGTTTAGACGTTTTATCTTCAATAATCTGCATGTTTGGATGTATATTATGTGATTATATTGCCGTTTCATCTACCTTTGCGGGAATCGAGGTCTACACCAAGTTTCGTTGTAATCGTAGGTAAAATGGCACGTTTTGCATCAAAATGGAGCAAAAGGAGCTAAGGAGTCATTGGAGCTACATTCAGAAGCTTAAGGAAGAGTCCAGGAATCATGGAAATGGATTGAAGATTCACTTTGGACCAGATTTAAGAGATTTCACATTCAGTTGTGATTCACCTCGGTCAGCTACAGTACCATCTCGACCGAGGTGATCCAGAGGAGCTGCTCGACCGAGGCGAATACCTTGGACACGGCGAGAGATATATCTTATTTGGCTGAGATCTTTTATTTTTGGAAAGAGGATCTTATATTTTTAGGCTGGATTCCTAGAAGGAAGAAGATAATTTAGCCCATATATTTTACCTATTTTTATGGGAAAAGATCTTTCTAAGATATCTTATCTTTGGAGGGGAATTTTCCTATAAGAAGGATCGGATTTTCCACAAATCCGAGACCCGCTATCGTGCTAATACATCCCGCATACATCGGCTTACAGCCCGCAAACACCCATAACAGCTGGGAGATTTGAAGAACCTTTTTGAAATTTGAAGGAAGATTGAAGGAAGGAAGTTGATAGCTTTTATAGCTTTTGTGAAAGGTTTTGTAAGATTCTCTTAGATTCCGTTCTTGTTGATTGTCTTATTGGATTGTGATCCAATGAACGCTTGTTGATTGATAATTGATTCAGTTATTGAAGTCTTTCTCTTAAGGTTTTTGTGTTCGATTATTCACCTTCTTCCCTTATATTTGATTATTGCTTTCATGATGATGAGTGACTAATTTCCTTGTGTGATTCTAGGGTGATTGGCTGAAGGTTGTGGGAAAAACAATGATAGAATGATCTTAATCCCAGTAGGCCCCTGAAAGCTCGAGTCTTTATCCTTAACCCTAGAACATCTCGTTCAGTCGATGAACATCTCGGCCGGGGTGGAATTCGTCTGACCGAGGTGACCTTTCTGATCCGAAACTGAGAGTTAAGTGTTAGAGTTTGCCAAATCATATTCTTATTACACTTTTCCTGGTTCAATGCAAGCTTAGGATGAGACTTACCCGGTAATTCCTTTGTTTGTTTACCTAAGATCATAAGTGTAGGTAATAAAGGTTTATCCTTTATTGGGGTTTGAGTGTGCTTTCATCCCATCTTTGTGAGTTGGGCTGAGACTTACCCGGTAAAGGTTGATTCTATTCCCTTAGGTGGAGTGTTAGTTTGAGGTTATAGTTCTTTTCCTTAATTCCTTGAGACTTACCCGGTAATAGGAGTTACGGTTTGGGATTAGTGAGTAGTGAGACTTACCCGGTGATCTATTCCACTTTAGAAACACCTTCCCTTCGCAAAATCTCAGCTTTGTCCGCTTATCTTTAGATCTTGAGTTGGAACCACAACTAGATGCTTTAATCCCTAGAATTGCATATTTCCTTAATTGACTTTTATCATCTTTGATTGTGTTAATCACTTTTGTGGTTAGTAGTTGCATTGACAACCTATACTTGCTTTGTTTCACTAAGTCCCTATGATCGACCCCTGGAATTTCTTTCTTTTTACTACGATTGAACCGTACACTGCGGGTTTGCATCCTTGTTTTAAGCTTACATCTAGGGTTATAAATTTAAAGCTTGCACACACCGTTGGAAGCGAACAACAACACTCTCAGCAACTTCTTCAGCAAACGCCTCAACGATAGGCGGATCAGTAATTGAGGCTTGGCCCCGACCTCTAGCTAGTGGAGGTCTCCCTGCACGTCCTAGTCCACGGACGGCAGGTGGAAGAGGTGGTCGACCCCTCTTCGCCCCATAGCAGACGTAGCTCTAGTACGTGTCATTTACGATAGGGATATTGATATATAAGGTCACGCTACAGCTAAAGCAAAAATCCAAGAAAAGCACATAAAGGCCAACACAAAAGAACAACACTATTGAGATCCGCAGAGGTAGTGGTGGTCGCTCGTACATCTATCCAAGACCGAAAAGATTGAAACAAAACCCCCTTTTGAAAACATAGACCCCTTGCGGGTTTTGTTTATTTATCCATTCGACCTTTATAAGATTTCGAGTGCCATTGTCGCCAACCTAGAGCTCTGATACCAAATTGTAACACCTCAAGTTCTGGGAACTCGAAGCGTTACGGGCTAGGACCTCACAATGGGTCACAACCCTTAGAGTAGCAACGACACAACAGATCTTACAACACGGCACAAACAAATGAAAAACAAAACTAAATATAAAACCAAAGTTTTAAACAAAGGGAAACGTAAAAGACTCACAGCCGAGTTCAAAACGAAAGAAAAACAACAACTGAAATATAAATCCGATCTCGTCCTATAATGTACGGGAACCCCGGATGACCACACCGTCCGGATTATTCAGCAGCACCTATATATTGCAAGGCATCTACAACATCGGTATAAATCGTTAGCTAACATTCTAGATATCAAAAAGACTATAAAGGCAGAAACACACATAATTTTAAGTAAACACATCAACATTCTCACAAACAGCCGGTTATTATATATCATTATTTTATCCAATTACTAATTCAACTTATGGTTGTTACACGAGAGTCGTTGCGATCTCGCCTTTGTCCCCTTTCACCAACAGGAATAGAACGTATGCATCCTTCCGTCACCTACTAGACTAGTCGCAAGAGCACCTCCCAGTTTCCCCATTCTGAACTTGACAAGCGGTAACCGCCCGATTATAATAAACTTGGGCCAATTACGGTTATAAAGGTCAGTCCTAGTTCCGATTATCAGATATAGCAATAAACAACACAAACAAGCCAACACAAACAAGCCAACACAATCAACCAATACGCGGAATGAAGCTAAGTAAGTTCAATGGACTTACCTCACTCGAAGGTAACTCAAAGCTCAACAAACAACTTAGATAACCTCAGAAATGGAGAACGGAAAGCCTGTTCACACAAGGCATCACGAATCAGGAACGATACAGTTGCTAGAAGTCTATAACTTCTAGTCTCGATGATCTCTAAGAGATCTCCACAAGGTAAGGTCTTAACATTAGTCTTACGGAACACTAAGGGTCAACAACAACGTCGTAGGCAAAGGGAAGGAATAAGGAAAGCAAGGAAGAAAGCAGCTCACGGAAGAAGGAGACACTACAAAGGAAACCGCAGGGGCGGCAAGACAAACCGCGGGGGTGGTACTGGGCAGATCCCGTGAGGGCGGCACACAGAAGCACGGGGCTTCGATAGAAGCAACTATCGGCCTCTCGATGACAACAAAATTACGAAAAAGGCCAAAGCTTGCTCTTTCAACACTCTCACACTTCAAAACTCAACCAGGGGAGCAGTGAACGTCAACATATCATCAATGGAACGCTCCACAAGAATCAAGGCTCAAAATTGATCCTTTGAGAAGAAGAGAAGGGAAGAACAAAGAAGAAAACGAAGCAGAAGGGAAAGGCATGCAACAAATCATGAACGTGATGAAGATTTCAGGGAAGAGAACTTACACATTCAGTAAGGGAAGAAAAAGACATGGCTGCAACTCTCAGGGTTGAAGAACGATGTATGCAAGAAATGGGAAAAAGAACAGAAGACAGAAATATATAGAAAAGGGGTGGAAAGATAGAAGGAAAGACGTTTTAGGGCTAGGAAAATGATAGGAAAGCCAACTCGAAAGAAAGAAGATTGGATCTTCTATCTATGGAAGGAAGATAAAACGAACAAAAACAAATTGGGCGCGATTTGTGGCGAATCCGCAGGGGTGGCTCACTATCACCGAGGGGGCGGTGACAACCAAGGCTTGCCGCTGGGGTGGCCTTCTTCACCGTAGGGGTGGTGAAGGCAAAATTTGGGGTCTTACACGAACTATTCATTCTTCTACTAACCTAACGCCTTTGGAGTGTGTCTCTAGGTTGAATCTTTTGACTCGTTTTGATCTTATATCGTTGCCTATAGATGAGTGAGTAGATTTTATTGCAGAAAAACGGGTGGAGTTCATCAATGAGTTGCATGAGAAGACACGGCTAATGTTGGAGGAGAAGGGAAAGCTAGTTGCTACCAAGGTTAATAAATATCGTAAGGAATTTCTATTCAAGCCAGGATATCAAGTTTGGTTGCATCTATGGAAAGAAAGGTTCCTGAAGAAGAGAAAATCAAAGCTTTCACCACTTGGAGACGGACCATTTAAGGTACTACGTAACGTTGGCAATAATGCTTATGTATTGGAGCTTCTAGAGGAATATGGCGTGAGTCATACCTTCAATATAGGAGACTTGAGTCCTTATGTGACTATTGATGAGCATGGTGATGATTCGAGAACGAATCCTTTTCAAGAAGGGGAGTATGATGAGGGAGCGTCCCCAACACATCCTACTACTCATGGACCTATCACTAGATCAAGAGCAAGATCTTTGAAGGAGAAGGAGAAGGAGTCTCAACCTATCATGGAAGGATTTATCACTAGATCTAAAACAAGAACCATTCAAGAGGACGTTTATAGCTTATTGGAATCCTTACCTCCTAAGGAGACCATTGGTGATCTATTTGTGTCTAAGTCTTCCTTAGTCACATTAATGACAATTCCTGCCATGAAGACTAGTGAGGAGATGTCATACATGAGTGAAGATGATGAAAGAAGCAAGGAAGAATCTAGTCGAGATTTTCATTAATCTAGGAGAGATTTCAATTAGTTTATTTTTAATACCTTTAAAGCTCTAAACATTCTAAAGGTATCTTATCTTTTATATTTTGTAGGATTATTTTATCC
Organism: Fagopyrum esculentum; assembly: GCA_033239045.1. Taxonomy (NCBI): domain Eukaryota; kingdom Viridiplantae; phylum Streptophyta; class Magnoliopsida; order Caryophyllales; family Polygonaceae; genus Fagopyrum; species Fagopyrum esculentum. The sequence continues at coordinate 118,905,686 of BSUD01000002.1, forward strand.
TTATTATTTTCTTAGGATTTCGGCTATATATCTCCCTAGGTCAAGGTATTAGACAATATATTTGATTTGATATTTCTTTCCACAATGTTATGAGATACTCATTACTTCGTTTATGAAGTTTTCATTTTATTCATTCCTATTCAATCACAAAGGGAGCCTTTGATTGAATCGTTGTGAGCTCTTGCTAGGTTGTTCTTGCATGTTAATCTTCTTAAGGATTGGTGCTACTAGTCGATCTAGTCCCTCCTTTGGCTTGTCTCGATTTGAAGACTTGTGTAAGGTTGAAGAAGGAAGAGTTAAGGTTATTAATTGTTGAGGGTTTTGATCCAATTGATCAAGATTCTTGCAAGTATATCTTGGTTCTTATCTTCCTATATTTCATCAATATTACTCCATACCATCTTTTATTAATCTTACCATTTTATTCCACACAATTCATGTTTTTGTTCTTTGAGTTTTCATAAATCTCAGCATTATTATTACTAATCTCGCCCGAGATTTGATGTCGAGATTCCAAGGTTGAAGATTTTGTGAACTTTCAATCTAGATCCAACAATCGCGACCTCAACCCCACATCAATTACTTTTCTTCCAAAGAGTGCAACTTTATCAGCATAAATTATGTTCAGAATAATTGTTATTATCTACATTTAGAATATTTTTGCTAGACATAAAGTGCAAGATCATAATACCACACTGATGCAGGGGCATTTCAAACACTACACATGAACGTAGTATCACATCTGGATGTGGATCACGTCCAAGATCACCCAAGGATGCAGGATCACATCCAAGACCAGCCTTGGATACAGGTTTATGTCCAGGACCGACAATGAAAGCAAGAGCACGTCCAGAACCTCCTATCAAGAGGAGGAAGATAGAGGAATGGAAAGGAAAGTAGACACAACTATGAATACCAAGGCCTCAAAGAGAAAAGATAAACAATACCATTAAAAGAAGATGGTTGAGGTCTTTTCAAGCCAGAAGATCAAGAATGCATGAGAACATAAGCAATCATGTTCTAAGAGTTAAAGAGAGGAGAAGACTCATGGGACCCACACAGATCCATCTGCCAACACAACCATACTTTGATGGAACCGGGTCTCCTTCCATCAAAGTATGAGTGGGTGTCGTTGCCATTGTTGACTTTGTTCGCATTGGGGAGTCCACGACAAGATCTTGTTTATCCCACTTTATTGATGGAATTATAAACTTGTTCGGGGCGAGTACTTACGCAAACCAAATGCCACAAATATGCAATGCCTACTATAAGTAGGAGAGCAACGAGGTTGGTTTGAAATGATTAGTAGTATAGATTGCATGCATCGGAAATAGAAAAATTGTCTGACTGCTTGGCAAGTCAATATGTAAGGGTGATAAAAAGTCAACCGTTGTGCTAGAAGTTGTTGCATCTTACGATTTGTGGATATGATATGCATTTTTTAGAACTCCAAGTACGTGTAATTACATTAATGTTTCCGACCGTTCTTCCGCGTTTGATGATGTGCTATATGGTCGAGCACCCACAATAGATTTTGTTGTAAATGATAATCATTACAACTTGTCGTATTACCTTGCCGATGACATTTATCCACACGGGCTACATTTCTCCTTGTCAATTCGACACGCATTTAGTACGAAAGATACATTGTTTTTTCAATGGCAAGAGTCATGCCGTAAAGGCGTGGAGCGAGCTTTCGGTGTCTTGTAAGCTCGTTTTGCTATTGTACGTTATCCTACGCTTGCTTGGGACATTAATTTGATAGGAAACATAATGAGAACATGCATATTTTTGCACAATATGATTGTTGAAGATGAACGTGGTACCTATCAATTATATTATGATTCATCCCAATTCAATCAAGTTGTTGTTAATGAGTTGATCGTCTCGGTTCTTTCATTTCAAATGGCGCAGTTTATGAAAATAGGAGTGCACTCCGTGACACGAGCATGCATCACCAACTAAAAACGGACTTAGTTGAGCATATATGACAAAAATTTGGAAACTCGGGTCGTTATCATTAAAAATTTGTACTTGCATTTTTTTAATAATTTGTTTGTCATTTAAATTATATTTTTTCTGTTCTTATTGTTTATTTTAGATATTTTTGTAGTTTTGATGTTATTTTAGTATGTAACTTTTGTTATGTTAGTTGTTACTAAAATTGTGTTTTTTTATTAAGTTGTTTGTTATTTAATTATTTATTTTATTAATTTTGTAAATGTTTACATTTTAAATTTTATGGTTAGTGTTTATTTATAATAGTATTATTATATTATTTGATAATAAAATAATATCTAAATATACAATTCATTAGTTTATTGAAAATATATAGGAAAGTAAAAAGTGAAAAATAAGAGTTGGGGATCTTTGTTGGAGATATAAATAAGTGAAAAACTGAAATGGGAATACTAAGTGGGCGGGACAAAAATTATGTTGACGTAACAACAAAAAAAAACAAGGTTGGGGCTCTCTCTCTTGCACGTGGTCTAATGACATATGTAAGAATGTTTAACTAAAATTTACAAAATATAAATTTCTCGTTTAAATATAAAATAACAAAAAAAATCTTTTTAAATAAAATTTAATTTTTTTGTATCTAATATGACACCTAATTGTTAGAGTATGAGTCTAGTATATTGGACCTAATATATTATATCATATCTTGGATTTATCCATTGTTTGACCAATTGAATAAGACAAGTTTTCGATTCACAAATATGTTCACCAATTTGTATATAGTTGCAGAAAAGTTTAATATATACAAACGGACCATTCAATTTACGTGATAAGATTAACACTTAAACGTGAACATAATAGCTCAGACAAGTAAAAAAAAAAAAGTTGAAAGGGACTTGTAAATATATTGCACATGTTTAAGGATTTGTCTACTTACCTATGACAATTGCCCATGAAAACAAACTATCTGGGTCATATCGATGTACTTGTAAAACTGTTCCCCCAACAAGACATCACCAAATTGAGCATCATCATTATACCACCACTGTCCAGTGTCCCCTTAATGAAACCAAAATATGTACAGTTTAATAGCTGCGCCATTTTATCTAACTAACACATAATATTAACAAGGATGAGCAAAAACAAGTCTTACAACAAAACCATTGAACATGAATCTACTGTCCTTGAGTTCTACTACCTCCACAAATACTAACCCGAAATCCGCAAATTTCGATCTAGTTCACTACTATATCACCGAAGCGTATCAGCCAACATCATGGACTGCTGATGGTAATTGTTCAGCAAAGACGATCTGTCTTCATTCTCATCAGATATAGTTTTAAACTGCAGTGGACTGCTGGATGTTTCGTTTAACAGCTGAAGAAGGGACATCAGGACTTGCATTCTTGTTACACTTCGGTTTGTCTGCATAAGCATTGTACACAAATAATGTAAGTTTATTCCAAATTAGAACAATGAGATTTGAAGAATGCATCTTTGTACCTCAACAATGAAATGTGCCCACACTTTGTCACCGCGAGCTTCTACCACGCCCTTCAGGATTGTCAAGCCAAAGCTTCGAATCACATCAGCTATCTCCAGAAACAATCCTTGCTCTTCGCAAACCATCTAGGAAAACATACAATTCAGTCGATTTATACTAAACAAATCATATTGAACTGAAGCTCATCTCTTACCTCAATAAGCATTTGACCCGAGTGGCCAAGATCTTCAACTACAACCGGGTTTTGACCTCCCACATCAATTGCCCATGCAGCTGAACTACTACTAATCCCGCCATTCCCATTGTCCCTCCGAGCTTGGCCAACCTGAATCAAGAATCAATTTAAGATAAACTGATGGAGTTTCTATTTGATAGCATAGCTCAAACATCAACCTACCTTGAACTCATCGATTTGCTTCAGTTTATCACCATACATCATAACTCCTTGCATAAAAAGCATGTGCTTAATGGCGCGATCCAACAATGAGTCAATGCTACACTGCTTAAACGCCAGACAAACTTAATGTATAAGAAAAATTACAGCTCCTGAGATAATTCTGAACTTCTGTTGAAAATTACCTTTGCACCATTAGGAATGATCTCTCTCAACTCCTTGATACGGTCTTGGATCATTTGGCGATCTTTAGGCCTTGGCCGTGTGCTTTCTCCTCGTCTACCTCTCTTCTTCGTACCCTTAGATGACTCGTCGGCCCTCTCCGACTGAGCTGCTATACAGCTTCGAGAAGATAATCCATCACTCATGCTACATTTACCAAGTGAGCTAGAACCAGTCCTGTTGCTGCAGATTTGAGAAAACAAACCCTTATTCGGCACCACAGAGGCCATGTTCTTGTTATCTGCCAATGGAGCCATAAAAATGTCTTCCAAGGACCCTTCTCTTGTATGATTCCCAGTTAAGATATTGGAGAGATCATCATTAAGAACAGATTCCAAGCCAGTGTCACAAACCCACCGGAGAATATCATCATCTGTTTGGTATTGTTGTGGAAAGTCAGTTGAGTTGCAATTCAGCAAACCATTATGGTTGAATTCAGATTCTTGTATGCGAGTACTTGATTCGGACCACATTTGACCACCAATTAGATCAAAGGAGTCAATGTTCAAGGATGAGAAATTGTTGTCTGATGGGACAAATCCATCAAAGATATTCATCTCTCTCAACAGTTTGTTTTGCTTGAACCACAAATCTGTAATCCCTGCAATTTAAAAACAAGAAATTCAGAATATTCTTCCTGTCAAAGACAAGAACTATTTGGTCTGAAAGTAATTATAAAAAATAATACTAAAGTGAGAGGAACAGTTGGTCTATAATATGCTTGCAAAAATATGTATGAGCATCCAAACCACAAGCACACATCTAGGCATGACCCAGAATTGGCGAGAAAAGTGAACGCTTGCAGATGAAAATGGGTAAAACAGAGAAAAAACAAGTGAAAGAATCTCATTTGAAAGGAGAACTTAAAATAGAAAATAAATAAATAAATAAACAAATATGGATCTTGAGCTATTTTGTTATTAGTAAGCAACAGTAGAAACAGTAGCAAGAAAGTACATGGTGAAACAATGTAAAAACCCAGTATTTGATGAAGATTGTAGTCATTAACGATTAAAAACCGAACATTTTCATCATTATATACGATAAGAAGAAGGCAAAGGGTTAGTGTTTGAAGGTGAACTAACAATGGGTGATAAATTTGCTGAGAGCCTTGTTGAATCTCTGTTTGTTAACTACTTTCCCTTTATAAACCCACCAATTCTGAAACTTGAAGAAAGAAGGCTAGGAGACAAAAGAAGGAAAAAGAGAAAGGGTTCTTGAGCAGAGGAACAAGACTTCAGAGCTGGCATTAATAATGGTTGAGAGCAGGAATCATAAATGAACAGCGAGTGTACAGGGGGGAAAACAAAAGAAAACCCTTTTCCCAAGAACCTTATGGATTCCTGATTTTCAGTGCATATGAGAGGAAAATTACTACCACACCAACATGTGTTTCTTTCCAGATTATGCAGAAGAAGCAAAGCAATTCACGGGAAGATTATACGAGTAGATGGGTATTGATGTGGGATCTGCTTTAAGCATATGAGTGTTTCATTTCATGGAGAAATACTCAGTAAAGGCTAGCTATAAAGAGTATAAGCCAAACCCAAATCAGCAAAGGGCGTTTTTTATAATATCATTTTGCTGAAAATAATATAAATGTATTAATAAATTTTCTTTAACAATTGCATATATTTCCATGTGATCTCTTATAAGGAAACTGGCAGAAGTTTACAGCAATAATTAGAGGTATTGGAAAGTATTCCACCACATTGTCACGGGAAGAAGAAATCGCAAAAACATAAAAGAGTTTACGATTATTGATGGGATCGCTCTTTTCGTTCGAATGTGAAATCCGTTCAGAAATTAGAAAGGAGTTCTTGGAAAAATTCTCTAAAATTCAACTTGATACTACGTTACTAGAAGAAAAACTCCCGATTAATAAAAATAAGGTTAACAATGAAGATAACATCAACCTAACAAAATCCCCTAAGGCCATCTCCAATAAGGGGGTTATATGTCGCCTTTAGTCCTACTTTATTATAAAATGGTCTCCAATAAAAAGAAGTTATAACCCTTAAGGTCACCCTTTAACTCTTCAAATGGGACCACTATTAAACTCATTTGCTCTTTTTTTTAAAAAAAAATAATGCAACAACTCCCCATTCAACTAATAATAAATATTATTTTATTTTGGAGAAGGAGAGAGAAAAATGAACCTTTATAATATTTAGTTATAAAGGGTTAAATTAGCCCTTTTATTATTGAAGACCATTGAACTAATAATAAATATTAAATATTTTTTTAGGATTAAAATTTAACCCCAAGGCTATTATAGCCCTATGTTATTGGAGATGGCCTAATAATGCTGAGATTAAAAATGTCATCTTCGACATTGGATGTGACAAGTCCTCAAGTCCTGACGGGATGTCTGCTGCCTTTTACCAAACTAGTGTGGACGCGCGTGCTACGCACGCGCGCCGTGACTTATAAACGTACAATTTATCATTAAACGATCGAAATGAAATATTATTACATTGAAATCAATCTGGAGTAGTATGTACAACATGGTCTTATTCCCCCCACACAAAAAGATCGTACCACATAATTAAGTTAATACAAGTAAATGATTTAATCATGATCAAGCACTAAAGGGAGCTTATTTAGATTTAAAACTGTAGCATAATTGCTGCAACATGTAGTTGGAGATGTAACCCTCCATCTCAAAGTTTGAGCTAGATTGATCATTAGCTAAAACTTCAACTTTTACGAGCAACAATCAACCCATAGGCAGACTTAATTGAATCTAGTCTGGAGGATGTTGCTACTGTGTGGACATAAGCTCTTGTTGCTCCATGCTATGACACAAGGAAAGAAGGTTGCGCTTAACAACTTAAACATTGTATAAAGAAACAAATATTCTATTCTTTCTATGTAAATTTGTTCAATGTCTGCTATCATTCAAAGTCGAATATGTACAAAAAATTAAGTTTCTAATACCTGCCAATACAAAATTTCTTGAACAGTAGCAGATTTTGGATCCCCTTCAGGCCACATAGAAATTACTACATAGATGGCAAAATTTTCCGTCACTTTAATTTAACTGGCAATCTTTAATGCCTGTTCCATGGGGATAAGATTGTCAACTCCTGATTATACAAGAAGAAATTGCAACTGAATCAATCATTTAGTACAAGCCGCCACCAAAAAGGAATCAACATTTATGAAATCAGTAAAAAAAGTTTCATAAATGAGCAAATGTTAAACATGGAGGCATAATAGCTTCGTGAGTTTTGTGGCCATTCACATAAGCCATGCAAAGTTGTAAATGTTGCGTGAACCTTTTGAATTTGAAGCAGTAATCAACATTTTTGTATGAAAGTCATCCATAAGATGATCCAAGGAGATATTGGTTTTCAATATATATAAAATGTTGAGCAGATCTGATAGCTTGGATGTAAGCTATCTGCATGCTTCTATTAGTCATCAGATTCTTAGAACAAATGAGGTTCTGCAATATAAAATTACCATCAACTTGAGGGTAAAATTAAGTAAATGTCTCTATGCTTTCATCTATTGTTGGATGTTAGCAAACACTCACAGAGCGTATTATTCTTGACCAAATAATGCTCACACAAAGGTCTATGGATTATCACTAATTGGCAATAATTAGTGCTCATCGTTAATTAGTGAAACACCTCTTATTGAAATAAAACATTAAAGTCATTGACAGGATCGAGATTAGTGTAACCTGTCTGGAAAAAAAAAACAATACGTGAAGAATGTTTTAAAGATTAATAGTATGAGAAATTGACCTTTATGATCTCAGCAATGACTACTATCTTGTTGATTGCCCCTCCCATTGTTTTCAATACAATTTTCTTTTCACATTTTTCTTCATACAAAGGTCAATGACTGAATTTGAATAAGCCAAAACCTTAAATTTAAAATGCTCCACCTCATACTTTATAGTACACAGAAGTTGTATCTTCGATAAAATATGCAAGCAAGCGACAAATCTCAAAATTTGCAAATTCTCAAAATGAACAAAAACCGAGTCAAATAATCATACCCGTTCAGGTTGATTAGCTTTACATGATCAAAATTCAGGTTGAGCCTTTTGTAGTTTACAAGAGGATGATAAATTATTCAGCGGAATGTTGTCTTACCTAATTTGACATTCTTCTTGGTCATTAAGTACAAATTGATGTGAATGCTTTTTTTTACTTGCACAATGTTTAGCAATAGAAGCCGGTGACCTGATAGTGTGATGAGTCTGAGAAATCCAACAATTATTGTAGCAGCATTATACAGTTTCACCTCTTGGATTATAACTTTTCGAAAAGATGAACCTCTTGACACCTTTAGCTTCAGATCAACCTGCAAATAGATATCTCATTTAGCTACATTTTAACAACAAACATACTGGGTTAACTCTAATGTGACAACAATGAAATCATGTTAGTTCAAATGTCATTGATACCGCCTTAAACCAAATCCAAGGGACATATTCAATCACCTGGCCCATAAATCAATTGAAATACAAATATAGATACTATTTAAAGTTGATATCTACATCTTAGGTTGAACTACTAACCCATGGTAGCGTCTCAGGCAGAAAAATCAAGATCAAACAGCGCAAATGATTGCTTATGTTGAAATAGCTGCAACTATAAGCTGGGGAAAAAACTTGCTTCAAGTTACAGAAGCCTTTGTAACCAACGCGGAATGATCTTTTGCACAGAGAAGCGCCAAAAAACATTCAACAAAGAGTAAAGCAAAAATCAAAGCACACATTTCAGATCCGACTTTCAACCGACTTCAGAAAGAGACTCACTTCATCACGACTGAAGAGGGGGGAAAAGAGTACCGGACGGAGCATGGAGGACGTGAAGAGCTATAACACGGTCTCCAGGCTGAGCAATCTTCAACCCAAGTAAGAAGTCCCCTGTTTGAAGAGAGAAATTAGAGTACAATACTCCTTTGCTAAAACCCTACAACTAACTAACCACCAAATTGAGAATATTCTTGGACGTAGATCTAGAGGGCGCAACCACACTTTGAAGGAGAAACTTATCCTTGTATTGCATGTCAAGAGGAGCTTCTTTTTGTGTTTGCATTGTTACTGTACAGTGTACACCATAGAAACAAGTCATAATCGTTTATTTTGGGTAATTACAACTCAATTTGTTGAAAGTCTATTACTATCCAAACAGGTAACAACACCTAAGACATTACATATAGATCGAGGCAACACAACACCGGTATTAGAACGATGATAGCATGAATTATAGTCTATATTTTGGGGTTTGTTTGGACGTTTTATCTTTCACATCCTACATGTTTGTATGTACATTATGTGATTTTACTACCATTTCATCTACCTTTGCGAGAATCGAGGTCTACACCTAGTTTCGTTGTAATTGCAGGTAATATGGTACGTTTTGCATCAAAAAGGAGCGGAAAAGAGTCATGAGTCATTTGGAGCTACATCCAGGGAGCATAGCCATGGATTGAAGATTCACTTTGGAGCTGATTCGAGAGATTTCACATTCTGTCGTGAGTCACCTCGGTTGACCATTGATTCACCTCGACCGAGGCGATCCAGGGACACCGACTCGACCGAGGCGAATACCTAGGACGCGGCGAGAATATTTTATTCTTGGAAGAGATCTTTTAAATTTGGAAAGTGATCTTATATTTTTGGGCTTAGCTTCTAGAAGGAAGGAGATATGCAGAATATATATTTTACCTATATTTATGGGATAATATCTTCTTAAGATTTATTATCTTTGGAGGTTTATTTTCCTATAAAAAGGGTTGGATTTCCACAAATCCAACATCCCGCATACGACGCAGCACACCCCACACACGCAGCAGCCGCAGTATACTCCGATTTGAGAGATTTCGAAGAACCTTTTTGAAGGTTGAAGGAAGGTTGAAGATCATAGCTTTTTATAGCTTTTTGAAGGGTTTTGTAAGATTGTCTTCAATTCCTTTCTTTGTTGTCTTGTCTTGTTGGATTATTATCCAAGGAACGCTTTGTTGTGATATTTGATTCAGTTATTGAAGTCTTTTCATTAAATTCTTCTTTGTTCAAATATTCACCTTCTTCCCATATATTTTAATACTTTCATTATGATGATGAGTGGCTAATTTCCTTGTGTGATTCTAGGGTGATTGGTTGAAGGTTGTGGGAAAAACAATGATAGAATAATCTTAGATTCCAGTAGGATCCTGAAAGTTCGAGTCTTTAACCTTAACCCTAAGCATCTCGTTCGGTTGATGAACATCTCGGCCGGGGTGGAATTCTTCTGACCGAGGTGACTTATCCGACCTAAAACAGAAAGTTAAGTGTTAGGGTTTGCTAAATCCTATTCTTATTTCACCTTCCTGGTTCAATGCAAGCTTAGGATGAGACTTACCCGGTAATTCCTTAGTTTGTATACCAACGATCATAAGTGTAGGTAATAAAGGTTTATCCTTTATTGGGGTTTGAGTGTGCTTCCATCCCATCTTTGTGAGTTAGCCTGAGACTTACCCGGTAAAGGTTGATTCTATTCCCTTAGATGGTATGTTAGTTTGAGGTTATAATTCTTTATCTTGATTCCTTGAGACTTACCCGGTAATAGGAGTTACGGTTTAGGATTAGTGTGTAGTGAGACTTACCCGGTGATCTACTCCACTTTAGCAACACCTTCCCCACGCAAAAATCTCAGCTTTGTCCGCTTATCTATAGATCTTGAGTTGGAACCACAACTAGATGCTTTAATCCCTAGAATTGCATGTTTGCTTATTTGACATCTTATTCATCTTTGATTGTGTTAATCGCTCTTGTGGTTAGAATTAACGTAGCATACCGTGTTGACTCTGTTTCACCAAGTCCCTGTGATCGACCCCTGGAATTTTCTTGCTTTTACTACGATTGACCCGTACACTGCGGGTTCGCATCCTTGTTTTAAGCTTAAGTCTAGGGTTATAAATTTAAAGCTTGCACACACCGTTTGGAGCGAACAAGTTTTTGGCGCCGTTGCCGGGGACAGTTCTGATATGTTTAAGTTGCTAAATGCTTTGTTTAAGTTGCTAAATACTTACAGGTTATTTGACTGAGAAAAACGTCGAAACCGAAAAAAAAACAAAATGGTTTTAAAAAAATTTTTGACCTCGACCGGGACAGTTCTGGCAAAACGAGGTGTTTCACCTCGGTTGAACCAAGAACACCTCGACCGAGGTGGGCGTAACAGAGAGTTTTCGAAAACGATTTTTGTGTTACTTATCTGGATATGATCTCAGTGAAGATTTTGTTTACCGACTGGATTTAAATTCTTTATATGTTTGAAATGTTTTATGATATGTTTAAGTTGCTAAATGCTTTGTTTAAAATTATTGGCATGTTTAATACTTTATTTTTATCCAAATTATGTTGAATTTGAAGGTTGACACCGCAGCATAAGTTCTCTCACGTTCTTCTTGGAAAGACCAAGGCAATTCATTCTTCTTCTTCTTCTTCTTCTTGATCATGCTTAGCCCCTCATATACATATTGCCTCCCTTTACCTATCCGGGAATTTGGAAGCAAGCGAAGTGGTGAAAGCAAGTCAAAAGTTGAGAAGTGGCTGAAGGTGAAAGTGTTAGAAAGTAATTTTAGGTTTGGGGAAGTCAATCATGAAGATGAGTAACTCGGCACCATTCACATAGCCGGGTGTTTGTGTCTTGCCAAAGTCGGATTGAGCGATATTCCTAACGGGTCATGGTATGTGCATCAAGGGTTTGATGCATCTCAAGAAATTGATGATTGCTGATTTCCTAGGCTTCGGTTATTGTGCACCTCTGTCCATGCATCCCAAAAAGTAAAGTAAAAGAGAAAAAGTGTGAAATAAGCAAGGCTTATTGGTGGAAGATGTTGCAAGTCAAAGTGAAAGTGAAGTTCATCCTTTTCCCGGATTCTAGCACCACATTACCTTACATACATCCCTACCCTACACGTTTCTTTACCTTTTCTTTTGGGAAGCCCTTGAGACCTTGAGCTTGTTGATTGACTTAGCGGTTCAAATTGGATTATACATGATTAATTTTGATAATTATGATTTATTATGCATTCTATGATTTTATGCAAAGATGAACAACTTTCCTATATTTATAAAATGTTTTGATCATATTGAGTTTTTAAATTCCAGGAAGTACTCTCTTAGAGTGATCTATGGTAGTTGCACACCATAAAATGTTTTTGGAAGACTTTTTCATTGATTTTTTTGACTTATAATCCATTCTATCTTGTATTTTATATGCAGAACTTGTTTGGGGACAAGCAAGGGCTAAGTATGGGGTATTTTGATAGCATGAATTATAGTCTATATTTTGGGGTTTGTTTGGACGTTTTATCTTTCATAATCTGCATGTTTGTATGTACATTATGTGATTTTACTACCATTTCATCTACCTTTGCGAGAATCGAGGTCTACACCTAGTTTCGTTGTAATTGCAGGTAATATGGTACGTTTTGCATCAAAAAGGAGCAAAAGGAGTCATGAGTCATTTGGAGCTACATCCAGGAAGCATAGCCATGAATTAAGGATTTACTTTGGCCAGTTTTGAGAGATTCTACATTCAGTTGTGAGTCACCTCGGTTGACCAGAGATTCATCTCGACCGAGGTAATCCAGAGACGCCGACTCGACCGAGGCGAACACCTAGGACGCGGCGAGAATATTTTATTTTTGGGCTTGGCTTCTGGAAGGAAGGAGATATGCAGAATCATATATTTTACCTATATTTATGGGATAATATCTTTCTAAGATTTCTTATCTTTGGAGGGTTATTTTTCCTATAAAAAGGGTTGGATTTTCCACAAATCCGATCGTGCTTAGAGCCCGCAAACATCCGCTATCAGCGCAGCAGCCGCATACTCCAATTTGGGAGAGAGTTGAAGAACCTTTTTGAAGGTTGAAGGAAGATTGAAGTCCATAGCTTTTATAGCTTTTATTGAAGGGTTTTGTAAGATTGTCTTCAATTCCCTCAATTGTTGTCTTGTCTTGTTGGATTATTATCCAAGGAACGCTTTTGTGTGATATTTGATTCAGTTATTGAAGTCTTTTCATTAAATTCTTCTTTGTTCAAATATTCACCTTCTTCCCATATATTTAATACTTTCATAATGATGATGAGTGGCTAATTTCCTTGTGTGATTCTAGGGTGATTGGCTGAAGGTTGTGGGAAAAACAATGATAGAATAATATTAGATTCCAGTAGGATCCTGAAAGTTCGAGTCTTTAACCTTAACCCTAAGCATCTCGTTCGGTTGATGAACATCTCGGCCGGGGTGGAATTCTTCTGACCGAGGTGACTTATCCGACCTAAAACAGAAAGTTAAGTGTTAGAGTTTGCTAAATCCTATTCTTATTACACCTTCCTGGTTCAATGCAAGCTTAGGATGAGACTTACCCGGTAATTTCTTAGTTTGTGTATTGACGATCATAAGTGTAGGTAATAAAGGTTTATCCTTTATTGGGGTTTGAGTGTGCTTCCATCCCATCTTTGTGAGTTAGCCTGAGACTTACCCGGTAAAGGTTGATTCTATTCCCTTAGATGGTATGTTAGTTTGAGGCTATAGTTCTTTATCTTGATTCCTTGAGACTTACCCGGTAATAGGAGTTATGGTTTAGGATTAGTGTGTAGTGAGACTTACCCGGTGATCTACTCCACTTTAGAAACGCCTTCCCCACGCAAAAAATCTCAGCTTTGTCCGCTTATCTATAGATCTTGAGTTGGAACCACAACTAGATGCTTTAATCCCTAGAATTGCATGTTTGCTTTATTTGACATCTTATTCATCTTTGATTGTGTTAATCGCTCTTGTGGTTAGAATTGACATAGCATACCGTATTGACTTTGTTTCACCAAGTCCCTGTGATCGACCCCTGGAATTTTCTTGCTTTTACTACGATTGACCCGTACACTGCGGGTTCGCATCCTTGTTTTAAGCTTAAGTCTAGGGTTATAAATTTAAAGCTTGCACACACCGTTTGGAGCGAACAAGTTTTTGGCAAATTGAGAGAGTTGAAGAACCTTTTTGAAGGTTGAAGGAAGATTGAAGTCCATAGCTTTTATAGCTTTATTGAAGGGTTTTGTAAGATTATCTTCAATTCCCTCAATTGTTGTCTTGTCTTGTTGGATTATTATCCAAGGAACGTCTTGTTGTGATATTTGATTCAGTTATTGAAGTCTTTTCATCAAATTCTTCTTTGTTCAAATATTCACCTTTTCCCATATATTTAATACTTTCATGATGATGATGAGTGGCTAATTTCCATGTGTGATTCTAGGGTGATTGGTTGAAGGTTGTGGGAAAAACAATGATAGAATAATCTTAGATTCCAGTAGGATCCTGAAAGTTCGAGTCTTTAACCTTAACCCTAAGCATCTCGTTCGGTTGATGAACATCTCGGCCGGGGTGGAATTCTTCTGACCGAGGTGACTTATCCGACCTAAAACAGAAAGTTAAGTGTTAGAGTTTGCTAAATCCTATTCTTATTACACCTTCCTAGTTCAATGCAAGCTTAGGATGAGACTTACCCGGTAATTCCTTAGTTTGTTTACCAACGATCATAAGTGTAGGTAATAAAGGTTTATCCTTTATTGGGGTTTGAGTGTGCTTCCATCCCATCTTTGTGAGTTAGCCTGAGACTTACCCGGTAAAGGTTGATTCTATTCCCTTAGATGGTATGTTAGTTTGAGGTTATAATTCTTTATCTTGATTCCTTGAGACTTACCCGGTAATAGGAGTTACGGTTTAGGATTAGTGTGTAGTGAGACTTACCCGGTGATCTACTCCACTTTAGCAACACCTTCCCCACGCAAAAATCTCAGCTTTGTCCGCTTATCTATAGATCTTGAGTTGGAACCACAACTAGATGCTTTAATCCCTAGAATTGCATGTTTGCTTATTTGACATCTTATTCATCTTTGATTGTGTTAATCGCTCTTGTGGTTAGAATTAACGTAGCATACCGTGTTGACTCTGTTTCACCAAGTCCCTGTGATCGACCCCTGGAATTTTCTTGCTTTTACTACGATTGACCCGTACACTGCGGGTTCGCATCCTTGTTTTAAGCTTAAGTCTAGGGTTATAAATTTAAAGCTTGCACACACCGTTTGGAGCGAACAAGTTTTTGGCGCCGTTGCCGGGGACTTGGTCTAGACCGAGCCGGTACGGTTTGCTCTTGGGGCATTTGCCCCGTTTCATCTAACCACTCTACTTGAGTGACGATCTTTGCAGGTTCTTTCTTAGGTATATGCGAAGAACCCGCGCTGGGAAGGAAATCGTTCCTTACGATCCCGAACCAGAAAAGACATACAAGCGACGCTTAAGAGAAGCGAAGATGGCCCAACAAGACGATCACGATCTTGCGGCCCAATTGAGAGAGACGCAGGAGCTGCTACGTCTCAGTAAAGAAGAGCTAAGGCAAGAGAAAGAAGAGAATCATGCCAGGACTGCAGCAATCGAAGCTGAGATTGCAGTCATTTGGAATCAGATTCTACTTCGACCGATGCAGGATCCAGTAGTTGATCCTCGACCGAGGCAGATTCCAGTACCTGACGCCCCGGTCGATGTACTTCCACCTCGGATACCAGTCCGAGATGTTCTTCTTGCAGGAATCCCGCAAACCCTAGGTCAAAGGATGGACCCTAATCAACAGCTGAGGCGTCCAGGGGTGAACCTAGGAGATCCAGCGGATCATGACTACGAACTTCGACCGCAAGTCCTAGCCATGATTCGCCAATGTCAATTCGGAGGGCTAGAGAAGGAGTCGCCGCATCAACATCTTCAAAACTACGAGATCTTGATGGAGACCTTGCGACCTTCTAGAATTGAAAATAACAACTACAAGCTAAAACCTTTTTACTTTTCTTTAAAAGATAGAGCTCTTACTTGGTATCAATCTCTTCCCCCAGGAAAAATAAGCACATGGGAGGAGATGACTACGGAATTCCTAACCAAATTCTTTCCCCCCTCAAAGACTGCTGAAATGAGAGGGAAGATCAATGCTTTCATCATGAAGGAAAAGGAGAGCTTGTCCAAATCTTGGGAGCGGTTCAAGGATATCCTTTTGGATTGCCCACATCATGGGATTCCAAAGATCGAGTTGTTGGAAATCTATTTCAAAGGGCTGGACGGAAGCACCCAATTTAATCTCCAACTACTCTCCGCCGGTACCTTCATGGACATGGCGATTGATGATGCATGAGACTTCATTGAGAAGCAAGCCTTGCACATGGAGAAGTATACCCACCAAGGAGCCGAAGGTGGAGTAAAAAGAGTCAACTTTCAAGAGACTCAACCCAACAACAATCAACTCACATCATTGAAGAATGACGTGAAGCAATTGAAGGAGCTCTTGATGGCTCAAACTAAGAAGGAAGAGCAAGGGCAAAGGAACAACAACAACAACAATAACGGGTACCGTAACAACAACAACGGACCCCGAAACAACAACTACAACAACAACAATAGAGGATCCAACAGCAACAACTGGAGGGCGAATAATCAAAACCACGGTAACAATTATTCGAACTCCAACTCTAATGATTCCTCTAATCCTTTCCTCTCTTCGCCTTCTT
>BSUD01000002.1:118922545-118943456 GCA_033239045.1 Fagopyrum esculentum
CATGGCCATAACGACGAGGAGTGGACTCAAAACTGCTGATCCAGTACCTCGCTCGACGCAGACCACCTCGGTCCAGATCCAGTCGAAGAACACCTCGACCGAGATGCCAACCGAGGCAGAGCAACAGAAAGTGGGAGGAACGACAGAAACTTATGTTCCACCTCCTGCATATAAACCACCACTTCCATTCCCTCAATCCAGAGCCAGAGCACATCTAGACAAGCACTTCGGTAAGTTTCTTGACTTGATGAATAAGCTACATATTAATATTCCTTTCCTTGATGCTATTTTAGGTATGCCCGCCTATGGGAAGTTCTTAAAAGAGATCTTATCAAGGAAGAGGAAGCTGGAGGATGTTGGTGAAGTTAGGATGACGTCTAAGTCTTCGGAACTAATCAAAATCATGAAGGAGAAGATGCCACCTAAATTGAGAGATCCCAGCTCATTTTGCATTCCCATTCAAGTTGGGGATGTCACTTGTGAAGTCCTTTGCGATCTAGGAGCCAGCGTGAGCATCATCCCGCTGGAGCTATGCACTAAGATCGGTCTTGGAGAGCCCAAACCGGTCAAGATTCGACTTTACATGGCGGATCGCTCCATCACCCATCCCGTGGGCATTTTGGAGGACGTTCCGGTCAAGTTAGGTAACTTCTATCTACCTATAGATTTTGTCGTACTTGACATTCCCGCAGATTATCCTGTTCATATCATTCTCGGGAGGCCATTTCTAGCAACTTCGGGTTGCAATGTGGATTGCAAGAACGCCAAGTTGAAATTCAACGTTGGTGGCGATGAGGTAGAGTTCGCACTACTTGCAGCCATGAAAGGGGAGCACCTAACTGATGATATCTTCAACATCTACGATGAAGAAGAATCAAGAGAATTGGTGAGCTCTATCCTTATTAACGATCCACTCGAAAGAGTTATTAGCTTCAGTTTAATGGAGGAAGGTATAGATGCTTCTTGTGACGCAGATATACGGAGCTTGAAGGCACTGGAAGAGGATCCAAGAGCTAAAACTGAGAAGCTAGTCCAGGAGACGAAGGTTTCCAGCCTCGGATCCAGTAGCAGTACCTCGACCGAGGCACTTTCTGGACGAAGCGAGGCGTCTGAAGAACACCTCGGTCAACGCCTTTGTGCCTCGACCGAGGTCGACAGCGAGACGATTCAAACTGAGATTGCATTTAGTCCAGTTTCTGACACCACTCCACTGGAAAGAGGAAGCACAGATCCCTCTCAGAAAGCACCCCCAGTTGTGGAGCTTAAACAACTCCCTAGTCACTTGAGGTATATCTTTCTTGGGCCGGATTCTACTTATCCCGTTATTGCTAGTGCTTCCCTTTCCGATTCTGAATTATCTAAGCTAATGCATGTCTTGAGAAAGCATCGAAAAGCCATAGGTTACACCACGGATGATCTTATTGGCATTAAACCTTCTTTCTGTATGCATAGAATTCTAATGGAAGATAATCATAAGACTTCACGGGAACCTCAAAGACGGTTAAATCCGATCATGAAAGAGGTTGTGAAGAAGGAAGTTCTTAAGTTGTTGGATGCAGGTATTATTTATCCTATCTCGGACAGCAAGTGGGTTAGCCCGGTGCATGTCGTTCCAAAGAAAGGAGGGATGACCGTTGTGACGAATAAGAACAACGAGTTGATCCCAACAAGGACCGTCACGGGCTGGAGAGTTTGCATCGACTATAGGAAGCTGAACACGGCGACTCGGAAGGATCATTTTCCGCTTCCCTTCATTGATCAAATGCTCGAACGGTTGGCCCAGCATTCACACTTTTGCTACTTGGACGGCTATAGTGGATTCTTCCAGATTCCTATCCATCCGGATGATCAGGAGAAGACCACTTTCACTTGTCCATGGGGGACGTTTGCCTATCGGAGGATGCCATTTGGATTGTGCAATGCACCAGCTACCTTCCAGCGATGCATGATGGCTATCTTTTCCGAGTACATAAAGGAGATCATGGAGGTATTCATGGATGATTTTTCTGTATATGGTTCCTCTTTTGATGATTGCCTATCTAACCTTTCTCTAGTGCTTAAAAGATGTGAAGACACTAACCTTGTTTTGAATTGGGAGAAGTGTCATTTTATGGTTAATGAAGGCATTGTGCTAGGACACCTCGTTTCTAATCGAGGTATTGAGGTCGATCGAGCTAAGATCGAGACTATTGAGAAACTCCCTCCTCCTTGTTCCGTTAAAGGTGTGAGGAGTTTTCTCGGGCATGCAGGTTTCTACAGGAGATTCATCAAGGACTTCTCCAAGATTTCTAAACCTCTAACTAACCTCTTGAATAAAGATGTTGTTTTTGAGTTTTCGCAAGAATGTCTTGATGCTTTTTACAGGATTAAGGAAGCGTTGATCTCCGCTCCCATTATCCAGCCTCCTGATTGGACCTTGCCCTTTGAGGTCATGTGTGACGCTAGTGATGTAGCTGTAGGAGCGGTGCTTGGGCAGAAGAAAGATGGACGGACCACCGCCATTTATTATGCTAGCAAGACGCTAGATGAAGCACAACGCCACTACGCTACCACCGAAAAGGAGTTATTGGCGGTTGTATATGCTTTCGAGAAATTTCGTTCCTATCTAGTAGGGGCGAAAGTCATTGTCTACACCGACCATGCAGCCATTCGTTACTTGATGGCTAAGAAAGATGCCAAGCCGCGTCTTATTCGATGGATTCTCTTGCTTCAAGAGTTTGACCTAGAGATCCGCGATAAGAAGGGATCCGAGAATTCAGTTGCGGATCACCTCAGCCGGCTACCGGAATCTTCCCGCGAGACGGATAACCCACCCATAGACGATTCATTCCCTGATGAGCACTTGCACGTCTTGGAGCGTTTGATGGATCTACTTACTTCACCCCACGATGGAGGTGAAGTATGGGGTGCGGGCACCTCCCACCTCCTTTGAGACGCATCATGGTCCAGCTAGCGACCTTAAATCAAGCGCTTCTTGGGAGGCAACCCAAGGTATTGCTCTTCTTTCCCGTTTTCTAGTCTAGCTTAGATAGTTTTTGTTTTTGCTTTGCTTTGCTTTGTTTTTGGCGTTCTGGACAGACAACAGGGAGGAGCACATCTGGAAGGACAGAAGTTCGAGAATCTGAGAAGACAGAAGCACCTCGGTCACTGTCAGAGCATCTCGACCGAGTTGATTCTTGAAGCAACCGAGGCGACTAGGGTTTCTGCAGAACCGCCTCGGTCCACATCACCTCGGTCCAGTCGAGACCATCTCGACCGAGGTGACAGCAGATCCAGTAACAGTATAAAAAGGGGAAAAATTACTTTTCACATTTTTTACCCATTTCGACCGCGGCGACAGATCCACCTCGCTTCCTTCGTTTCTCGCTCGTTTTCGAAGATTTCTGCTTCCAAACCGCAATTGAAGAGTAGAGGATCCGATTGCAACTACAGATCTACAAGAAATCTGAGTGAATCGGCCGGAAAGAGGTAAAAACGTTCGAAAACCTAAACTCGTTCGTTTACTGCATATTGGGCTTTGGTTGCCCTTGATTCTGTTGAGGAAATCTTTAAGTACCCCTTAGGAAGCATCGGTAGTGATTTTAGGGGGAAAAGAACTGAAAATCAGAGAGTGGAATCGCGACTGTCTTTGCCTCGGTCCAATCGTTCTGCACCTCGGTCGAGGTGATTCTTGGAGTTGTCAGTCAACCGAGGTAGTTTGACAGTGTGTTTTGAAAATGAGTTCAGATCGCCGTTTACCTCTTAGAGATAGATCCTCCCCTTCCCCTTCTCCTTCCTCATCCCGTCCCTACCGCCCGGTTATCCACGAGAGATGCCGGGTAGACTATGAGAGGATAGCCGGCCGTCCAGTCATCGCACCACGATTTCTGGATGTGTCAGCTTTTGACTGCCTAGGGTTAGATGCTGACCTTAGGAGGATGATTGCTACCGTCGGGCTGGATCAGTTTACTGAGATCCGAGCCCCAGCTTACTTAGAGCCGACACTCGAGTTTGTTAGCTCCTTCTCCTACCTCCCCACAGACCGTTCTGTGAAGTACCGGTTGATGAACCGGAACTTCATAGTTCCTTTAGAGATTTGGAGAGAGATCTTTGGCTTTCCTGACCCCACTTCTGTAGACTTCCCCTCCCGATCCGTAGCTAGGGAGTTCTGGGGACAGATAGCCCACATTA
This sequence comes from Fagopyrum esculentum, assembly GCA_033239045.1. Classification (NCBI taxonomy): domain Eukaryota; kingdom Viridiplantae; phylum Streptophyta; class Magnoliopsida; order Caryophyllales; family Polygonaceae; genus Fagopyrum; species Fagopyrum esculentum. Next base: position 118,926,716 of record BSUD01000002.1, read on the forward strand.
CTACACACGCAGACAGATGGCGCCCTGGAGATTCCAGGGAGAAGGTCATCTTTCACCCAGCCTTCAGACTTGCCCACAGGATCTTCAGTGAGACACTTCTGGCGCGTACTGAGACGCCCCAGAAGATCAGACAGGGTGAGCTCTTCAGCCTCTATTGCATGGTTACAGGAGGCTTCCCAGACTTTGGCTTGCTCCTAGCAGAGGATCTGCATAGGATCAAGGCCAAGGCGAAGGGAGATATTTGCTGTGGAGGTCTAGTCACCCACATCGCTACTTACCACGGGATGGACCTCAGCGTTTGCACATTGGCGGCGGCTCCGAAGCCGCTGGGATTGCAGGAGATGATCACGCGGAGGATTCTAGTTCCCCGTGGTTTGACCACTCCATACGTCGCCATGCCTTGGGAGCGGACTGCACCTCAGGGCATCAGATGGTCTGCACAGTTCTCTGTCTTCGATCCGCATTTTTGGCAGACAGCATGGGCTCCACTTATGGAGGATTACAGAGAGGGAGCAGCTGCCCCTGCTGAGGCTGAGGAGGAGGCTGATGAGGATGACGACGATGATGAGACAGTGGATGAGAGAGGAGGCGGCGTCCCGATGGACACAGGTACAGATACAGCTGGGACGAGCGCGCCACCCATTATTGATTTGGATGAGGATGAGGAGGATACTGAGCCTGCACCTGCTGCACCTCTTGCTAGATCTGCTAGGCGTCGGACACGCCGTCATAGAGATGCAGAGGCTCATCGTCGGATCGACGACTTGACAGATCAGATGATAGACTCATATGCTGCCCTTACAGTGGACATCCATGAGAGATTTGCCGCCCAGCACCGACACCTTGACAGCTGGACTCAGCAGATGTTGGAGGGGCAGCACTATCAGCGTAGGATGATGGAGCTACAGTTCCAGCAGACTATGGGCTATCCGTTTGATCCGACCCAGCATCCTTATGTACCACCACCACCACCGCCGGATCAGGACTACTGAGGAGCTGCAGAGTTTTATTATTATATTTTTATGCAGTTCGGCTCTTATCCGGTGAGTCCTCTTTTATTTAGACCTTTTATTATACCCACTGGGACAGTGTGTCTCAAGTATGGGGTATTTGTTATTTGACTATGTGGCTACTTTTGATGTATTCGACACTCATGATGTATTTTATTTATCGGATATTTTCATATTTATGCTTCATTTGCCTTTATATGATTATCTGATATTACATGCATACCTACAGGTTATTTGATTGAGAAAAACGTCGAAACCGAACCGAAAAAAAAAAAAAAAAATTGGATTTTAAAAAAAAAAAAAATTTTGACCTCGACCGGGGAGATTCTGGCGAAACGAGGTATTTCACCTCGGTTGAACCAAGAACATCTCGACCGAGGCGGCGTAACAGAAAGTTTTCGAAAACGATTTTGTGCTACTTATCTGGATATGATCTCAGTGAAGATTTTATTTACTTACTGTTTTTAAATTCTTTGTGTGTTTGAAAGGTTTTATAATATGTTTAAGTTGCTAAGTGCTTTGTTTGAAATTATTAGCATGTTTAATACTTTGTTTTTATCCAAATTATGTTGAATTTGAAGGTTGACACCGCAGGTTAAGTTCTCTCACATTCTTCTTGGAAAGACCAAGGCATTTCATTCTCTTCTTCTTCTTCTTCTTGATCATGCTTAGCCCCTCATATACGTTTTGCCTCCCTTTACCTATCCGGGAATTTGGAAGCAAGCAAGTGGTGAAAGCAAGTTAAAATTGAGAAGTGAGATGGAAGTGAAGTGTTAGAAAGTAATTTTAGGTTTGGGGAAGTCAATCATGAAGATGAGTAACTCGGCACCATTCACATAGCCGGGTGTTTGTGTCTTGCCAAAGTCGGATTGAGCGATATTCCTAACGGGTCATGGTATGTGCATCAAGGGTTTGATGCATCTCGAGAAATTGATGATTGCAGATTTCCTAGGCTTCGGTTATTGTGCACCTCTATCCATGCATCTCAAAAAAGTAAAGTAAAAAGAAAAAGTGTGAAATAAGCAAAGCTTATTGGTGAAAGATGTTGCAAGTCAAAGTGAAAATGAAGTTCATCCTTTTCCCGGATTCTAGCACCACATTACCTTACATACATCTCTACCCTACACGTTTCTTGACTTTTCTTTTGGAAAGCCCTTGAGACCTTGAGCTTGTTGATTGACTTAGCGGTTTAAACTGGATTATACATGATTAATTTTGATAATTATGATTTATTATGCATTCTATGATTTTATGCAAAGATGAACAGCTTTCTTATATTTATAAAATGTTTTGAGCATATCGAGTTTTTAGTTCCGGGAAGTACTCTCTTAGAGTGATCTATGATAGTTGCACACCATAAAATGTTTTTGAAAGACTTTTTCATTGATTTTCTTGACTTATAATCCATTCTATCTTGTCTTCTATATGAGGAACTTGCTTGGGGACAAGCAAGGGCTAAGTATGGGGTATTTTGATAGCATGAATTATAGTCTATATTTTGGGGTTTGTTTGGACGTTTTATCTTTCACATCCTACATGTTTGTATGTACATTATGTGATTTTACTACCATTTCATCTACCTTTGCGAGAATCGAGGTCTACACCTAGTTTCGTTGTAATTGCAGGTAATATGGTACGTTTTGCATCAAAAAGGAGCGGAAAAGAGTCATGAGTCATTTGGAGCTACATCCAGGGAGCATAGCCATGGATTGAAGATTCACTTTGGAGCTGATTCGAGAGATTTCACATTCTGTCGTGAGTCACCTCGGTTGACCATTGATTCACCTCGACCGAGGCGATCCAGGGACACCGACTCGACCGAGGCGAATACCTAGGACGCGGCGAGAATATTTTATTCTTGGAAGAGATCTTTTAAATTTGGAAAGTGATCTTATATTTTTGGGCTTAGCTTCTAGAAGGAAGGAGATATGCAGAATATATATTTTACCTATATTTATGGGATAATATCTTCTTAAGATTTATTATCTTTGGAGGTTTATTTTCCTATAAAAAGGGTTGGATTTCCACAAATCCAACATCCCGCATACGACGCAGCACACCCCACACACGCAGCAGCCGCAGTATACTCCGATTTGAGAGATTTCGAAGAACCTTTTTGAAGGTTGAAGGAAGGTTGAAGATCATAGCTTTTTATAGCTTTTTGAAGGGTTTTGTAAGATTGTCTTCAATTCCTTTCTTTGTTGTCTTGTCTTGTTGGATTATTATCCAAGGAACGCTTTGTTGTGATATTTGATTCAGTTATTGAAGTCTTTTCATTAAATTCTTCTTTGTTCAAATATTCACCTTCTTCCCATATATTTTAATACTTTCATTATGATGATGAGTGGCTAATTTCCTTGTGTGATTCTAGGGTGATTGGCTGAAGGTTGTGGGAAAAACAATGATAGAATAATCTTAGATTCCAGTAGGATCCTGAAAGTTCGAGTCTTTAACCTTAACCCTAAGCATCTCGTTCGGTTGATGAACATCTCGGCCGGGGTGGAATTCTTCTGACCGAGGTGACTTATCCGACCTAAAACAGAAAGTTAAGTGTTAGAGTTTGCTAAATCCTATTCTTATTTCACCTTCCTGGTTCAATGCAAGCTTAGGATGAGACTTACCCGGTAATTCCTTAGTTTGTATACCAACGATCATAAGTGTAGGTAATAAAGGTTTATCCTTTATTGGGGTTTGAGTGTGCTTCCATCCCATCTTTGTGAGTTAGCCTGAGACTTACCCGGTAAAGGTTGATTCTATTCCCTTAGATGGTATGTTAGTTTGAGGTTATAATTCTTTATCTTGATTCCTTGAGACTTACCCGGTAATAGGAGTTACGGTTTAGGATTAGTGTGTAGTGAGACTTACCCGGTGATCTACTCCACTTTAGCAACACCTTCCCCACGCAAAAATCTCAGCTTTGTCCGCTTATCTATAGATCTTGAGTTGGAACCACAACTAGATGCTTTAATCCCTAGAATTGCATGTTTGCTTATTTGACATCTTATTCATCTTTGATTGTGTTAATCGCTCTTGTGGTTAGAATTAACGTAGCATACCGTGTTGACTCTGTTTCACCAAGTCCCTGTGATCGACCCCTGGAATTTTCTTGCTTTTACTACGATTGACCCGTACACTGCGGGTTCGCATCCTTGTTTTAAGCTTAAGTCTAGGGTTATAAATTTAAAGCTTGCACACACCGTTTGGAGCGAACAAGTTTTTGGCGCCGTTGCCGGGGACAGTTCTGATATGTTTAAGTTGCTAAATGCTTTGTTTAAGTTGCTAAATACCTACAGGTTATTTGATTGAGAAAAACGTCGAAACCGAAAAAAAAACAAAATGGTTTTAAAAAAAATTTTGACCTCGACCGGGGAGATTCTGGCGAAACGAGGTATTTCACCTCGGTTGAACCAAGAACATCTCGACCGAGGCGGCGTAACAGAAAGTTTTCGAAAACGATTTTGTGCTACTTATCTGGATATGATCTCAGTGAAGATTTTATTTACTTACTGTTTTTAAATTCTTTGTGTGTTTGAAAGGTTTTATAATATGTTTAAGTTGCTAAGTGCTTTGTTTGAAATTATTAGCATGTTTAATACTTTGTTTTTATCCAAATTATGTTGAATTTGAAGGTTGACACCGCAGGTTAAGTTCTCTCACATTCTTCTTGGAAAGACCAAGGCATTTCATTCTCTTCTTCTTCTTCTTCTTGATCATGCTTAGCCCCTCATATACGTTTTGCCTCCCTTTACCTATCCGGGAATTTGGAAGCAAGCAAGTGGTGAAAGCAAGTTAAAATTGAGAAGTGAGATGGAAGTGAAGTGTTAGAAAGTAATTTTAGGTTTGGGGAAGTCAATCATGAAGATGAGTAACTCGGCACCATTCACATAGCCGGGTGTTTGTGTCTTGCCAAAGTCGGATTGAGCGATATTCCTAACGGGTCATGGTATGTGCATCAAGGGTTTGATGCATCTCGAGAAATTGATGATTGCAGATTTCCTAGGCTTCGGTTATTGTGCACCTCTATCCATGCATCTCAAAAAAGTAAAGTAAAAAGAAAAAGTGTGAAATAAGCAAAGCTTATTGGTGAAAGATGTTGCAAGTCAAAGTGAAAATGAAGTTCATCCTTTTCCCGGATTCTAGCACCACATTACCTTACATACATCTCTACCCTACACGTTTCTTGACTTTTCTTTTGGAAAGCCCTTGAGACCTTGAGCTTGTTGATTGACTTAGCGGTTTAAACTGGATTATACATGATTAATTTTGATAATTATGATTTATTATGCATTCTATGATTTTATGCAAAGATGAACAGCTTTCTTATATTTATAAAATGTTTTGAGCATATCGAGTTTTTAGTTCCGGGAAGTACTCTCTTAGAGTGATCTATGATAGTTGCACACCATAAAATGTTTTTGAAAGACTTTTTCATTGATTTTCTTGACTTATAATCCATTCTATCTTGTCTTCTATATGAGGAACTTGCTTGGGGACAAGCAAGGGCTAAGTATGGGGTATTTTGATAGCATGAATTATAGTCTATATTTTGGGGTTTGTTTGGACGTTTTATCTTTCACATCCTACATGTTTGTATGTACATTATGTGATTTTACTACCATTTCATCTACCTTTGCGAGAATCGAGGTCTACACCTAGTTTCGTTGTAATTGCAGGTAATATGGTACGTTTTGCATCAAAAAGGAGCGGAAAAGAGTCATGAGTCATTTGGAGCTACATCCAGGGAGCATAGCCATGGATTGAAGATTCACTTTGGAGCTGATTCGAGAGATTTCACATTCTGTCGTGAGTCACCTCGGTTGACCATTGATTCACCTCGACCGAGGCGATCCAGGGACACCGACTCGACCGAGGCGAATACCTAGGACGCGGCGAGAATATTTTATTCTTGGAAGAGATCTTTTAAATTTGGAAAGTGATCTTATATTTTTGGGCTTAGCTTCTAGAAGGAAGGAGATATGCAGAATATATATTTTACCTATATTTATGGGATAATATCTTCTTAAGATTTATTATCTTTGGAGGTTTATTTTCCTATAAAAAGGGTTGGATTTCCACAAATCCAACATCCCGCATACGACGCAGCACACCCCACACACGCAGCAGCCGCAGTATACTCCGATTTGAGAGATTTCGAAGAACCTTTTTGAAGGTTGAAGGAAGGTTGAAGATCATAGCTTTTTATAGCTTTTTGAAGGGTTTTGTAAGATTGTCTTCAATTCCTTTCTTTGTTGTCTTGTCTTGTTGGATTATTATCCAAGGAACGCTTTGTTGTGATATTTGATTCAGTTATTGAAGTCTTTTCATTAAATTCTTCTTTGTTCAAATATTCACCTTCTTCCCATATATTTTAATACTTTCATTATGATGATGAGTGGCTAATTTCCTTGTGTGATTCTAGGGTGATTGGCTGAAGGTTGTGGGAAAAACAATGATAGAATAATCTTAGATTCCAGTAGGATCCTGAAAGTTCGAGTCTTTAACCTTAACCCTAAGCATCTCGTTCGGTTGATGAACATCTCGGCCGGGGTGGAATTCTTCTGACCGAGGTGACTTATCCGACCTAAAACAGAAAGTTAAGTGTTAGAGTTTGCTAAATCCTATTCTTATTTCACCTTCCTGGTTCAATGCAAGCTTAGGATGAGACTTACCCGGTAATTCCTTAGTTTGTATACCAACGATCATAAGTGTAGGTAATAAAGGTTTATCCTTTATTGGGGTTTGAGTGTGCTTCCATCCCATCTTTGTGAGTTAGCCTGAGACTTACCCGGTAAAGGTTGATTCTATTCCCTTAGATGGTATGTTAGTTTGAGGTTATAATTCTTTATCTTGATTCCTTGAGACTTACCCGGTAATAGGAGTTACGGTTTAGGATTAGTGTGTAGTGAGACTTACCCGGTGATCTACTCCACTTTAGCAACACCTTCCCCACGCAAAAATCTCAGCTTTGTCCGCTTATCTATAGATCTTGAGTTGGAACCACAACTAGATGCTTTAATCCCTAGAATTGCATGTTTGCTTATTTGACATCTTATTCATCTTTGATTGTGTTAATCGCTCTTGTGGTTAGAATTAACGTAGCATACCGTGTTGACTCTGTTTCACCAAGTCCCTGTGATCGACCCCTGGAATTTTCTTGCTTTTACTACGATTGACCCGTACACTGCGGGTTCGCATCCTTGTTTTAAGCTTAAGTCTAGGGTTATAAATTTAAAGCTTGCACACACCGTTTGGAGCGAACAAACGAACGCAGTACTTCTTTGGATTCCTCGTCTTGACCTAACAAACAGTTCAATCCCCCAATTACTTTCCAGATTAAAATCAAACAACCAAACAACTTAAATAGACAATTGGAATTAGAAAAGGAAACTAAAATCGAAAGAGAAATTATAGATTTTGCAACAGATTATAAATCATATAATTATTTGCAAAAAAAATGAAAACACAAACCTAAAATTGAAAAATGGAGTAAAAACTTCAGCCTTCAATGAAGGAAGAGAATGACAAAAATCGAAACGCAAAGAAACCAAAATCGAGAAAGACAACAACCTGAAACCAATTGGCGAACTGAGCACGGCAAATCGAGCAATCTTGTGCTTCTAGATCAAACCCGGCAAGGAAAACCGAGCAATCTTGAGTTTCAACCTCATTCTCCTCTTCTTTTTCATTTGTATTCTCCTTCTTGCAAACTGAATCGAACCTCACAACTGGCTTTCTGCTCTTTAACTCTTCAACGTAAGTATTTGATGAGGCGAGCGTAAGCCGGTTTGAACTCGACTCTGCTTCTCAACTGTGGTGTGGTGTGAAGGTTGATTCTAAGTGAACTCCAAAGATTAAACGCATGGCTCTAATTATCTGTTTGACAATGGATGAGAAAATCCACTGCTTTTAGATCCGTGAAGGAAGAGGAGCCCGAGCCCTTCTGGCCCAAACCCTTCTCAATCATCGCCGACACATAAAGAAGAGATTTCAAAATATTTGAAGGAGTTTTGATCGGAGACCATAGGCATACTTTGATTCTAGGGTTTTTGTTTATTCAACAATGGCATGGAGACGAGGATGAAAGGAGAGAAGGTGAGTCGTCGCGAAGAAGATAGAAGATAGGAGTCAAGAGAGCAAAACACGCGTCACAAATATACTTACAAAATTAACGAGGGTAAAGCAGAAATAAATAAATAAAAACATGATAAATATGTGATTATCATCAACAAATAAGGATAAAAATGACCAACAAAATAATAAGGGTAAAATGGGAATTCTCCTATTCATTTGGGGAACTCTCACTTTTATTATAGTAAGGAAGTGTTGGCACATTGTGGGAGCTGATGTCACTAAAGTTGTTAAAAAACTTCTTTAGGAGCGGAAAAATGCTAAAAAGCACACGTTTATAACCCTTATACCAAAGATTGATAATCCAACTATAACTAATCATTTCAGACCTATTAGTCTATGTTCAACAATATATAAAATTATAGCAAAAATCATAACAAACCGTATAGAATCTATTATGCCTAAACTCATTCGCCCACTTCAAGGTGCCTTTGTCGCAAATCGATCAATCCATGATAATATTCTCATGGCACATGAGATTTTTCACTCCTTTAGAGCAAAAAAAAAGATAAGGAAGGTTGGGTGGCTATTAAACTTGATATGGAAAAAGCTTATGACCAAGTTGATTGGAATTTCATTATTAGAGTTTTGGAAAAACTTGAATTTAACAATAAGTTTGTCGGATGGATTAAGGAATGTATTTCTACTGTTTCTTTTTCGGTCCTGGTTAACAATGGTCCCACCGAACAGTAATTCCCAGGAAAAGGCTAAGACAAGGCGACCCTCTTTCATCATACCTTTTCATCAGGAGCTGAAATTCTCACACAAATGCTTCAGAAAGACTACAACAACTATGATAACCATATTGGATTCGTTGTTTGTAGACAATGAACCCCAATCCCCTTCTTATCATTTGCCAAAGCAAATTCGGACTCATGTAGAAGAACCAAACAAATTTTGGAAACATCCTACTCAATATCAAGACAAAAGATCAATTACCAAAAATCTGCTTTTCAAACAACCAAAAACACAAATGATAACAACATTTCTCAAATAAAAATATCTTAGCTATGAACCATACTAAATCTCTCGATAAATACATCGGTTGTCCAATCATTAACGGAAGAATTACTAAAGATACCTTCGGGGAAATAAATCTTAAGACCAAACAACAATTGTTGAAATGGAAAGCTAACTCTTTATCGCAAGAAGGCCGAAACACGCTTATCAAGCATAATTTAGCTACCAAACCAACTTTTGTTATGCAAAGCTTTATGTTGCCAACCTACGATCTCAATGAACTTGATAAAACCTACAAAAAGTTTTTCTGAAACAAAGGTGAACAACATAGAGCTATCATTAATTGGGATACAATTTGTAAATCAAAAAAATGGTGGGTTGGGGTTAAGAAAAGCTCAAACAACGAATAAAGCATTGCAAATGAAGCTTTTATGGAAAATCCTAGCGGAACCTAATAACACTTGGGTCAAGATTATCAATGAAAAATACCTACAAAATATCAATATCCTAAATTACCAAAAGAAAGGATCAACATCTTAGCAATGGAACAACCTTATGAAACTAAAAACAAAATTCAAAGAGGGACTTATTTGGCAAGTTGAAAATGGTAATTCAATCAATTTTTGGCAAGACAACTGTTAACTAATTCACCGCTTATAAAAATGGTACAAAACACAAACCTTATTGACTCAAATATCAAAGTAAGTCATTTTATTAACAACTTAAGACAATGAGATGTCCCTAAAATTGATTTGGAACTACAAAACCTAATTAACTAGGATACTAGGGGAAAAATCAAGGAAACAATCATACCAATTAGTGAAATCCAAGATAGACTATACTGGAAAATAGCAAAAACGGATGGTTTTCTACTAAATTCACCTCAGAGATGATCGAAGCGGGCGGACAAGAATTACCCACAATTATGAATGTGAGTGGATTTGGAAACTAGATACACAACCAAAAATTAAAAATTTCCTGCAACTAGAAACACAACTAGAGATGATCGAAGCGCGGACAAAACGGGATTTCAACAAAATCTAAGCTCATCGAAAGACGAATTGCAGTGATTAGGAATTGCGAACTCTGCAACCATCACCTTGAGGACCTTTTTCACTTGTTTTTCGAATGCCCTTTTAGTAAACAGGTGATTAACAAAATGACAAAACAATATTAAATGAAATGAACTCTATTAACCAAAGCAATAAAATACACGACAACCTAATGAATTTAAAAAAGAAGTTAGGACTAAACAAGATGGCTTGTCTCGCAACCATTTGGTAGAATATGTGGTTTTTTGAAATAGAATTATTTTAAGTAATGAACCTATTGGTTCCACAAAAAATGTTACGAGCTTTATTAAAGACCAAATCCATAATTGGAAACTCAACATCATCGGTGATGATGACTATGATCTTAAATAACAACACAAAATAACAAATCTTGTCAAAAAGAAGAAAAATGACATCAAATGGAAAAAACCGAAAATTGGTTTCCATAAACTTAATTTTGATGGGTAAAAACTTGTTTCGAGAGTAACTTCAATTGGCTATGTGATCCGAGATCATAACGGAAAGGTTGTGAGTCTCGACGCAAAAAAGAATTTTTTTTTTTTTAACTCGGTTATTAAAGAGGAAGCTTTTGCCTTGAAATCAGGTCTTCAAGAGGCTAAAAGACTACATATTAAAAAGATTGAAATCGAAGGCGATAACTTTTGTGTTATTAAGGCACTCCAGGGTTTGTGGAGTTGCCCTTGGAAGGTCGAGATGATTCTTTCCGACTCCCAACACCAATTTTTCTGATGATCCTGAACTTCGTGTTCTCATCCGCAAGGATGCTTTAGGATAAACTACCTTTAGAGTTAGTTCAATCTAATCGTTTTTCGTTATCCAAAAAAAAATAAGCAAACTGGAATCATAAATTCACGCCCGTCGAAATTACTAGATTAACTGATGCGTCATAAATTTATACTAAAGTGTAGTCCATTGCATTCCAGAGTTAGTTTTTTTTTAAATAAATTTTCATAGTTTTTTTGAAAAAACTTATGATGGCTTCAAAAAATGTCAATGGTGCGGCTAGGACCATTTCTTTTGGACTAGAATCTAGACTATGAGCTATAATCTTAACCGTTCTTCTTGAATTATCATAGAAAATAGTTTGTTGATTTCGGGAAGGGGATCATGGGCTACAATTGTAGATTGTAGGGAAGCATATAAATCATCATCAAGACCAAACAAAAAAATGATTTACCTTTTCTTCTTCTTCTTCTTCATTTTTGCAAGTGTAAGCGGATATAATTTTGTGAGACGACATTTTGTCCCAAGTTTTCGTCAAGGGAACAAAATAAGCACCAATATTCTAACCATCATGGACGCATCTGGCAAGATCGGATGAGAGTTGAATTAGTAGACGAAGAGTATTTCCAATATCAAAGTGTTATTTAAGATCTACTCATACAAGAAAAGCAATAGAGCAATAACTAACATTCGTAAAGTAGGTTCCATTACCGTCATCATCCTTCCTTGGATCATAGAGTTGACGCAAATCCAATAGGGATGATCTTTGTATTTCAGATCTAGTGCCTTGGTAGTACAATCGGCAAAATCGAGCTTTTTTTGGGACATCATAATTCATGTGCTACGCCCCCGGATGCCGATGTCATCCGTGTTTCCGGCTAGAAGGACCCGACACCAATTAATAATAGACTTTTTATATCGGAACTTTAATCCGGAACTTAATTCCGTGACTTAAATTCCGACTTTTTATATTTTAGGCTTTTCATTTTCGAAATTTTAATTCCGGCTTTAATTTCCGTCATTTATGTTCCCACTCTTTGTATGGCAACATCCACTATATAAGGGGATGTTTGGCTCATTTGTAAATCATGTCTAAGTTGAATTCAAGTATTGTAAAGGAAAATTCTTTTACTTGGTTTGAGCATCACGTCTTCTTCAATCCTCTTAAAGTTCTATCTTGGATCTAGTCTTTGATCCAAGCCTTCATACTCGAGGATCCTTTTGAAGGATCAACTTTATCTACTCCACTTCGTGGATGATTTGATCTACCTAGATCAGATCGACCGTACGCTTCCACGTCCAGTTCTAAGTTTCCGCTGCTCAAGTTCTACGTTTGTTCTAACTCAAATGACCAAGAAGAAGTAGTTGAAGTTTCTCCTTAATCTAGATCGCCCATATTTCTATCATTGGTATTAGAGCTCGGGATCAAGGTCAAGTTCTTTGCTTGTGTTCTTGATTGTTCTTTACAAGGTTTTTTTTCCTTCGGTGTTCTTCGAAGATCTTCAAGTGTTCTTCGGAGTTATGCGGTGTTCTTCGGAGTTCTTGAATGTTCTTCATCCGTTCTTCACCATTGTTCAAGTGTTCTTCAAGTGTTCTTCATCGTTCATCATGCTCTATGACGATGATGATCAGTTTGATTTGTATGGAGAGTGGTTACCTTCTCCCCGTGAACTAAAGCTCAAAGCTGCCACACATGGGCACCGGCGGTATCAACACAACCGTTGGAGTTCCCATATTAATGACGAGGAGTGGTTGCCTCTTCCGGACCCGCCAAGGCCAACTTATATGATGGACAGACACCGACGGTATCCACACTAACAAGATTATTTTGAGGATACCTTTGTCTCCCAAGACGGCGTGCCAATCATGAACATGTTGTCAACTTTGTTCCCCGACGGCGTGCTCATCATGAGCAAGTTGTCAACGTTTCCCCCGACGACGTGCTTTTCCCAGCCATGAGCAAGTTGTCAATGTTGCCCCCCGACGGTGTCCTAGTCCCCAAGAGGAGTATGTTATGCTCAAGGAAACAAAGAATGCTCTCAAGTGTGAGATAGAAATTTTGAGGGCACGACGTCCACCCAATAAGAAGAACCATTTTGTGACAAAGTCAAAGATGTGGGCAACGTTGTATTTAAAGAATGTGTACAAACACTTCCAATTCACTTTGTGATCCCATTGAAAGATGAGGACAAAGAAGAAGATAGAAATATCATCAATAAAAAGGTCTCTCCGGGAATTCCAATTCTATTGGTCAATCCATTACACGACAAGTTCTTTGAAGATGACAAAGATGAAGCCATCATTGAGAAAGAAGAAGTCATCAACTCTGACAACGGCAAGATGGTGTTGATAGACAACAAAATTGAGCCGCCCGATTCGAGGTTTGTCTTTAATATGTCCACTCACTTACCTCCCGGCTTTCCGTTCAATCTTTTCAGCATGCCTCCGTTGTTCAATGTCAAGACCATTTACGGCATAAGACACAAATTCCACAACGTCACCACCATTCAATCTTTTCATGTGCGCACCAACACTTCCAATTCACGTTGGCTATGTTGTTTTTTGGTTTAATGATTTATTCTCTACCTTAACTTTGAGGTTTTTAGGGAATTTTCATATTAAGAGACCTCTTGTAGGAAAATGTGACTTTAGGGATGATTATGATACATATGTTGAGGACCCTAAGTTGACATTTCATGAGTTAAAATTGACCTTTAGGGAAAGAAGAAACTTTTTAACACATCTCAACCCTAAGTTGACACATGCCGAGGACTTATATGTTAGGTTCACACAATGTCATATTGTCGATTTGAGACATTCCACACATCTCAACACTCCCCCTCAAGTGCAATTATCTTAGACTAGTTGACACTTGACACAAAACCTTAAGGGCGGCTTAGCCAAACGAGCGGATAACATACATTGCTAATCACAACTCAAACACAGGATAATGAGATTGCACGAACCTCGATTCTGATACCATGCTAATTTTTTTTATATCCGACGGGTTTAAGACGTGGAGGGATGCACGTCAAAGTGAACATGCACACAAGTATTCGGGGATCCATCCTAGAAAACAATTGGTAATAGTAGGAGTAACCCTAAGACTTATATGTTAAGTTCACACAATATCATATTGTCAATGTTTGACATTCCACAATCTCGACACGTATTTCTTTTTCAAACAAATATCAAATATATACCATATACTAAAGTGGAGTCTAAAACCAACAATTGACGCAACAACTTTTAAATCTTAAGTATCAGTATCGGCTATTTGTAGAGCCACATTATCACATTATCACATGTTAGCCATTGTGAAGTCACGTCCTGCCATATTGTTGCAGTTTATTGGCTGGTTATATTTTATTTAACCGATTTAGATTTATTTAGATTTGTAGCGATCAATCTTGCTCATATTTTAACCTGTCAAAATTCTTAACCGAATTAAATTTGTAGGTTTTGTTCAAATCAAAACTTTCATATTTATTATAATATATTCAAATTAAAATTTAATTAGAATAATCTTATTTAATTATTACATGATTAGTAGCTTTTTTTCCCTTTTTTTTAGCTAAATCGTATACTAATGTTGGCAAAATGGAAATTCTCAACAAAAATATATTGGTGAAAAGTGTAATTATAACTACACTTGACTTTGAATCCCGCACAAGGTGCGGATATTAAAACAATTTAACTAAACGAGAATTTAAACTTCATTTTTAAGATAGTTATCTCTCAAACTAATGATTTGATTTTTGAACAAGGGTTAGCATTGTCAATTATCTTGTAAAACAAGTTTGTAGCCTTTAATGCATATATTTTTTTTGTTAAATAGATGTTGATACTCATCAATGTTGTGTGAATTAGAGGAATATACTCATCAGTTATTGGGTATCATCAAATTAATTATCTTCATCAATATGGTTGAAATTATGACAGAAATAATAGACGATCTAAAATTTAAAGCAAACATTATTCTTTCCATCTGTATAAGTATATTAAACAGTGGAATAATGGGATTTACCAAATGAGTAGATAAGCCATCCCATATCCCATCGTTATCATTTAATTAATATTAAAACACTGTATTAATGTATATACCAATTTTTATATATGTAAAAAATATTATTGTACTGTGATAAAGAAAATTATTTAAGATACATTACTATACATTTATATATCAAGAAATAAGAAATTATATGTAAGAAGTTATGTAAAAATAATAATTTTTGTAGTTTATATCCACAGGATTTTATCATCCTTTTCATATTAGTTTTTCATTAGAGCATTACTTAAAATATTATAGGATTTTTTCGGTTGCTACCCTTGAGTTTTTGGCTTTTCCGGATGATGTCAAAGTTTTTCACGTTTCCGCTTCGTATCCCTGAGGTTTCGGTTTTTCCGTTCCGTACTCTTATTTCTTAATTTGTGTCTAAAATAGCATTTCTTATATTAAAATAAAATAAAAGGGTAAGCGATACAAAGCAACAAAACTAGATACTTCTCTTCGACCGTTGCTACAGACAAAGGAGGAAGGATACAAAGGAAAGTCTTGACGTTGCTACAAATAGAGGAGGAAGGCTTCTGAGAGCATGTCTCGACATTGCTACAGGGTGGCTATCGCTTTTGCAGCACAACTTGAGCGGTAGGGGTGGGCAAAACCAATCCGATTCGTCGACCCGGTCCAAAAAATCCGCCGGCCGGGTCCGAAAATCCCCGAGTATTATGTATCCGTTTTTATCCGTTCCGAATCCAGTCCGATCCGGAAGATTTTCCCGGATCACCGGATCGGGGTTTAAGGCATTTGGATATTCTCGGATACCAGGGTAAAAAAACGGATATCCGTAGATATCCGATATTTTCGGATATCCGCGGTTTGCCGGATATCGGATGATATCCACGGATCGCCGAATATCCGGTTAAAAAATATTTATTAAAAATATAAATATGAAAATAGTTGTATATATAGTAAATTTGTATGACAATATTTAGTAAAGTAATGTAAATTTATATTTAAATTGTAAATTTGTATAACAATATTTAATAAATAAATATTTTGTCATAAGTTACGTTGATCTCATTTATATGAACAAACATTCATAATAATCTTTTACTATAATTTGATTTCATTTTAAGATATAGATTTTAGACAATATGATTATAAGTGGGTTTCGACAATAATCTTTTATCATAAGTTGATCTTTTTTATATGAACAAACATTCATAATAATCTTTTAATAAAAGTTGATTTCATTGTAAGGTATATGTTTTTATATATATGATTATAAGTTGGTCTCAAACTCTCAATTATAATTATAATAATCTTTTGTCATAAGTTATGTGAACTCATTTAAATGAACAAAAGTTCATAATAATCTTGTAATATAAGTTGATCTCATTTTAAGATATAGATTTTTATAAATATGATTATAAGTGGGTCTCGATAACAATCTTTTGTTATAAATTGATCTCTTTTTATATGAACAAACATTCATAATAATCTTTTAATGTAAGTTGTTTTCATTTTAAGATATAAGTTTTTATAAATATAATTGTAAGTTGGTCTCGATAATAAACTTTTATTATAAGTTAATCTCTTTCATATGAACAAACATTCATAATAATCTTTTGATATAAGTTGATCTTATTTTAAGATATAGGTTTTTATAAATATGATTATAAGCTGGTCTCAAACTCTCAATAATAATAATCTTTTGTCATAAGTTACGTTGATCTCTTTTTTATGAACAAACATTCATAATAATCTTTTGATATAAGTTGATCTCATCTTAACATATAGGTTTTTATAAATATGATTATAAGTTTGTCTCAAACTCTTAATAA